>BTHU01000020.1:38607500-38950000 GCA_036184795.1 Tokudaia tokunoshimensis
TGATTCAGAAGAGTAGGCATTGGAACTCCTTATAGATAATTGCAGCTACCCTTCCCGTTGTAGCCTTGGCACCAAGTGTCTGCTAAATTTCAAAAAGAACAGCCTAATAAATCTCAGATACTGTGGTATCAGAGAAGGCAGCCTTTTTACATTAGTTTGTGGTGAGATGGCTCAGGTCTCCTGGGGATCAGTTTTCTGCCATCAAAAGACTCCACTCTCTTGAAGTTTGTTTTCAGGTCTTATTTGATCTTTTCATTTCTAGGTATACGTAAGAAATGTTTTGAGCCAGAAGTTTGAGGATTTTCTTTTACTCGAAGTAATGAGTTGGAAATTTTGTAAGTCAATTTCAAGCTGGACATAGATTTTAAGTAGATAGATAGATTTGGCTCCTCCCCGTTCTCCAGGCTGGCTTTGTTTCCTTTGATCTCTGGAAGTCACATTGTGTTCCTTCATGTCATTTCTCCTTTCATTCTCTGTGGTTACAGTTTGGATAGGATTATGTGACCAGGCGTCTTGGTTTGACATACAGCAATATGAAATGCCTCTCATCAATTAAAACAAAACAAACAGAACACCAGGTGCACTTGGACTTGCCACAAAACAACCCAAAAGGAAGTGGCAGTTCTCAGCACAGTATCATGAGTGGGGAGTTCTAGCTGTCTGTACGTTAGAGCAGCAGGACCATGAGATTCACCCTAGTGTGCTGGACACGGACATCTTCAACCGAGAGTGAGAATTCAAGATTTTAAAAGCCTGGATTTTATTCTTGGCTCATACCCTTGGTTTTGAGGTAAGACCCCTATACTGGCTGGTTTTGTATGTCAACTTGACACAGGCTGGAGTTATCACCGAGGAAGGAGCTTCGGTTGGGGAAATGCCTCCATGAGATCCAGCTGTGGGGGATTTTCTCAATTAGTGATCAAGGGGGGAGGGCCCCTTGTGGGTGGTACCATCTCTGGGCTGGGGTAGTTTTGGGTTCTATAAGAGAGCAAGCTGAGTAAGCCAGAGGAAGCAAGCCAGTAAGACACATCCCTTCATGGCCTCTGCATTAACTCCTGCTTCCTGAGTTCCAGTCCTGACTTCCTTTGATCAATAGCAATGTGGAAAAGTGTAAGCTGAATAAACCCTTTCCTCCCCAACTTGCTTCTTGGTCTTGATGTTTGTGCAGGAATAGAAACCCTGACTATGACAACCCCTGAGGCCATCTCTTCATTTCTTCTCTGTTCTATATGAGAGTACTAGAATTCCTTCACTGTACAAAGGGGAGGCTGCTAAGAAAAGAAGGGGAAATCCACATAAGGCTGCCCATTGTGATGTCATTCCAGGGATGCTGATGAAGTCAGAGCCTGCACTGGAGATCTGACATTCTTGCCAGCATTGTTGTGATTTGATATTTTGTATGCACTAGATGGCTTAGCCAGAAGTCATCAAAGGAAGAAAACCTTAGAGGTATAAGGCTCATCACTGATGTCTGTATCCCAATACAACTATTCCTCCACAATTCTTTTTCATACACCTTTTTTTCCCCCACAGAATTAATTTAAAGAGTTTATCTAGCTGGGCGTGATGGCACACACCAGAAGCAGAGATAGGTGGGTCTTGTGAGTTTAAGGCCAACCAGGGCATATGTGAGCCCCTGTTGTTGTTTTGTTTTGTTTAAGCTTGTGTTAGCTTCTAACCTGGCTGAGCTTGCTGCTGAGATGTGAGGTAATGCTGACTTCTGTTGTATTTTTCTCAAATTAATTTGTAAGAGAATTTCGGTTACACCCTTGACAAAATGTAAGCAAGAAATGGCTTTGTTCTTGCTGTGACGATGCTACAGCGCAAGACGCCCTGTGCACATGGCTGTTCAGTGACTTCAAAAGACTTGAAACAGTTTAAAGAGCGGGCTTTGACAGACTGTTCCGACTCATTTGTAATAAGCTTAGATCCTTATGTGTCTAAAGGCATTTTAGAAGGGCATTTGAAGCGTCTTGCTGGAACAACATTAAGCCTGGTTGGTTAGGGTGTCAGAGTTGACACCTTCCACAGCACAGATAAGACTCTCAAGGCATCTCTGAAGGCAGCTGGAAGAGCTCCCACTATCTGTGGCTCATGGTCAGTGCTCTGACCTTTTGCTAAAGTTGAGAATTGCTGAAGGGAGATGAATTATTTATCAAGAGTCAATTAAAAGGGAAAAGGGAAGCAGTGCCGACGGAGTCTTCACTCTTCCATAGCAGCCTGAGCTCATCTTGTCATCTCTCGTACAGCAGTAGGTATACAGTCAGAATCACCAGGAGAAGCTCTCAGACCTGTGGCAAGATGCTACTTAGTCACTGTTGTCATCCTCAGAGCATCCCTGTGAGAGAATATCTGTGCTCCAGGAGACAGTAGGTGGTAGACCTGTAAGGCATGAGACAAGAAATCATTCAGTAAAGCATCTCGGGAGAAAAGTCCCAGGGCCCTGACTGTACCGAGTGCAGAGGGGGAATGAGCAGCAATCTTAAGGTTAATAGTCCCCATATTCATAAAAAGAAACATTCTGTATTGTCCTAAAAGTATTTACAAATCCAGAGAGGGATTCGAGAAGAGAAGTAAAGCATCTAAACATATGCCAGAATTTTGATTAAAAAACCTAGGATGGGCTGGGTGTGGTGGCTCACACCTTTAGTCCCAGCACTAGAGAAGCAGAGGCTCAAGGCCACCTTTATCTACAGAGAGAATTCTAGGGCACAGAGAAAGCCTGTCTCAAAAAAACAAAAACAAACACCTCAAAACTGGCCAATGGCCCCAGTTAGCACTGCATCATTTTTACGTATGACTTTCCACAGTGCTCACCTCACCTGAGTCGGAATCAGCAAGTATTTCTCCATCAGTATGGCCCTCCACATCCAAAGCTTTCCATGTCATCCTGCTCTCTTATCCACAGCTTGTATAGTTTAATGTAAAAACCTACTACGCTTTCTTCCCCCCACAGTCAAGATGTACTCATGACTCTGTTTCAAATTGTTCTCTGGCCTTGCTGCTGGTAGTTGCAAAACTTTGTCAAGACTCAGTCAGTGGGGCTGGAGAGATGGCTCAATTGTTAAAAAAAATCCCAGTAACCACATAAAGGCTATCAACTATCTATAACCCCAGTTCAGAGGATCCAGTACCATCTTCTGGCCTCTGTAGGCACCAGGTACCCACATGGAACACAGAGTCCTAAAATTGGAAGAAAATTTAGAGGGATCCTCAGCTCACTCTACAGGTGAAGAAAATAGAGCCTCGTGTACAGAGTGAAGCCCAGGGCGGCCAACATAGTAATAGGACCTGTCCCAAAAAGCCAGAGAAGGGTGGTATTGATAAGAGAGGGAGAGCTAGGACAGACAGACACCAAGATTTGGCCAGATAGTAGTTGGGGACATTTTCTAAAAGAGTTCATGTGCTGTCTATTCCCTGCCCATGCTATGTGAAGATATTGGCTCAGTTCCCAACTCTGTAGTTAGGCAGAGGTCTGGGCCAATACCTCTGGCCACTTGTAGGTGGATGTGCGCATTCTGGGTGAACCAGTTCCAGTATAGACACTGCCAACTTTACTTTTACCTAGTTCGTGATCCCATTGGGGTTCAGTTCCCAGCGCCCATATGGCAGCTCACAACCATCCTTTACTCCAGTTTCAGGGAATCTGGTGCCTGTTTGTATGAGTGCAGGCAGAGCACTCATATACATAAACTAAAAATAAGAGATTTGTTTAAAAAATGCTTTGTTAGACTTTTGTAGACTTTTTGGCTTTGTTTTTCAAGACAGGGTTTCACTGTAGCCTCTACTATCCTGGAACTCACTCCAGATCTGCCTGCCTCTGCCTCCCAAGTGCTGGGATTAAAGGCGTGGGCCACAGCCACCCAACTGAATATGATTTTTTTAAAGTATGTAGTATAAAGTATAAAGTCTTTCACTTTGATGTTTCATACTTTAGTCCAATTGTCTAGTAACCACGGGTACTCAGCTAAAGCAAGAGAGTCAGAAGTTCAAAGCCTGTAGAGTCCATGGCCAATCTATGTAATCCTAATAACTTGGTTAAACCTTGTCCACAGGTTTAAAGAAGAAAAGAGAATGGGGAATCTAGCTCAGTAGTAGTGCACATTCCTAGTGTAGGCAAGGCCTTAGTTATGCCCAGCCTCCCACATGCACCCTCAGAGCTGTGCAGAATAATTAGCCCCAAGATTATGACTGTCCTTTAAACACTTGACTTAGTAGATGAAGGTAGAGAGCCTGCTGGTGGTTTTGAGAGTGAAAGATGCATCTATGAAATCATTCTGAAGACATTCATCTGGTCTCACGTGGCACCATGTGTGTCCACTGACATCAGGAGAAAATGAACACTTGTGAGCACATTGCAAACCTGCTTTGCTTCTTGGTCCAAGGAGGACCCACTCCTGTTAGCCTTCACCTGATAAGGAAGGACCCACTCCTGTTAGCCTTCACCTGATAAGGAAGAAAAGTCTAGGATTGAGAGCACTGACTGCTCTTCAGAGGTTCTGAATTCAATTCCCAGCAACCACATGGCGGCTCACAACCATCTGTAACGGGATCCGATGCCCTCTTCTGGTGTGTCTGAAGAAAGCAATGGTGTACTCACATAAAATAAATAGACCTTTTAAAAAAAGAGATGGGTGTGGGGAGTCCAGTAGAGGAGAGTGAGGTGCCTTTTAACCAAAGGCTTTATGTCTGCTGGGTGGTACGTGCCTCTAATCTCAGCATTTTGGAAGTATAGAGAGGCAGAAGGATTAGTTTATGGTCATAATTGTTACATGAGACCAAGTTTGAGGTTGGCCTGGGCTGCAAAAGACCCTGTCTCAAAACCAACAAATCTGCACAGCCAGTTGGTAGTGATGCCAGCAGCCTCCCTCCAAGAGGATGAGCTCACCCTTTCTTTTCCCTGTGGAAGTCCGAGTGAGTCTGTTTGCTAAAAGAGGTACAATCTTCATATTCTGAAATTTTTAAAAATTCATTTTATGGTTAAGTTGTGAATAGAAGTTTTTACCAGACTATTGTTGTTTATATAAATAGCTTTGAATTTATGTCATTGTGGAGATTACCATCTTTATAATATCAGATCTTATGCAAGAATACATAATGTCCCTCCGTTTATTGGATGTCTCAAGAGTTCTGCACATTCTTTTTTAAGACTATTAGAAACATCATGGTTTCTTCTGTTATTTTTGTTTCTAGTTAATTTATTGCTGACATAGAAAATGCAATTTGGTAAATAGATCTTATAGTTTACATGATATAAAAAAGCAATTATTATCTCTTCCTTTCTAATGTCTGTATTTAGGTTTGCCCTCCTTAACCTGCAGATCAGTGCCTCCACAGTTATGTTCAACAATGGTTTTTCCATTGAATCTAAATTTGCTGTAATTTTTGGTGAAGGTGCTCATATTTTTTCAATTAGGTATTTCCCTTTCTGTTTTATTGGGAATTTTAAGCATAAAGTAGTAATGAATTCTTCCACTTTGTTTTCTGTATCAACTGAAATTTTCTATTCTTTGGTCTATTGTGATTGTAAGGTTTCCTTGTGTACTGACTAGTTTATGTCAATTTGATACACGCTAAGTCATCAGCGAGGAGGGAGCCTCGAGTGAGAAAAGTGCCTCAATGAGATGTGGCTGTAGGCAATTGTCTTAATTAATGATTGACGGGGGAAAGCCCAGCCCATTGTGGGTGGTGCCATCCCCTAGGTTGGTGGTCCTGGGTTCTATAAGAAAACAGGCTGAGCAAGCCAATAAGCAGCACCCCTCCATGGACTCTGCATCAGCTCTTGCCTCCAGGTTCCTGTCCTGTCTTCCTTTGATAATGAACAGTGATGTGGAAGCCAGATAAACCCTTCTCCCCAACTTGCTTTTTGGTCATGGCATTAGAAGACACCTTGTGTTTGGAGGGAAACTGCACTTTCTGTGACTTATGTGTCCTCATTACTGCCATCAGGGAACTTTTCCATTTGTGACTAGATGTTAGTATGCACAAGTCCGTCGTGTTTACCTTCACAGAAGGAGAATCCAAATCCTAGTCTCCGTCTGAGACAGCAGAGAGATGTCATGCGGCCATTTTGCCTCTAGTTCTACACTCCCACTCCCCTTCTGCAATTAGCTGAGTCTACAGAGTTGGTTCTCCCTAGGTAAGCCCCACACAAGATAGAGAACAGTGTCACGAATAATTTGTAGCATACCTATTCCATATCAAAATACCTATTAACTTAAAAGTTTAAGCCAGTAGCAATCACTCTCTCTCACAGTATTGATAAGTCAGGAAATGAGAAGCAGCTCAGTGAGGCATGGGGGCTTTACAGCTTCCATGAAGCCGAGGTTGGATGGTGACTCTCTTAAAGGCTGCTTCACACACATGCCTGGTACCCTGTCTGGGGAGACTCATGAATGGCCAGGGCTCTTTAGCATTTCTGTTCTTGTGTAGTTTTTTATGTGACTTGTCCTGCTTCAGGGTGTGTGTGTGTGTGTGTGTATGTGTACATATATACACAAACTTGGCTAGGGCTGTCACTGCAAAAGAACCAGGTGGGAGCTACAGCAATTTTTAACTATTTATTTTGAGACAAGATCTTATTACGTATCTTTGGCAGGCTTGGAACAACTTACTGTAGACTAGACTCTTAGAACCCTGCCTCTGCCTTCTGGGTGCTGGGATCAAAGGTGTATGGACTACACTTGGCCACATTTCCTTTTTAACATTGTCTTGGAAGTTACACAGAATCCTCTCACAACATTCTGTTGGTTCAGGTGCAAGTTGGCCTTTAGTGGAAGAGACCATGAAGAGCCTGTCTCAGGAGTCCTAGTATCACATCCATCTTCGAGAAACAGCAGTCTGCTACAAACTGCAATCTATTCAGATTGCTTTTAAATTAAGCTTTTATAATGTGAGTGTTTGTTGTTTAAGTAAGGTGTATCTCAGGCCTTCCTGGAGCTCACAATTCTGCTTCAATCTATGTGGTTGTTGGAGTACCAAACAGGAATACCACCACACCTGCCTAGTTTTTGAAGTTTTGAGTTTGTATCACCACACTTGCCTAGTAGAAAGTTACAGGTGTATCAGGAGACACCAGCCTCAGAATTCTACATAGATTTTTGTTGTTGTTGTTGTTTTAGAGGTGCATGCCTGTAATTCTGCCTACTTGGGAGATTGAGGCAGGAGGATCACACATTTGAGATAAGGCTGAGCAACTTAGCAAAACACTGAAGATAAAATTAAGGCCACAGATGTGGCTCAGTGGCAGAGCCTTATCTGTCGTGTGTAAAACCTGGGTTTAGTCTCCATCACTGTAAAAAAAAACAATCAAAACTAAAGGGGATAGGAAGCAGATAACTCAGTAATAGAGCATTTTCATAGCATGTACAAGATCCTGGGTTCAGTCCTCTCCAGCACAGGAAAAGGAAACTTTTGCAGTAGTGTTGGAATGTATAAGTTCTTAAGCCATGGCACAGAAAGCGGGATGGTGTCTCCAAGAGAAAAGGGAAAAGAAAATATGATGTAGATCTCGGCGGCAGAGTCTTATATACATGGAAACTTAGTATGATATAAAGGGGGCAGCACACATTTGTGAATAAAGGATGATAGATCACTTAGTAGATAATGTTGAGGGAATTGACTAAGTAGATGGAGAAACATAAGTGGATCTTTGTTGAAAACCACGTGTGATGGTGGATTATAGATGGCTAAGGACCTAATGAGAGGAGCTGGGCACTTTGAACACCAGACTCTTATTCTTGACCCACATGGCTCGAGGCCTTGAACTGCTTTTTATTTACTTGTTGTTTGTAGACAGCGTCTTATGGAGTCTAGGCTGGCCTCAGACTGTAGAGCCCAGGATGATTTTGAGCTTCTTTACCTCCTGCCACTACATTGTGTTGTCATTATAGACACGTGCCACCATGGCCTTTTGGTAATGGTATAAACCATCCTAGATCCACTCCACATTGACATTTCCCCATTTGTACTCAAAATATTTTCCCCATTCAGCATGTGTTTATTGAGCATCATTGAGCAGTAATGCTTAGTGAACATTATTAAACATTTGTTAATATAAACCACATTGGAAAATATAGCATAAAGCTGTTTGAGGACCTGAGCAATGGTGCCTTTTGAAAGGAGGCCTCCTGTTATATAGTATCTTATACAGGTGAGATAGTACTGACTCCGCTTTGCCCTGACCCTGTTCTGTATGTGTGTGTGTTGGGGGGAGGGGGGCAGGGAGACACTCTGCTACTGAGGATCACTCCATGGCATTCTGCAATGATAGCATCATTTAATTTCTAGAACAGCCTTCATTCTAGATTTTCTTATTGTTTCCTCAGGTTGTTATTTAACCTGTTCCTCTATACCTTTTATTTATTTATTTTTATACACTGAAAATTAGGCTAGGTCTAAATAATTAGTTTCAGTTTAAGTACTTTGGGCAAAAGTAAAAGTGCTATTGCCATGCACATCATATTGATCATGTGACGAAGCACATAACAAATGCCAGGGTTCCATTTTTGGTTCTTGTAAATTGATCATTTGGTTAAGGTGCTGATTGTCAGATCTTTCCCATGTAAAGGTTTGTTTCTCCCATTGCAGTGAGTCAGCCACTTTTACAGACTTAATTGGTGGCTTGCAGATGTCCTGTTCTACAATAACCAATAACTGATGATGATCTAATGATAAAATTTCATGGTTATGGTAGTTTGAATGAAAATGGCCCCTCTTGGCTCATAAGGACTGGCAGGCACATTTAGGAGGTGTGGCCTTGTTGGAATAGGTGTGGTCTTGGAGAAGATGTGTCACTGGGGATGGGCTTTGAGGTTTCAAATGTTCAAGCCAAGCCCAGTGTCTGACCCTGAGCCAGTGATTTCTTTTTTTCTTTTTTGGTTTTTCCAGACAGGGTTTCTCTATGTAACAGTCCTGGGCCTCTTGGAACTCATTTTGTAGACCAGGCTGGCCTGGAACTCACGGAGATCCGCCTGTCTGTGCCTCCCAAGAGCTAGGATTAAAATCGTGCACTACCACTGCCCAGCTAAGGCAGTGATTTCTTTACTGGTTCATGTCAGCAGTCAGTGTGGTGCTGTCCTAGGTTTTGCACGAGTACTGTGTAAGGGGATCTTTCTTATGTTTGCAAAGATCTGAGTCATAAAGCCCTGCTGGTCCCAGGTTTGTGAATAAGAAACCATAGGAAGAAAAAAAGCTAAGGTTGTTAGGTAAGCGATGAAAAACTTGTAAAAGCACACACAGGGCATTAACATAGATGGTCGTCTAAACACTTAGAAGGCACAGAGTGTGGGGGAAAATGTCATGGAAGGACTGAACCTTGAGACTCTGACCAGTTTTAAGAGGTTAGGAACAGGGAATACAGCTCAGTAGCAGAGTCCATTTCTTAACTGATTTTACTTTATAAAATTTACCTAAGGGATGAAACAGAACAAGTACCCAAGGTGCCAAGTGAAATATTGTTTCTATTACTAAAAACCTGGGGGGCAGCTTCAGCATCTTTATGTAGCAAATTAACTAAATAACTTACCTTTCCATGTCATAGAATGACATGTTTCTTAAGAGATGAGGGAGGGTCAGGTTGTAGTTGAGTTGATAGCGCGCTTGCCTAGCACGCACAGCATGGCATAAGCCGGCTGTGGTGGCACAAAAGTGTGGGTAGAAGAGGGAAATCAAAAGTTGCTTGTGATTCTTGGCTTGTGGCAACTTTGACAGCGGTCTGGGCTGTCAAAGGTCTGAGGTCCTGTGAGGAAGGAGAGCAGGAGGCTAAGGTGGGTTCTGGTCCCTGCTACCTTTCCTATTCCTGTTGACTAATTGATTAGTTTACCCATTGAAGCCAAGCACAGACCTGTGTGGTCCTACTATATTGTGAACTTTGGACGTGTTTGAGGCCCCTGTCACCAGGTGCCAATTGGGCTGGGATTGGGGCTGGCATCTGTGCTACAGACTATTCCATTGCTTCTGTAGCTATAGCCTACCTTCTTGCCAGGGTTCAAAACATAATACTCCAGTCCAGCAGGTAGGCTTGGTCTCCTGGACACAGCCAGAGGGTGAGCTTTCCTTTTCATGCTGTGGTCTCCTCCTTACTTGCTAAGCCTTTGCAATTTGGGGAAAATGTGCTGCCTATAGATGCTTCACCCATTTATTATTATCTATTTTTTCTTAGTGTACTAAGAAAGATGGGGCTTTTCCCTGACCCTCTTCCCCCTAGCTTCATTCAGCAAATGGGGGAAACAAGCTAATATCTGAAGAGAATCAGTGGACTCTGAGATCTAGAAACAATGATTTCTACTACTCTCTTGACAGAGGTGTGAACAGAGTTAATTGATTCACCTTCTCCAAGAGTTAACTTAAGTTGAACAATGCTAGGGATGGAAGGACAAGGAAAGAAGAAAGAGCAAGCACCCAGTGTGTGTGAACTGTGTGAATGTGTGGATGTGTGAACTGTGTGGATGTATGGACTGTGTGGATGTGTGGACTGTATGGATGTGTGGACTGTGTGGATGTGTGGACTGTATGGATGTGTGGACTGCATGGATGTGTGGACTGCGTGGATGTGTGGACTGTGTGGATGTGTGGACTGTGTGGATGTGTGGACTGTATGGATGTGTGGATGTGTGAACCGTGTGGACTGGGAATGGTACTTTTAGCTTAGCTCAACTGGTGAGTCATGACCATCGGAAAACACATTTTTCTAATGGTCTTAGGAACTGAGACACAGCTTCAGCAGCAAAACTATGTTTATGAAGTAGCAACGAAAATAATTAAAATTTTTATTTATTTTGTTTTATGTGCATTGGTGTTTTGCCTGAATGGTGGTCTGTGTGAAGGTGTCAGATCCCCTGGAGCTGGAGTTACAGACACTTGTGAGCTGCCATATGGGTGGTGGGAATTAAACCTGGGTCCTCCGGAAGATCAGCCAATCTCTTAACTGTTGAGCCATTTCTCCAGCCTTGGAATGAAAATAATTTTATGGTTGGAGGTCACCACAGCACGAGGAACTGTACTAAAGGGTCGGTGGCAGTATTAAAAAGGTTGAGAACTGCCACCTTGGCTTCTCTGATCTATCCTGTTCCCACTCATCTGCTCCAGCCACACACACTTGTGTTGTTTCACTATTTAGGCTGATTGGTAACTGCAGTCCATGTCTTCCCTTCTAGTTTTTACTTCTGACAACAGATGAGCTAGCTATTTTTCCTTTTGTCAGAGTCCCCAAATTTAGTATGTCTACATCTGTGCCATCGTCGTCTTCCCTTGTCCTTCCAGCAACCTGTTCTCTACGATTCCATCCTCATGAGAACCACTAACTGCTCTGGTCTGTCTTAGACCATAAACTGGGATGCACCTGCTGGCCCTGTCTGCACTCCCATTCCTCTGACTTGAGTTGAGACACAATCTAGCGACATAGTCCTTGCTAGCCTCAAACTTGTGATCCTCCTGCCTCAGTCTTCCAAGTGAGTACTATTGCTACAGGCCACCCCACCTGCCATCATCTGCCTACGCTAACCTATGTACTTTGCTACTACAGCCTGGCACAAGTTATTAGTAAATGCCGAAAAGCACAGTAATCAGGATAAATAATTGTTAGTCAAGTCAACCAGATGTCCCTTCTGGATTCTGAGTCCACCAGATGGTCCCTTGGGCACCAGCCCAGGGCTCCAATAGCAAAGGAGACCTTCATGCTTACTAGGGCTTGGCAGGGCAGTGAAGCTGGGTTCTTTCCATTCACACCACCAATAGCATGAATAGCAACAACTCCTTAACTGCTCTACAAGCTTTCAGGGTCTGCCAGAGTACTCAGTCACACACGCTTGCGTATAAAAGAGTTTAATGTTGGTGTTTTTCTCAATTGCTCTTCATTTTAATTTTTGAGACCTGTGTCCCTTACCGAACCTGGAGTTTATTGACTCTTCCAGTTTTGACGGACATGGACTAGCAAGCTCTGGATATCTGCCTTTCTCTATTTCTTTGTCCCCTCCGAATGTTAAGGTTACAGATTCATGATCCCATATTTTTATATGATTGCTGGGGATCCAAACTCAGAATCATGGTTGTACATCTTTAATCCCAGCAGAGGCAAATAGACCTCTGTGAGTTCAAGGCCAACCTAATCTACATAGTAAGTTTTGTGCCAGCTAGGAACCGAGAGTGGGTCTCTGTATCAAAACAAACAAAAAAACTAAGTACTCAGAGTATATCAGAAGTGTACATCTTTACATGTATTGTGTGTGTGTGTGTGTGTGTGTGCGCGCGCGCGCGAGCACATTCAGTCAAGATTAATATCAAGTGTCTTTCCTAATTACTCCCTACCTTATTTTTGAGACAAGGTCTCCCTGAATCTAGAGCTCATCAATTCAGCTGGTTCAGGCTGGCTAGACAGTGAATTTCAGGGAGCTTTCAGGATCCCTAGCACTGGGATCACAGGCATGTGCTCCTGTACCAAACTTGGGTCCACTTGATGGACTGAGCCATTTCTCCAGCCTGTAAACATGTGTCCTGATGAGTCCCTCTATCCTAGGACCTGCCTCGTGCCCTTTCCCTGTGGTGGTGACCCCTCAGATAATTGTTACCCTGCCTTGGAACAGATCTGCATGACTTATTTTTGTACTTAAAATGAATAAAATCAGTTTGTGCTTGTAAGTCTGCCTCCTTCACCGAGCATTGTTTGTGGGAGCCAGCAAGCATATTATAGTGTGGTGCTCAACACCTTTAGTTAGCCTTGCTGTAATAGTTTCCATTATGTCAATGAACTATACATTATCCATTTGTTCTTATCTGCAGCTGCATAGCAAAATAGCCTGAAACTTCGTGATATGATAACGGCTTATTCTGTGGGCATGGTAGGAGCAGCTTGCCTCTGCTTCATGATACCTGAAGTCTCAGCTGAGGATCTAAAGGCACTATCTTTGGACAGTGTGAGGTTTGAAAGAGAATGTCCCACTCTCCATAGGTTCATGTATTTGAATACCTGGCCCCCAGCTGGTGGGATTGTTTGTAAGGATCAGGAGGAGTAACCTTGTTGGAGGCATGTCTCTGGATGTGAACTTTGAGGTTTCAAAAGCCCACAGATTCCCATTTGGTTCCCTCTGCCTCTTGCTTATGAGCTACTCCTCCATCCCCATGCATGCCTGCTGCCACGCTCCCTGCCACAATGGTCATGAACTCTATCTCTGAACCTGTGAGCTCCAAATAAACTCTTCTATAAGTTGTCTTGGTCATGATGTCTTATCACAGCAGTAGAAGAGTAACTAAGACAGGTGGCTCATTCATTCACATGCCTGGCTCTCAGCAGAGATTTCTGCAAGGCTTGTAAACCCCATGGTCTCTGTGTGGTCTAGCTTCCTTCTAGTATGATAGCTAATTGTGAAGGCAAGGTTCTAAAAAGCTGAGTAGTAACTATATCCTTTGTTTGTCTCTGCTTTGTACAGCATGACTGGTATACTCTTGGTCCAAATAGTTCCAAGTACACTCAAGCCCACTGGTAAGGGACATAGACTCCAACACTAAATGAGGGGTGTCAGGAGTTCTGGGAGTGTGTGAGAGTGAAAACAGTACTGAGGACATTTTGGGACACTTCGAAGCTGTTGGTAGGTATAGTATTGTATGATGGTGTCATTCCTTTCTCAGGCAGCCACATTAGAACTCATCAAGACTCGAGTGACTTTCTTTAGACTTCCCTTTTTAACAGTGTCTTTCCTGATATTACCACCATCCTAGTCACAGAAGTTCAGTGTAGTCCTCCTCCTTGTGCTGGCACCTTGTCCTGGCCCTATCATAGCAAGCTGTGAGGTATGCTTTTGACTAATTGTTTTCTTGTCCCCTGTCAAGAGCTGGAGCTCTGTAAAATGCTCTTCCCTTCCCTGTGTGCTGTTCGGTTCTTTCCCAGAGTCTGGCATGTCGTAAGCTACAGTGGTATGGAGGAAATGGACCTAGACTTTAGTGTCTTATTTGTAGAGACAGAAATCTGTGTACCAAACACATAGGAATCAGCCGTACTTGGGGATATTCAAGCACATGCTTTCCTGCAGCCAGCGAAGTGTTAAAACAGGAAGCAGCTTTGGATTGTCTTTTCTCTTCTATAGGTTAGAAATGTAAACAAAACAGAGTCCTTTAACTGGAAGTAGGTGGCCCAGTGCACAACAGTCCTAGGCCTTCATTGTGAAGGGAGGAATTGCAGTGAAGAGGGCTGAAGGGGCTCTGTCTGAATCCCTCTATTTTGACACTGAGATACAGAAGCTGTTAAGTCCAGTGATTGACACATAAGCCACTAGTCATACCATTCCCATGTGTGAACTGCAAGAAGACCAGCTTTCTGTGACTTATAGGAAGAAGCGAGGCATCTTTTTTTAGTCTTCCTGACCCTACCCCTCAGATCCTATCTTGTTGGATAAAAGAAAGTATTTTTTAGCCGGGCGATGGTGGTGCACGCCTTTAATCCCAGCACTTGGGAGGCAGAGGCAGGAGGATTTCTGAGTTCGAGGCCAGCCTGGTCTACAGAGTGAGTTCCAGGCCAGCCAGGGCTACACAGAGAAACCCTGTCTCGAAAAACCAAAAAAAAAAAAAAAAAGAAAGTATTTTTTAAAATTGAAGAAGCTGAAGAGTTGGCTTAAGGGCCCACAGACACCAGAAGAGGGTATCATAGGCCCTGGAACTGGAGTTAGCGATCGCTGTGAGCTGCCATTCGGGTGCTGGGTATTAAACCCAGATCCTCTGGAAGAGCAGCCAGTGTTCTTAACCACTGTGTCTTCTCTCCAGCTCCCTAAGACTTAAAATAGTTGTGAATATAGATTTTTTTTTTAACTCAAGTACATGCATGATGCTGCCAAGTCTTTCTTTCTTCCCTCACCCCTGTGTGTGTGTGTGTGTGTGTGTGTGTGTGTGTGTGTGTGTGTGTGTGTTTCCTTGGCCTTCTTTGTTTTTAGATCTGCCACTGTTGTATATGTATTTAGTCCATTGTTTGTGTCTGCTTGTTAATGAGTGTAGAGGAACTACTATGCTGTCTCATAGTGTGCATGTTCTCTGTTTCACCTACCATGATCTCCCATGGTGCTGTTCTGGGCTGCCCTACACTGTGCTGTGACAAACATCCTCTGTGTCTGAGAAATAACCCAGAAGTGACGTTGCTAGGTCATATGCACCAGTGAACTTTGTGGGACCTCTTCTAAGGACTCAGATGTTACTGTGTCCCATTTCCCTCCCCCTCCCCCGGTTTCCTGTATGGTAGGTTACTTCACATGTCCCAACTTCATCCTAGATCTGGAATTTTGCAGTGATATCCTCCAAAGAGTAGAGAGAAAGGCTGGGATTTTATTCTTTTGTGGATTGTACTGTTTTGATCTACTTTGAACTGTTCAAATGCCTGCTGTTCCTTCTGTTAATTGTAGAGCTTCATTCTGCTGTCTTGAGTTTGTAACTTGTTTCTGAATCCTGTGTGGAGGCGGTAGGTACAGTGGCAGTGTAGAGTGGAGCATGCTGATCTAGGCACACACTTGGCTTCTGTTCGCGTCTCGCCCATAAGCTGGAGCCAGGCAGCCCCGCCATAGGATGGGTGTCGAGAGTCTACATGCCAGCATACACCGAATCTGCCAATCTCTTCCTTCCTGCTGGGAGACGAGAAAGCCACAGCATGGCTATTTAGAAGAAAGAGAACAATGCTCTAAGTTTTTTTTTTTTTTTAAGATTTACTTAATTATATGTAAGTACACTGTAGCTGTCTTCAGACACTCTAGAAGAGGGCGTCAGATCTTGTAACGGATGGTTGTGAGCCGCCATGTGGTTGCTGGGATTTGAACTCAGGAAGAACAGTTGGTGCTCTTAACGGCTGAACCATCTATCTCTCCAGCCCAATGCTCTTAAGTTTAATGAAACATTTATGGTGGACTTAAGTCTAGGATTTGCTTCAAAATCATCTGGGGTAGGGGTAGTAGCTATGGTGAACAGTGTAAATTTTGCCATTCAAATGTAGACACATCTAAGACTAAAGGGGAGGGTTAATAATTACATAGGATAACAAACTATAAGCAGGATTGTCCTAGCAAACCAAGACACGTATACCTCAGGGAAAAATGAGATAGGACTGACCCTGAGTTGGTCACTGTTGAAACTAGGCGACTAGTGTTTTTGGAAGCTCATTCTGTTTTTTTTATTTGAAGATATCCATAATAGAAAAGATTTCTAAGAAAATACTTATTAGACTGCCAAAGTAGCTATAGTCCCCCCAAAGTAGCTGTGGAGATTGTGAAGCTGGACATTTAGCCCAATGGGAGAGCATTTTCAATACACAAGGCTCTGTCTGGGTTTGATACCTATATCTCTCCCCCCCCACCTCCCCCATCCCCCTTTTGCCTCTAAAAATAGTCTTTCTTGCCCAGAAAATGGCTGTTGGGACCCTTGCCAGCCATTAAGAGTTGTAAGCTTAGGTCATCTCTGCTGGCTGCTCTCTGGGCACCTCTAGAAGGGCCCCTCCACCTGCTCTTGTTGACAGGAAGAATGAGAGCTTGCAGGTTGTTCTAGCCTGATGGGATTGGTTCAGCCTGCCCAGGGACCAACCGCAACAGTTCCCTTCACATACACACCACAGCCTGGTAGCGATCTGTACACAGGCACATTCGATTGTTATCTGTGGCAAGCAGGAAGCAGTCTGCAGACAGTGGGTTCTTAACTGACATTCTGCGGCACACACACTTCCCTGTCCTACTTACCCCTCACCCTGGTTTCAGCAGTTGCTGGAACTGAGGCGTAGAAGGCAGCCTTTGCCAGGAGTAAACTCCAGCTGCAGGTTCTCATACCCATAATTGGTTAGCTCTGTGCAGTAGTCCATGGTCCTTCTTCACACAGTTCCATGAGAACTTGGCGTAGTGCTTCTAGAAATTGATGGATCCTGAGCCCATCCCAAGAGTCCCAAGGATCTGTATATAAGATATATTCACTAGATAAATCTAATCCACTGAAAGCTCTACAATCACAGAATGTGATCTCTATGGCCATTTCTGTTCTCTTCCCTAAGGGCACCCATTGATTCACCAAGAGTAGAAATTATATTTAATTCTTTGCGGTACATCCTTACTGTTCAATATAGAGTAAATGTGAATGGACAGACTGACTGATTTAATTGCCCATCCTGAGAGTGGCCAGCAAGTATGTTTTCATTGGTACCTAGAGAATATAATGTACTCTATGGGTGGAAAGATTATGCTCCAACCAACTCCTGTGTGGAATCATCTGGTGTGGTGGTATAAAAGGTAGGGTCTGTGGAAGGTGTTTAGCTTTAGATAAAGTTGTTAAAGTAGAGTTGTGCTCTTAGAAGAGACAGTCGCTAGCACTCTCTACAATTTTAGGACACAACAAGAAGACTGCTGCCTGCAAACCAGGAATAAAACACTACATCTTCTAGCACCTTGCATCTTGGGCTTTAAAGTCAATAGAACTGTGAGAAATAAATATTTGCTCTTTAAGCTACCCAGTCCACAGTATTTAGTTAGAGCAACCCAAACTGACCAAGATAGCCCAGATAATTTTTAGCAGGACCAAAGAATCCCAATTACTCTGTTTTGCTTTCTTTTCTGAGACAGGGTCTCACTCTGTAACCCTGTCTGGCCTGGAACATGCCTCTGCCTCCAGAGTACTGGAATTAAGGCATACAGCGTTAAGTTTGGGAGGTGATGTGCCCTGATGTTGGCTTCATTTCTCTTGAGCAGAGAAGAAGCGTGAGAGTACTGATGCTGAGTCTAGATCTGTGTTCTCCTGTTCTGTTCTGTCTGAATGCATGCTTTTTAATTCTTGCCACACATTTCAATAAGCAGTATTTGTCAATATTTATGTTCCTGAAGCCAATCTTCTGGGAAATTGGTGTGCTGACTGGAAATGAGGAAATGTTAAAACCAATATAAAAATAGTCCTCAAGGCAAAATGTCAAAGTGAAGAAGGAGTTTGCAGTTTGTGGTCCTCTCATTTCATAAGCATTTATGAGGGAAAGGTCCAGTACACAGGCTGCGTGCAGACATAGTATTTTGTCCGCTGACTTGTGATTTTCTGTGATGTAACGTTCTATTACAGATTGCTTGCTATCAGTAGGAGGTCCTTAACTTTCTTAACATTGGCTCTGTTGTTACAGGAAAGATTTATGAAGTATCCTCATGTTCCCACTACCATGTTGTAGTCTTTTCCACCAGCCTCCTTGTTCCCACCCTCGACTTCCTCATTCTTCTCTACCAGAGTCAAGGAATCTGAACCAGAGGGTAAACAATCGAATGCTATGCCTTATACGCCTTGGGAGAGACCATGTGCTATTTTAGGGATCTTAGAATTGGAGGTTCTTTTTGTCTGTGGTATACCCAGGGACTCTCTAGGAAATTCCTTTTGACCCTTTGGTCAGTACCTCAAAACACACTAGCTGTTGGTGACAGGAAAGCAATAAGACTGTGATGCTGGCACTCCCTTCCTCCTCCATCCTACGTCTTTCTCTTTGGGTGCCATTTCAAAACCCAATGTAGCCTTTGGAACTATATCCTGAGTGTCTGCCTCCATGTACTCTATGGTGTAAATACAACTCAGCAGAGGATGTGCTGATGAGAAGGGACCAGGGCTAAGTCCAAGCAAGTATCCAAATCTTCATTGTTTCTTACATGCTAGGGCCCAGGCTTCAGCTGGTAATTTCTGAGAAATGAGCAGAGTAGTTGTCTTATAATCTGGGATTATAGCAAGTACCTCGGAAGAACCTTCTAGTTGACTTCCAGTGATTTGAAGGCCAGGACTGGTGGTATTTACAGATGTTAAGTTGCACAGTGCAGACTGGAGAGTGGTTAAGAGCGCTTAATGGCTCTTAACCATGGTGCTCTTGTTAAGAGCACCAACTGCGCTTCCAGAGGTCCTGAGTTCAATTCCCAGCAACCACATGGTGGCTTACAACCATCTGTAATGGGATCTGATGCATTCCTCTGGTGTATCTGATGACAGCTACAGTATGCATTTTTTTAAAAAAATGTTGCTTGGTGTAAAGAAATAACTTTATTCTATATGAGCAATCATTTGTATTTAAGTATCATGGCCATTTGCCAATAAGTCCAATATTAATCATGATCTGGTAATATGTTCAAGAATTTCTCTCTTGTCATTGAAAAATTCTAATCATCTAATGGTGTGGACAGTGCCTTTAGAAACCCAGAAATCAGTCCAGTATGGATTCTTGGTATTATTTTTTCCCTTTCTTGTCTCTTTCTTAACTGACCTTTTCTTCTCTAAACGAGATCATGCTCATTCTCTTCCATCCTTACTCCCTCCCTTTCTTTGTCCCCCCTTTCCCATCTCTTCCTCTCTCTGCTTCCACCTTCCTTTCCCTTATTAAAAAAAAATGGAAAGCTGGGAGCTGGAAGATGGCTTAGAGGTTGAGAGTTCTGACTGCTCTCCCATATTCCCAGGGCCCACATAGCAGCCTACAACTGTGTAATGAATACATATACTACACACTCATGCACACACACACACACCGCACACCACACACATAGGCAAAACACCAATACACATATAATAAGTGAATTTAGAAAAAACAGAAAACAAAACTTGGCATCTTTTGGGGAGGGGGGAGCTAATTGAATATTGGGATCTTTAACTGTATCAATAAAGAGCACTAGGACTTAATCTCTATCCAGTGGGGAAGAAAGCCTGCCACAAGGTAGTTCCAAGACCAGTCTTTTCTTTGGCAAGTTTGCTTAGGATAGTTGCTGTAAATGAAGATCAGTTTACATAGCCAGTGCCTGGCTCCAGCACTGTGCCCCTGAAGCTGCAGGAGGTAATGCTCTTTCTCTTGTAATATAGAGACAACCCACAAATCATTTGGGGCTGATTATTGCACCATTACATAGGCACTAACTTTTCTTCCCCCTAGTTTGGTTTTGGTTTATTTGTTGTTTTCTTTTCTTTTCTTTTTTTGTTTTAAAGATTTATTTTATGTATATGAGTACAATGTAGCTGTCTTCAGACACACCAGAAGGGTGCATCAGATCCCATTACAGATGGTTGTGAGGCACCATGTGGTTGCTGAGAATTGAACTCAGGACCACTGGAAGGGCAGTCAATGCTCTTAACCACTGAGCCATCTCTCCAGCCCTGTTTGTTGTTTTCAAGCAGGTGTTTTCAAGAGCTACATGTAGCTCTGGCTATCCTAGAACTCACTCTCTGTAGACCAGACTGACCTCAAACTCAGAGATCCACCTGCCTCCGCCTCCTAAGTACTAGGATTAAAGGCTACCACCACTCCCAGTTCTGGTTTGGGTTTTTTAAGGGAAAGTGGTTTTGGACTCACTTCCCATGACTTATGTCATGAGAAACAAGTGAACAAGTTAGGAAATTTATCTTGAACAGTATTGTTTGACGTTGCCCAGACACTGGAAAGTCCACACTAGCAGTGATGAAGATTGTTGGGTACCAGGAGCATAGCTGTGTGGTGTGTGGAGGCTGAAATGTGTATGGTGAGTGAGGTGAAAATAGAACATAGTACTCAGCTAAATAAGCATGTTATGGCTAGATTTATCCATCATAATTGCCTAGCTTTTAGGTAATCCTTGGTTTCTGGGAACTATAAGAAATCCTGACTTGATCCTCTGGATACTGGACAATGTCCCTCTTTTAACAGATGGCCCATCCTTTAAATAAGACATCTCCAAAATGCAAGCCAAATGCTCCCCCTGGAGACCTTCCATCACATTTTATGTGTGATGGTTGGGATGCCTGTAAACTTGTCCAAGCATGGTGGCCAGGTAACAATGAGAAAGGATAAGTCAGCATTCACCTTTGCCAGTCATTGGAAACCTGATCTCACACTCAGACTAAGGTTTCATTGTCTTGTACTGATCAGGCTTAGGTCACCATGTTCTTGTCCCCAGCTACCATCCTTTCCTGCTAAGTAGCCCTTCTTCCTCCTTGAAGAAATGGGTTACAAGGAGAGACATGAAACAGTGGCCAGCCTGAGCTCCTGCTGCTGGCTGGTGCTTTTCTTGGCCTTCATGTGGCTGGGATGCTGCTGTGACAGCCTGGACTTGCCCTGGAGCAAGACAGGGTAAAACTTTCAGGTGCCTCTGGGCACCTTGTTGTTCCCTTTGCTTCCAGCTGTGGATCCTCACTGAACCTGTTCTGGTTTGCAGCAAGTGAACAAGAATAACTTTACTGGGTATATGATTGAGCCTGTAACTCATCTAAATACTCATTTTCACATGGTCATTGCATATATGTCTCAAAATTTAGAAACTCAAAAAATTAGTGTATGGCCTGGTGTGGTAGTGCTGGCCTTCAATCTCAGCACTCAGGAGGCAGAGGCAGGCGAATCTCTTGAGTTCAAGGCCTTCCTGGTCTATAGAGTGAGTTCCAGGATAGCCAGGGCTACTTAATAATAAAGAGTCCCTATCTCAAAGTATACCACATAGTCCTGATAGCTTTTCCTCCACTCTTGAGGAAGGCTGGTAATATTGCCTTCTGCAAGTGGTAACATCAGCCCATAATATACTATAGATAAAATTCATTTGAAAAAATAAATTATTTTTGTTTACATGTACACACATGCCATGGCACATGTATGAAAGTTAGAGGTCAACTTTTAGGAGTAAGTTCTCTCATCTTCCATGGGATTTGGGACTAGAACTCAGGCCACCAGGTCTGCACGGCAAGAGCTTTTACCCCTCAAACCATCACTCTAGCCTCATTTTCCACTTTTCTTTTTTCTTTTTTGTTTGTTTGTTTTTGTTTGTTTAGTTTTTCAAGACAGGATTTCTCTGTGTATCTCTGCCTGTCCTAGAACTAGCTTGGTAGACCAGGCTAGCCTCAAGCTCAGAGATCTACCTGCCTCTACCTTCTGAATGTGGGATTAAAGGCCTGTTGCCCAGTTTCATTTATCCATTTTCACAGGAAAAATTTGTAAGTTTCCTCAAATAGGTGGATTTACCAGCAAGCCCCATCCCCAGCTGGCGTAAGCAGTACAGACACAGTCCGTAAAGGCGGCAGTCCACGGTTCTTTCTCATCGCCTTGCCTTTGTGGAGCATCCACAGTTTCTATCTGGGCTTTAAAGCAGTACTGTGCATAGAGTGTGGACAGAGTGCATGGAGTGCTCCACACATATTACTGAGTAGCTGCCTGGAAAGTGTCCGCCAAAAGCTGTTTTGGGGAGGGTTGTTTGTTTGTTTTCCTGGCTCTTGGTCAGGCGTTCTTTCCCCCAGGCTAGTGCACAATCCAGAATAGCAAAAGTGTGTCAGTCTTGGAATATAGTCAACTTAGAGTAGAGAATAGAGATTACTTCTGAGAGAAGTGTATAGTAGATAAAAATTGGGACTCTTAACAGAAAATAACTACAGATAATATGTCAACATCTGAAAGAGACATGGAAAATGACAAGGTTGTAGATATTACTGGTTTTGGTGTTAAAGCAAGGTATGCTGTAGCCAGGCTGCACTGGAACTCAGTATGTAGCCCATGCTGGCTTTGAACATGGAAGCAGTCCTCCTACTTCATTTTTCTATTCTAAGTGATAAGATTATAGGAGTGAGCCTCCATACTCTGCTAAATATGTATGCCTAGAGAAGACTAGGAATACATGAGGATTCTGAGATAGATACATACCTCCTTGACTTCCAGTGCCATCTATTTACTTACTTGAGCCAAGCAAGAAGCATGTAGGCAGAGCCCAGAGACCAGTAGAATGCCGTGAGGGTGGTGGGCTAAAAGAAGCTATAGTGAAAGAGATCATCAACATACAAGCAGTGGGAACACTAAGAGGAGACGCTCTATCAGTCAGAGTAGGCTAGGACTAGGTGATACAGTCAACAGCCCTGTAAGCCCAAGAGTGAAGGTCAGCGCGCGTATTGTCTTCTGGTTGGTAGTATGCAGTTCCAGTCAAGAGTTGGACTCTGCCCACTCTTGGCAGTTGTTACTTAGAGACCCAAGCTGATAGAAGCTACATCTCCCTGTTGACTGCCTGCCGTATTATAGTAGTAGCTTGGTGAATCACACACTGACTCTTGAAGTCTGCTTGGATGTGAGAGTGGACTCAACAATTCATTGCCTAATGAGTATTTCAAACCTACTCTTAATTTCAAGAGGAATATTCAAGTTCAGTATTCCTCTGTACTGGAAAACCGGGAATAACTGAGCAATAGCACTCAGGACTTACCAACTAGGGAAATAGTGAAAGAAAAGATAGAAAAACCATCTAAAGAAAAACATGTGCCTGCATACTGAATGAAAGGAAAAACTGATGGGAGTTCACACCTATGCACATTCTGATAACACTTCTGAACCCTTAATGGGGAAAAGAAAAGTCTTTCAAGGTTCAAGCAAGATGAACAAATTACTTACAAAGAAAAAAAGAATTAAATTGACCCCAGATTGCCTGTTTGCAATACCTGGAAGCTAGCAGATAGTGGGATTTCTTCTGTAGATCGATCACTAAGGGTTTTTTTTTTGTTTTTGTTTTTTTTTAAATCGTATTCAGAGGAAAGGGGCTTTGAGCTTGTGAGGATTCAGTGTGTGCTTTACTCTTCCCCACTGGCTTTGTCTTTTCAGTGCCTAGATGCTTTGCTCTTACTGTTGAGGTGAGTGGGGGGGTACACGTGGGGGGAGTACGTGTGTGGGGGTACATGTGTGTGAGGGTACATGTTGGGGATGGTACAAGTGGCAGCCAGAGGTTGATGCCAGATAATTTCTTCACTTACTTCCCCACCTCATTTTGAGACAGGCTCTTACTGACCATGGAGCTCACTAGTTGGCTAAACTGGTTGACCTCCTGTCTCTGCTTCCCTGGAGATGAGACTATACTGGTGTGTACCTTCTTGCCTGGCTTTCTACATGGGCACCAGGGACTTGAATGCAGGACCTCATGCTTGCATGACATGCACTTTACCATTCCCCTAACCCTTCTTGTTCTTCTGAAACAGTAGCATCTCTGCTCACTGTCTTCTCCTTCCTGAAAGTCTTCTACATCTAAGTCCACCACCATCTTCCTCGTCACATCACAGCCCACTGCCTGACACTTTGTCCAGTGTTTCATTATGAAAACGTCCAGCCTGCATCACAGCAGAGCGATGCTGAGCCCGTGCGCCTCACTGTTATGCACTTCATTCTGATGTAGCCACCTAAGGGTCCAGCTATCAGCAGCATGTCTGTCATTCACTACAGTTTAGCTTTTTATTTTTCTTTATTTTTTCCTTTTGCTTTTTTGAGACTGTATCTCATGTAGCCCAGGCTGGCTTCAAACTCACTATGTAACAGAATGATCTTAAAATTTTGATCTTCCTGCCTTTCGCCTCCTAAGTTCCAAGAAAATGGCATTCACCACCACAGCTGGTACAGTTTGTTTTTTGTTTTTTTTTTTTTTTAATTCAGGTAAAATTTAGAAACAACAAAATCTTAAATCTGAAGTGTGTATTTGCTACAATTTGACAGACACATATACATGTATAACCCAAACCCTCCTCTTAATGTCCAACATGATCATTATCCTGGAAAACTCACATCACCTTCTCTGTCATCCTCTGTCCCAACTCCTGTCCCCAAGAGATGATCACTGTTCTGATTCTTCTCATATTAGAGTCACACTCTGTGTCCTAGTGACCTTCACTGGGCAAGCTTTAATAGTCACTCTTGTTGCATGTGTCAGGAGTCATTAGCCGCTGCTACTGAATGATTTCTCCCATTGCTTGTTGTTAATAAAGCTGTGACGTATAATTTTATAAATATCTACTTACAGACATATACTTTCATTTGGTGGCCATCAGGCAGAGGAATTACTTTGATCATAAGCTAGGAGTATGTTTTATAAGAAATGCACCTACCTTTTCCCAAATGGCTGTCATTACAGCCTTTCATGTTACAGCTGTTCCATATCCTCACCAGCATTCGATGATGTCAGTTTTATTATTTGACATCTTAATGGACACATATATTATGGTTCTCCAAAGAATCAGAAACTATGCACACACATGCATGTATACGTGCACTTGTAAAGAGATATAGGAATTAATTGACATTATTGAGGCTGAGAAATCCCATAGTCTAATGTCTGCAAACTCGAAATCAGGACATCCAGTGGTGTTTCCAGGAAGTGCAGTAGCATCCATCTCAGTCTAAAGCAGAAGTCCAGTGTCCTGTCATGTCCAGGCACATGGAGAATAGAAACCTTACCTTTGTCCCCTTTGTGTTGTATGCAGACCCTCAACTGCTGTATGAGACCCACTACACTGGGGAGGGCAGTCTGCTCTGTAGACCCTACCCAGCCTTCCAGAAACACCCAAGACTAATATTTAGCTAAATATCTGGGGACTCTGTTGTATTCATTGCACGCATACACATGCAAACATACATGAGGGGGTTACTCCTGAGCTCTAGAAGAGAAGTGCAGAGACCAAGTGCAGAAGAAAGTTAATGAAGGAAAAAAGAAAGGAAGTCTGGGGCCTTTCTATGCCCAGAATGTTCTTCAGGAGGCATAACTCAGACTTTATTTCATCAGTTGATATATTGTGCATTGGGTTTTTGAGAGGGAGAGGGTATGGAGAGAAAATACATGTGTCTTTGTGCTTGAAGAAAGTGGAGAAGTATATAGAAATGTTTGGAGCATCCCCTGTGGCACCTTTGCCCCGTTTGTGGTAAATCCCACTTAGTCAGTTCCTGTAGCTAAGTCCTATTTTATTGCCAGTGAGCATCACAGGATGAGCAGGAAACTGGCATCTGGGAACTGGCAGGCAGAAGAGAATTGGTGTGGTGCCCTCTGTGCTCCCAGCTGAAAGGTGCTACATTATTGCTCTTTCTACAGATAGGAGGCCCCTGCAGGGTGTGCAGCTCCTTCACCTGGTGCTTCTTTTGATTCCTCCACCTTTAGGTGATCCCAGAGACAGGCAGAACTGGGGCAGCCATTAAAATAGCGCATCAGCATCAGGAGGGTGGGGAGAGAAACTGGAGCAACAAGAAGCCAGCTCTTGGTCCTGCCCAGGAAATCAGGTCTTAAAGGAGAAGGTTTCTGTTTGGGAAAACGAGAAGTACCTCCGTGCCCAGAGTGTGGAGACTCATAACTTAGATTGTAGAATATATGGGAGGAGGATTTCCAGGAGCACTCTGAGCCAGTCATTCCCATCTTTACTCTGGTGCTGTCATCAGATGAAAAACCTGCTTACCTTGCCCTGTGAAGAAAGATGCCTGTTTGTTTGCTTGCTTGCTTGCTTGCTTGTTTGTTTTGAGACAGTCTGTCTGGACTTGATTTGTATGAAGATGCTTTTTAATTCACATGACTCATAAGCTTCCTTGAGGTCATTCTTGGTTCATCTGCCAGGGGTCTTACCCTAACATGTGAATGGGCTCCCTTGACTGCTAGTTCAGTGCAGACTTCCCTGCATGCCAAAGGATTCCCACTTAAACAGTACACTTGCAGAAAGGAGGTTCCTGGTCTCTGGAGGAGCAATGACCTTTGTTTTTCTGGCTTAGAAAGAAGAAAAAGGAAGAGATTGGGTCTTTTGTCCTCTGTTGACTACCCCCCCCTTTTTTTTGACTTATTTTATGTACATGAGTACACTGTCACTCTCTTCAGACACACCAGAAGAAGGCATACGATCCCATTACGGATGGTTGTGAGCCACTATGTGGTTGCTGGGATTTGAACTCAGGATCTTCGGAAGAGCAGTCAGTGCTCTTAATAACTGCTGAGCCACCTCTCCAGCCCCTTTCGGTTACTCTTGATTGAATCATATAGCAGTACTTTCGTGATAGAGCCACCAAACACAGAATCAGGCCAAAGCACATTAATGCACTTCCTTTTCATTTGAGACATTAACAGAATAGGTCAAAGGACTTGCTCTGTAAGCCACCACTTCTGCCTCAGTGTGCTGACAGGAGACAGGTTGCTTAGCCAGCAAGCTATAACTAGTGGCAGTCACAAGTATTGAGGACAGGAGTGGGAGAAGTCCCGGGAGCACAGGCTGCCCCACCTCCAGAATGGGGCAGCATCTTAAAGAGACCACCTGTGATTTTTCTCTTGAAGGAAAATAAAGCTGCTTTTTGCCACTTTGGAGCAGTGCTGAGGCCTCTGAGGAGGTGTGAGAAAGTCATGGTCTGGCCACCCCTGCAGACCTCTCTGGTTTGCAAAGCTGAGTTCCATTCAGTACAGACTTCCTTCCAAAACGGGATAAAGATTTTCAAGGAGTTTTAACCTTCAGATAGTTCATAAATATCAGTATTTGTCATTCCATAGGGCTGTTGGTGCTGAATCAAGACTGGAATGATACAAGAAAAGATTGGGGCAGTAAAGAGGTAGAATCCGTCTTGCTCATCGGATGACCTTTCAGGAAAGAAGGTGGGGACGTTAGCCTTTCCCCCTTAGCTCTCCATTCTGTCCCTCTTACTTTTGCCTTTATTTTCATATGAAAGGTAATAAACTCAGCATCTTCTAACCACTGCTGTGGGCTCCATGCCAGGAGGACTGACTGTGCTGCATTCTGGATCCTGATCTTCTATATTAACAAAATTCCTAGAAAAAGTATCATCTGTGTTTAAGGATTATCTAGAACCATGGGTGTGGGCAATGTAGAAAATCTAAGGTGACTTGAAGACCCGTGTCTGTGTTGTGCTTGCTGCTGACCCTTTCTCCTGTGCTTGTCAGCCAGAGGGCACAGCAGGGTGCTGGCTCTAGTCAGACTGCCGGGGCGTCAGCTCTACCTCTTTCTGGTGCAGTTAATGTTGAATAAGATACTTGGGCTCTTCACTGTTTCTGTGAAATAGAGTTAATATAGGACCTGCCTATTGATAGTTCTTACACCGTATTATAAAAAAGAAACCATAGAAAACATAGTAGCTGCCTATAGAAAATGACTCAGTCAGTGCAAGATACTATTTACCCATTATCATATTGCAAGTGGAGGGAGACCTGTTTCCACTTTGGCAGTTTGGAAAGTACCAGTGCCCTTCTTTGTCTGTGAATTTATCTCCTTAGTCCTCAGTTCTTCCCCTGGCCCTCTCGTTCCTTCCTCCTCACTCACTGCTCTAGGCCTCGTGATGATGTCATCTCATTCAGTCTTTGCAAGCATGCAATGAATTCCTCCATTTTTTCCAGTAATAGAACTGAGGGCCAGGGAGAGATGTATTATTAGCCAAGGTCTCGAGTCTAGAAAACCCCATTATGTTGTCGTTCTCTGCTTACGTAAGAGTGGTTTCTAATGACTTTGTGAGCCGTATAACATAAGTTAAAACAGAAGCCCACGAGCCATGGGCTGCTTCAGTTAAATCAGGACTCTTCCTGCCACACTGCACTCAATCCACCAGAGGCGTTATTTCCCATCTCTCCTTTCTCAGAATCCCATGACCAACTTTTTCTTCTTTGGTGGAAAGTACTTTAGATGGAGACCTAAGAAGGCCCTGTGTAGTCTCAGCTCTACTGTCTCAGTATGTGACTCACGCTGAACCAAGGCCTTACTGGGGCCTGCTCCTTTCTCAGTATAATGAAGAGATTATTCAAAACCCAAGGGTCTCAGCCTTTGTCCCCTAGGATATAAATGTCTAGTGACATTTAGACTTTGCTGAGTGGCTGGGTTGCCAGTATCTCAGTGGTAACTTGACCCTTTCTTCACTCAGTACCTCACACTGGAATACAGGACTGTCGTCGTGCTCTTTCAGAAAACGCACAGCATGGGAAGTATAGGCTTTTCTAGTAACATATGACTTGAATACCTCTGTGTATGTGCCCAGGCTAGGACTGGAGGACCTGTGTGGTCCTTCATGTCACTGTGGCCCCAACCCTCAGCCTACACACAGGTGCTAATTAGGGAGGGTAGCAAACAGATCTTCTCTAAGCCATTTAAATTCTTAAGAAACCTTGCTCCTTTGAGTTGGAAACTACAGAAAATCTTTTGTAAACATACAAGGACTTAAGTTAGAAATGAAGAATGTCTTTATTCTGAGACTCAGATGTGTTCCTCATCTCTCCACTGCACATGACACTGGACATTTCTAAGCTGGCTTTAAAAAGTAGCTTGGTTCTATCAAACAGGACAGCACACCTCATTCTTTCTGTCTTCTGGATTTTATGAACTTGTAACCATGCAGAGGTCAGGTATTAGTACTATTTCTAAGACCTTAGGTGAGATGTAGGTGCTAAGAATTTCTAAGGAAATAGGCAGCGGGTAGGGTGGGGATAGGAGTTATGCCATGGAATCCACTTCAACTGTTGTTAGCTGAGCACCAAGTCTTCTGTTTGGTCTTGTAGCATTATTGATACTGGCTGTGGTGGCACATGTCTTTAATCCCAGCACTCAGAGACAGAAGCGAGCAGATCTCTATATCTGTGAGTTTGAAGTTACCCTGGTATACATAGCAAGTTCCAGGACAGCCAAGGCTAAACAGAGATCTTTTTTTTTTTTTTTTTGCATTATCATTGAGAAAAAGATTTGAAGAATCCAATTCAAGCAGATACCCTGTATGACTTGCTTCCTGTCTATGTGCTATTTTACCCCAGTCAGAGCTTTCCATACAGGTCAGCAAGGCATCATGTGAGGGACACTGGGGAGGGTGTGAACTCCTCTGTCTTCAGGCTCACAACTGCATATTTGAATGTTTGGTCTTTTATCTCTTTCTTTAAAAAAGGTTGCAGGATAGGCAGAGGCAGGCAGATCTGTGAGTTCAGGGCCAGCCTAGTCTACATAGCAAATTCCAGATGAGCCAGGACTACTCAAAAGACGCAGAGAATGGGGAGCAGGCTTCATGGAGAGATGACTCCGTGGTTTAAGAGCACTGCTGCTCTTGAAGAGAATCCAGGGATGGTTCCCAGGACCCACATGGTAGCTCACAACCATCTGTAACTCCAGTGCCAAGGAACCTGATGCCCCACTTCTGACCTCCATGAGAACCAGGCATATATGTGCCATACATACATATATGCAAGTGACACATATGTAAATTAAAAAGATATATATTGTAGATACTTGTTACCAACATCAAACTCTGAAAATTCTAACTGAAAACAAAAAGAAGAGTAAAATCTCTACACCAGTAGTTAGATGCATAATGTTATGTAGCACATCCAGGCCAGGTAGGTAAGAGTCATTGTCACCAAAGAAAGAAACTATGATAAACAAGAATGGATGCAGACAAATAAATAACTTTTCAAAGTTGCAGGCAAAGAATTGATCACTTTGAAACTGTTCAATAATACAAAATGGAAAAGACTGAAATATTAATTCATCTATTTTATCAGTCTTATCACTGGACATGCTCCTTAGTACATTAGCCTGCTGGGAAGTGTGTGTGTGTGTGTGTGTGTGTGTGTGTGTGTTCATGTGTGTCTGTGTCTGTCTGTGTGTGTGTGAAAAGGTTAGCTTTCCACCAGGCAGTGGTGGCTCCAGCCTTTAATCCCAGCACTCAGGAGACAGAGGCAAGTGGATCTCTGTGAGTTCAAGGCCAGCCAGGGCTGTTATACAGAAAAACCCTGTCTTGAAAAACATAAAAACAAAAGAAGTTAGCTTTGCTTAATTAGAGTTCAACTCAGAAGATCCTCAGGCAGACCTCACCAGTGCTGTTACTACACTGAGGAAGCCCTTGATGTATGGCAGGCCAGAGTGCCCTGGGAGTAAGAGGGCAGATTAGGATGGCCTGCGTTCGCCCAGCATTGGAAACAGGTGCTTTACTTAGCAGCATTTAGGAGCCCTCTAGAAATCCCCACCCCACCCTACCCCTTCCCTCGCCCTGTGCACTATATACTTCTTAAAGGATATAGCTGACTTCGTTGCAAAGGACACTTGGGTGAAGGACGAAGTTGCTACCCAAGTAGGTGGGTTGAGGAGGTGAGCGGTGGAGGTGCAGATGTCAGTAATGACTCCTCCCCTGGGAGGGATCAAAGGTGTTCTAAGCTCTGGGACTTAAATATTATTCAGCTGCCTTGGCTTGCTGCTTCTCTAGTCTTGCCTACTAGACCCCACTGAAAGTCAAGTCAGCAACTCTGTTAAATGGTGTGTTGCAGAGCGGCCTCTTGAAAGCTAAGAGCTGTGGAGAAAGGCAAAGTCTCGATGAGTGAAGGACAAATTGGTCTCTGTTCTGTCTGCACTGTCACTGCCCCAAGCGCTGACTCCACATAGCGCTGTGGTTGAGCTGACTGTAGATATGCCGCTGGATTTGGGGAGGATAGTTCATGCTGTTTCCTCTCTTTTAGGTTTCAAGTGCCCCATTTGTGCCAAGTCTGTGGCTTCCGATGAGATGGAAATGCACTTTATAATGTGTCTGAGCAAACCTCGCCTGTCCTACAATGGTAAGAGCTGTCTGTCTTGTCTGCTTCCAGATGTCAAGATGAGCTGGACAGCTGGGGGTATAGCCTCCAGGTGAGGGGGCTCTGTGCTGTTTTCTTTAGCAGCACTGTGTGTGTGGTGGTGAGGAACCTTCTGTTCTTGAGAGCCTTGGTTATAAGTTGGATGAGGTAGCTAAGGAGAAGCCAAAGAAGGCAAGTCCTGGGCCAGGGCCACTGTGATGAGCAGGCTCTCAGCTGCTCATGCCTTCAGTGGCCTTTGGTTGGGAGACATGACCATTCTTTGCACTATTCATGCCCCTGACCATGGTAGGTTCCAAGACAAATGAACTCACTCTAAAGAGCCATCAAGAGGGCTCTAGAGAGAATATCATCTCTCTGTAGGCAAGGAAAGCCATGGTACTGGTGGTGCCCGCAGGGAACTGAGGGCCTGCTCATTTCCTGTTTACTTTGCAGCTCAGGTGAACACACCTGGTTAAGCAGTAAGCACCCATGTGACAGCATTTGGAAGGAATAAATTCAATCTGTACATTACTTTGGAGATTAGTGCTAAGAGGGTCTCCATGTTCCACCATGGCTTCCTACTCAGAAGCTGTGTTAGAACTGAGCATGAGCTGGGCAGTGGTGGCACACACCTTTAATCCCAGCACTTAGGAGGCAGAGGCAGGTGGATGGATCTCTGTGAATTCGAGGCCAACCTGGTCTACAGAGTGAGTTCCAGGACACCAAGGATACAAGTAGTTTACCACAGTCATGGCATCAAGTACTGCGTTTGCTTCTGTCCCACATGTGCTGAGACCTTATGGCGATGGTTTTGTCCTGTGGATTGCTGGCAAGAGCTCTCAGTAGACATTGCCTTTGCTGTTGTAGCACAGAGAAGCTTCAGAGGGGGCTTGGCCTGAGAGAACTTGGCTTTCAGAGTCATGGGAAGAACTTTGCAATAATGTCTAAATGTCTATGGCAGACAAAGTGCTGTCAAGACCACCCGAAACAAAGTCACTTCATAAGCTGTCTAAGTTAGAGTTTCTGTTGCTGTCAGGAGACATCATGACCACAGCAACTCCTGTAATGGAAACCATTTAATTGGGGCTGGCTTACAGTTTCAGAGGCTTAATCCATTATCATCATAGTGGGAAACATGGTGGCACACAAGCAAACATGGTGCTGGAAGAGAGGCTAAGAGTTCTACATGTGGATTAGTAGACAGCTGGAAGAGAATGAATCACACACTTCCTCCAACAAGGCCATAGTCTATCACAATATCAGCACTATTCAAAAGTCCAAAGTTTAAAATCTCTTCTGAGACTCATGCAATCTCTTTTAACTGTAATTTCCTATAAAATCAAAATCAAAAACCAGATCATATATTTTCAACATAAAATGGCACATTACCATTCCAGAGGGAGCATAGTGAAGACTACTGGACCAGAGCCAGACAGAGCCAGCTGGGAAGACTCCAAACTCTGCATCTCCATGTCTGATCTCAAAGCTCTCTTCAGATCTCCAATTCCTTTCATCTTTGTTGACTGCAGCACTCTTCTCTTGGGCTAGTTCCACACTGTTAGCAGCTTTCCTCAGCAAGTATCTCATGGCTCTGACATCTGCAGCATTTAGGGGTCTCCAAGGTAATCCAGGCTTCACCTTAATAGCTTCACACTGTGGCCTCTCTGGGCCTCCATGCAGGGACACCCCTGACACGTTTGACCTCGGTGGCTTTCTTTAGTCACAGAGGGAGATTCTATAACCTTCTTCTGTCCTTGACTCTAAAGCCCCAACCACGTGACTGAAGTTGAAGTTTCTGCTGCTGCTTGCTGTGACTGGAACAGGGCTCCCTCATTCAATTACATCTTCACCAACTTTGTTTTCCATGGTTTCCTAAACTGCTTAAGCCTGACTGTCCTGGAACTCGCTGTGTAGACCAGGGTGGGTCTTGAATTGAGAGATCCTCCAGCCTCTGCCTTCTGAGTTCTGGAATCCAAAGGTGTGCGCCACCACCGCTCCTAACCTGAACTGTTCTTTAGCTGGGTGAGGTCTTGCCCTGAGGTCGCCACTTCTTTCATTCCATTTAATATCAAGCTTTCCTTTAATCTGTTTCTCTCCTTGAGCACAGGAGTTAGCTTCATTCCATCTTCTGATGTCCCTTTTCCCTTGAACTGGGTATTTTGTATTTTTTTCCTTGCTCAGCTTGCTTCTTTTCATTATAGATCTTCATAACAGCGAACGCTAAGCCACAGGACAGTCAATACTAGGCTGTATTGGAATTTCCTCTGCCAATGCAGCTAATCCAAAACTCTTCCATTTACCCTCAGGCAGACTTTTTATTGTTGGTTTTGGTTTTGGTTTTGGTTTTTTTTTTGTTGTTTGTTTGTTTGTTTGTTTTGAGACAAGGTTTCTCTGTGTAGCCCCGGCTGTCCTGGAACTCACTCTGTAGACCAGGCTGGCCTCGAATTCAGAAATCTGCTCAGGCAGACTTCTTAGACAAAGGCAGAAAGCAGCCACATTCTTAGCCAAAATATCAGGAGAATGACCTCGAGCCCCACATGCTAACATTCTTCTCTGAAACTCTTGATCCAGGCCCTGACAGTTCAAATCACCCTAGCACCACTGTCTTCCAGGTTCCTACTAGGATGACCCACTAATCTCCACTTAAAGCATTCAACTGTTTTTCTAATCCAGAGTTCCAAAGTCCACGCACCTCCAAACAAAAGTCCACTGGAAGAGACAGAATCACTTCCTCCAATGAGGCCACAACTTCTAATAGTGCCCTCCCTATGACCACACATGCTAATGTAGGAAATGGAAGATGAGAATCTCTAGCTCCGTTCCCAGAGAACCCAGGTCTTCCTTTATATCCTCACTTGAGTTGGTGTGTCTGTCTCTCACAAGCAACCTGGAGAAAGTCCCCTAGAGCAGCAGTTCTCACCCTTCCTAATACTGAGACCCTTTAATACAGTCCATGTTGTGGGGACCCTAGTCTTAAAATTATCTTTGTTGCTACTTCATAGATCCTAATTTGCTCATTATTAATTATATGTAAATACTGGATATGCAAGATGGTCTTAGACAACCCCTGCGAAAGGGCTGTTTGACCCCAAAGGGATCTCAACCCATAGGGTAGAGGCAGAGCAAGTTGGCTCTCTAAGGCAGAACCTCTGTGGCTCTCCATCTAAGGCAGAACCTCTGTGGCCCTCCCTCTAAGGCAGAACCTCTGTGGCCCTCCCTCTAAGGCAGAACCTCTGTGGCCCTCCCTCTAAGGCAGAACCTCTGTGGCCCTCCCTCTAAGGCAGAACCTCTGTGGCCCTCCCTCTAAGGCAGAACCTCTGTGGCCCTCCCTCTAAGGCAGAACCTCTGTGGCCCTCCCTCTAAGGCAGAACCTCTGTGGCCCTCCCTCTAAGGCAGAACCTCTGTGGCCCTCCCTCTAAGGCAGAACCTCTTGGCTCTCCATCTGCTCCTGCTCACTCTTCATCCTTTACATGAAAAGTCGCTTCTCCTTGTATGTAAGCCACAGACTCACCCTAGTTCTGTGAGTAGAGCTTATCCTAAGGAGACAAAGGGGCTTCAGAGTTTATGTCTGGCTTCTCTGTGCACAGAGAATGTACTAATGCAGAAAGGAGGAGGCAGTGGCAGCAATGGTGGTGCTGGTGCTCGGCTGCTGCCGCTGCTGCTACTTCTTCTAATTCTTCTTCCTCCTCCTCCTCCTCCTCCTCCTTCTTCTTCTTTTAATTCTTCCTTCTTCTTCTTTCTTCTTTCTTTCTTCTTTCTCCTTCTCTCCCCCCTCCTCCTCCTCCTCCTCCTTTCCTCCTTCTTTTTTCTTCACTAGAGGTAAGAGGACTTTGTGGCCCGGAGTCCTTTGGACATGTCTTGAATTCAAATAAAATGTGAATTCTTGGGTCCTTACATCAAAACCCCAGCATGGTAACATGCTCTGCCTAGCTTCTCATCACCCCAGTCCCACAGACTTTACCTTATCTATTTAGAAAAAAAATGTGAGCCTAAAAAGACAGCTCAGAGGTTAGGAGTTTGGCTGCTCTTCCAGGGGTCCTGGATTAGATCCCAAGCACCCACATGCCAGCTCACAGTCTTCTCTAACTCCAGTTTCAAGAGATCTAATGCCTTCTCGCTTCCACAAGCACCCAAAACACCTATGGTACACAGACATACATATGTAAAATACCTCTACACATGAATAAATCTTTAAAATAAAAATTGTAAAAGAAAAATGTGAGAGATATCTGGCAATAAGCCATGAGCTCTTGGAGTCTTTCTTCAGTGCTAGTGAAGTTCTGTTTCTCATGGAAAGTGACTAGAGGGTTTGGAAAGTTGACTCAGTAGTTAAGAGTAATTTTAATTTGTTCTTTGCCAAGGCCCTGGTTTAATTCTCAGCATTCACAAGAAGGGTTACCACCTCCTTAGAGAGCAGTCACACATGTAGTGCACAGACATAAACGCAGGCAAAATACTCATACACACAAAATATTAAAATGAATCTTTTTTTTTAAGATTTATTTATTTATTATATGTAAGTACACTGTAGCTGTCTATAGACACACCAGAAGAGGGCGTCAGATCTCATTACAGATGGTTGTGAGCCACCATGTGGTTGCTGGGATTTGAACTCAGGACCTTTGGAAGAGCAGGCAGTGCTCTTAACCACTGAGCCATCTCTCCAGCCCCCTTAAAATGAATCTTAAAAAAAATGTTTTTAAGTGACTGGAGGGCAGAGCAGCTTGGAGGTAGAGTGCGTGCCTATTTGTGTGAGGTTCTGATCCCCTCTTCTAGAAGTAGGGAAAGGAGCGTATGGTGGGGAGAAGGGTGGTGAGCTCGAGGAACATGCAAGCTCTAGAACCTCCTGACCTCTGCCCTGGAGACCTCCATATGCACACACACATTCACACGCTCACCTTGCACGGTTACTGGTACCAGTGGAAATATGGATAAAATTTATGATGGTTATGTAAGGTAAAATTTAGTTAAATTAGAGAAGTAGAAAGCTCCAAGTGAGGCAGAGAGAAAGTAGTATTTTTCTTAATCTGAGGGTTGGCCCGAGGGGAAAAGCTGGAAGGCCTCCAGTAGTTGCCTGCCAGATTATTTTTAAAATTTAGTGAAAGCAAGACCAGTTTTACTGGTCCAGCCAGTGCTCAGAAGCAAAGAGAACAGACTCCTGGTGCATCAAGGGCAAGGGCTCAGCCAGGGAGGTCAGTGACCAACAGAGCACCAGCCATTATCTCTTAGGCCGCCCTGAACTGAGACCTACCAGGAGCTGAGGGAGCTACAGAGGAGAGACAAAAGAGGAAGGAATCCTCTGCGTAAATTCAGTTGACTTTAACACCTCTCTCTGTAAAATCTTTGGCCATCATATTGCCCAGCCTCCTGGGGTGGAGGTATGACTGACTTTCTCTTAGCAAAAGAGCTCTGTGGCCAGGCAGTGGTGGTACACACCTTTAGTCCCAGCCCCCTGGAGGCAGAGGCAGGTAGGTCTCTGAGGTCAAAGACAGCCAGGGCTACACAGAGAAACCCTGTCTGAAACAAACGAAGGAATAGAAAAGAAAAGCGTTCTGATGCCATAGAGTTGACTGAAAGCTCAAGGGTGTTATTCCAGGACTTGCCAGGATTCCTCACTGCAGGGATGTTTTGGTGAAGCAGGAATTTCACTATGACATCCAGGACATGGTGACCAGAACACTGCTTCAGTAGATTCTCAGAGTTCTGTTCTGGAATGCAGGGTTTTTTGCTTTATGATGCTTTTCCTTGCTTTGCCAAGGGTTTTACTTTTTCTTCAGAACTCCAGAAGTGCTTTATGTGAGCTCCTTTCTTCCTGCCTCCCTCCTTTCCTCCTTCCCTTCCTCCTTTTCTTTTATTGTGAGTGTCTGTGCTTGTGCATGCTCCTTCGTGGTTTTTGTGTGTGTGTGTGTGTGTGTGTGTGTGTGCGCGCGCGTGCATGAGCCTGCATATGCTCAAGCACATGCGCACACGGGGGGGGGGGGCGGGGGGGGAGGTACCATCATACACAAGTGGAAGTCAGAGGACAATGTAGGTCAGATTAGGTGGATACCAGAGGTTGGCTTTGCAGCAAGTTTATGCACTATGCCGTCTTGCCAGCCCAACGTGCTTTCTTGAAGGGGGTGGGACATGTGTGTACATGTGGGCACATGTAAAGGCCAGAGTTCAACATCAGATGTCTTCCTTACTTTTCTCCTTTAATTTTTTTTTAGCCTGGGGGGGGGCGGAGGGAGAGGGAGAATGTGTGTGAATGGTTTGCCTGCATGCATATATGTGCTGGTTTGGAATCTAAGAAACAAAATCAGTGAAGGGCTATAGTCTGAAAGTCCATGTCAAGAGTGAGATGCCCCAGAGAATGGGGAAGAAATGGTCAGTCTCCAGGATAACGCCACCATCTCTAGACTAAGCAAGTGTTCTTCCCATCTCTGCTGATGTGTTCCTGTGAAGAGCAGCAAGCAGATCAAAGTTGAAAGCCTGTTTCCTCACAGTGAGCACCTTCCCTTGAGTCCTGCATTGTATATTATGCATTGTATCTCCTCTCTCTAGTCACAGTCTGTGTTTCCCTTTGAATACATTCCCAAGTAAAATGCAAATTCCAGTTGTCTTAGTCAGCGGTCTCATGCTGTGAAGAGACCCCCATGACCACAGCCGCTCTTGTAAAGGGAAACATTTAATTCGGGATGACTTTTAGTTTCAGAGACCATTTAGTCTGTGGCAGGAAGCATTGTGTAGCATACAGACAGACATGGTGCTAGAGAGGTAACTGAGCGGTCTACATCTGGATGGTCAGCAGCAGGAAAAGAGAGTCATTGGGCCTCGCTTGAGCATTTGAAACCTCAGAACCCACCCCCAATGACACACTTCCTCCAATAAGGCTGTACACCCTTAATCCCTGTCAAGGACACCACTCCTTAGTGATTAAAACATCTCAGTATATGAGCCTATAAGAGGCCTATTCAAATCACCACACCAGTGCACTTCTTTCTTGTTTATTTATTAGGTTTTTTTGAAACAGGGTCTTATTTGTAGCCCAGGTTGTCTGTCCTGGAACTCACTCTATAGACCAGGCTGGCCTGGTTTACAGAGATCCTCCTACCTCTGCCTCCTGATCCCTGGGATTGGAGACTTGCATTGCCGTGCCTGGCTTCCTGTGCACTTTGTTAAGGATTTGTTAAGGATTTTAACTATAATGTAGTATGTGCTCAAACATTCACAGCAAGACAAAAGAACACAAAAGTGCTTTGCTTCTAATCCTCCTTTCACTTTAAAGGTATATTTTTACAGATTTTTTTTCCCTTGTGTGCACAAACAGTTATATATGGTATCTAGTGCTTTAAAAGGATGGGATTGGCCACTTAGGGTGTTCTTCTGCTTTTTAAGTTCATGCTGCCCTTTTTACTGTACCCTTGGCTGGCTTAGCTAAATGTTAAAGGAAAAAGTGGTGACCACAAGTTGTCCCAGTGTCCTGGAAACCAAGTGGCTTCTCTGACAGCTCCTATGAAAAGGAACTTAAGTATCAAATTGTATCTGTTTTATTCCTTATCTGCCCCCCAATCTTTTTTTTTTTTTTTTTTGAGACAGGGTTTCTCCGTATAGCCCTGGCTGTCCTGGAACTCACTCTGTAGTCCAGGCTGGCCTCAAACTCAGAAATCTGCCTGCCACTGCCTCCCAAGTGCTGGGATTAAAGGCTTGAGCCACCACTGTCTGACTCCCCTGCAGATTTTTGATAGGGAAATTTGAGTCAATAGACCCTTCTAGCCTATGAATAATCCATGTTTTATGAGTACTTAAGAGTTTTACCACCAAAATAATCAGGATACAAAGAAGCAGCCTTGAGCAGAGAGGTCACCAGAACAAAAGCCCCAGTCTTTCACAACCCTTCTCAAGCCCCCTGACAAGGGCGAACCATGTGACTTCTGGGTTTCCCTTTCGTCATTCACACATGATACAATGTGCCCTGCTAGCTTGTAAGATCCTTCAGCTCAAAGAAAACCATGCACACAGAATCTCATTATGCTCACTGGATGTTCTGCTGTGGTGGTCGGGGGAACTCCATGGTGACTCCGTGTGGGGACATTACCGTGCCTGCCTGTGGCTTTATTGGAGTTTAATCTAAACTTTGTCCTTGAACAGTCTCTTTATTCTACTGTCTGTACATGTTGTCCCTACATCTAGACTAAAGTGAAAGTCCCCACATCTGGAAGTTTCCATTGGTATGTTCCTATGGAGAATAGGAACCTACCAGAGTTATCTACTAACAGAGTTAGTCTACCTAATAGACACCTCTGGGATTCATCGCTCTCTAGCATTGCCTTTCCTGTGGAGTGTCTTATAACATAAACATGCTAATACCCTGCCCTTGTTAGCACATGTGCTGTTTGTTGCTGCATGGTCAGAGTTGGCCTCCAAGTGAGGCCCCTACTCTACCTCCAGTGCCCTCTTAGCTGAGCAAAGGAGACTGAGGTTCTGTGACAACAGCAGCATAAATCTGTTCCTGGCGACTTGGTTTCACCCCTGCCTGTGACTCCTTGAATCTCAGCAACCTGTCTTAACAGACTTCCTGAAGTTCCCAGGTGTTTGAGGCTGTTTCCTTTGCCTGGATTCTCATCCCTCCTGCCCCAGTCTATGGCTCCTGTCATTGTAAAGTTCTCCAAAGCCTCTCTTTTTTTTTAAACTTTTTAAAAAATATTTATGTATGTTTTTGTATGTATGTATGTCATGTATGTGGGTATATTGTTACTATCTTCAGACACACCAGAGAGGGCGTCAAATCCCACTACAGATGGTTGTGAGCCACCATGTGGTTGCTGGGGATTGAACTCAGGACCTCTGAAAGAGCAGTCAGTGTTCTTAACTGCTGAGCCATCTCTCCAACCCCCAAAGCCTCTCTTGAACCATCTGAATAAGCACTTTGTCCATGCCCCTCGTTCTGGGCTTCTGAGTTAGTCAGAAGGCTCTTCTAGTTATTTGCATGTTTCTCCCATATACTTACTGTGTGTTCCAAACACATAGTGGTTTAGGTCTGCAAGGAGCTCATAGACCTATGTGTGCTCTGTGCCTCCCACCTGCTGGTGATTAACCCTATTGGTATCCCCGTTTCTCTTGCAGATGATGTGCTGACTAAAGATGCGGGTGAGTGTGTGATCTGCCTGGAGGAGCTGCTTCAGGGGGACACGATAGCCAGGCTGCCTTGCCTGTGCATCTATCACAAAAGGTACAAGGACCTGGCGAGAACAACTGTGCCAAATCCCACATCCAACAGATCCCCTTCATCAGTCCTCCAGTCCTCTTAGGTTATGGTATGGCCTGTGTACTCTTTGCTCTCTGATCGGGGTCAGGCATCTACTGTGCTGACCAGAAGACTCAGTCATAGCAAGGGCAGAGCAGAGGTGAATTGTTCAAGGTTCAAGTCTGTCGGCAGTTCAGATGATAGGAGCCAGTGGGCGGACCTGGCTTGGAGGTATAGGAGATTCCACCTGGAGCTTGACTCCCTGTCTCTGAACCCTGTTGTGCAGAGAGAGGTATCAAGGGTAGATCTGGTGTCCTTGCTGGTCTATGTGGCACCCTCCTCTCCCAAGGGCTAGGAGGCAGGAAAAGCCTCCTGTAAGTACTAAGAGTTGCTATAATTAGCCAGGCCAAAATCCGCCCTCTGCCTCCAGCAGTACCCTTCGTCTTTCCTAGCTGGAAAGAAGACACCTCCTTGTCCAGGCCAGGAGTGCGCCCTGTGTTTTGGGGCCAGCACCTGCTCTCTGTTCCTCCAGCCCTCACTGTTTCCTGGCACAAGGGCTTTTCTAAGCCCAGCCCAGGACTCTCTTCAGTGTCATAGCTGTGCCTGGTGTGTGATTGGCCTTGGGAGATCTGTGGTTCTTGGTCTGGCACAGATCCCTGCAACATCTCAGGAAGGCACTAACCAGAGCCAGGGAAGGAAAGCTTGGCCCTGGGGAGACCTAAGCAGATTATGTTTAGTTACTGTTTGAAAATGCCCAGATGTGGCTTTCCAGTTGGGGTACTTTCCAGTGTCTTGGGGTACTTGCTGTTTCTTCTTTGCTGCAGACACTCCACTGCAAACACTGGAGATCGAGGCCTTTCTATATATCCCCCGCCCTGGCCCAGGCTCACTTATTTATGTCAGAGAGCCCAAGAGTCTAGCTCCCCTTCCTACTGTTATATCTAAGCTAGGTAGACTTGTGGCTCCTGAGAGGGGTGCCCTCCTCACTGGCTAGCCTCTTGTATCTGGTCCTACTTCCTGCCTCTTAGGCCTTACAGACAGTTAGCCTGCTGCCCTGTGTAGCCCACCTGCTCTCACCTTCTTAGTACTATCTGTTGCTGTCCTGGGCTCCCTATACCCCAACTTTGAGCTTCACAAGGCCACCTTTGCCCTTTTCGCAAAGTCCAGTCAGTGTCCCAGAGCCTGTGCCCGCTGCTCCTGCCTCCTGCCAAGCCAGGGTTGGTGTTTGAGTTTCCCTTTTTATTTTCTATTTTTAATTAGTCTTTATATTTATTTATTTATCAATTATTTAGTTTATCGAGGCAGGGTCTCACTATGTAGCTTTGGTTGTCCTGGAGCTCACTATGTAGATTAGTCTTGAATTTACAGAGCTCCACCTGCCTCTGCCTCTCTATTGGGATTCCAGGCATGCACCACCCACCACCAGCACACCCAGCTTATTTTTTTTATTTTATATGCATGGGTATTTTGCTTGCATGTATTCACATGCGCTACATGTGTGCCTGATGCCCACTGAAACCAGAACAGGGCATTGAGTCCCCAGGACCTGGAGTTAAAAGATGTTTGTGAGCCACTGTTTGGGTGCTAAGAACTGAACCTGGCTCTTTTACAAAGCACCTAGGGCTCTTAACTACTGAACCCTGGGATTAATCCCAAACCCTCATGATTATTCTTTTTAAAAACTATTGTTTTTATTTTAAATTATGGATATGTGTGCATCTGTATATATGTGCATGAGGGGAGCCTACAAAGGCCAGATGGGGGGAATCTCTGGAGCTGGGTTTCTGGGGTGTATTGTTGATAATCGTCCTTCTCTTGCTTCAGTGGGGTTGGGGCCATAATCATGCTTCCCTGGGTCCTTTCGGGAGAAATTTAGAAAGTCCTTCCTGAGAGTCCAACCCCCTGAAAGGTTCCCTTGGCAGGAAGAGTGTTGTCAGCAGCTAATGTGTTTCCCCTTGATGCCCCACTGCCTGCAGCTGCATAGACTCATGGTTTGAAGTGAACAGATCTTGTCCAGAACACCCTGCTGATTGACCCTGCTGGGCCTGCTTACGGACTCCTCTCAAAGGTGAGCCCATACTTGGCGGGAGACTCTGGGCTAAGAGTCAAGTTTCTGGGAGCTGGGGGAGAGGAGCTGGTCTACCTGATACACACCCCACCAAGGAGAAAGCAGAAGCAGGAAGACAGAAGCCATTTCCTCAGGGAGCAGTCCCCAGGAAATAGAGGGATGTTCCTGGGCGTTGGGGGAGCATAAAAAAGCGATAGTAACATGCTCATGAAAAACTCCATGTAAAGGCAGACTCAGGCTCCTTTCCCTCAGGAGAGGCAGGCAGAAAGATCCCCTGCAGGGAGCATGGGCTGAAGCAGATGAGCCCCCAGCCAGGCTCTGCAACTGTCTCACCCTCCCTCGCCTCTCAGACTGTTCTGAGAGGGAAGAGTCCCTGAGTAGACCTGTGGAGCAGACACTGTCCCCTGAGAGACTGGCCGGGATCTTTTCACCTGCTGGGTCTTCCACCTGCTGGCTGCCTCACCCCACTTCTAGGGGAATCTGAAATCTGAGGGTTCCAGGCCACACCCAGTCCATCTGTCTGTGGCACAATGTCACAGCAGCAGGCAACTCCCTCCCACACATGCATTTGTGTTTCTGTGTGACCATTGGATCTGACCTCCATTTCTTCCTCCAGGGAACCTTGTTTAACTGCCCCCTGTACTGTCCCCTACCCTACCTGTGCCTTTGAGGACTGTCTGGGCTCGCGCTCTCTCTCTCTCTCTCTCTCTCTCTCTCTCTCTCTCTCTCTCTCTCTCTCTCTCTCTTTTGTTTGTTTTTGTCCCAGTAAACAGAAGTTAAGCCCCAGAAAAATCAGTAGCCAATTCCCACTTGACCTTACACCCAAAGGCTTGGGAGATCCTTTTCCCTTCTCTCTCTCTCTCTCTCTCTCTCTCTCTCTCTCTCTCTCTCTCTCTCTCTCTCTCTCCTTTGTTGTGTTTTCTTTTGTTAGGTTTATTTTATTTATTCCAAGTAAATGCCCAGAACAGCCGACCGTGTCAGGCAAATCAGGGACATTGGCTCTTTTACCCTCACCTCAAAGTCTAATGACCTCAAGGGAGAGTGAGGCAGAGGGACTAGATCCCAGCTCCAGAGCGCAGGTCCAAAATGTCGGCATGGTGTTTGGCTTCCAATGGGCCTGCCTGGACTGAACCAGATGCCCCAGCTGACCAGCCTGCCCTCAGGGGGACACACGCTGCTGCCACCGTGCGATGGAGCGGCAACTCTCAGCAAGATGGAGTGGGACTGACTTCTTCCGACCCACACAGGGACAGCCGGCCCCTGTTCCTGGGAGGAAGCTCCTCGGACACTGGACAGAGCTGAGCTTGGGACACCAGAGAGAACAGGGCACCCTTCTGCACTGACTTCCAGACAATGGTCCTCCCTGAGGACACCCAGTGGATGAGAGCAAGTCTGAGAGAAGAATGAATTGACCTCTATCCTTCCCCTCACCCTCAACCCAGGAGGGAAAGAGCATTTTCTTTTTCACCTTTGAAAGGCGTTGTGGGTCTGTCTTTAAAAAGTGTTTACAAACAACAAAAAATTCTATAAAAAAGTCTCGTGTCGACTGGTGTTTTCCCTTGTGATGTTTACAGACTGCTGTTTGCTGCCCAGCTAAAACCCACTCAGTGACAGAAGCAAGTATAGCCATGTCCTCACCTCTAGCGCTCTGATGGCCGGTGGGCGGGCAGGTGGGCACACATCACTTCCTCTGCCCAACGCCCCAGTTGGCTCTCTGCATCACTAACCTTTCTACCTTGGGGGGTTCGTTTTTTGTTTTCTTGTTCTTCTGTCCCATTTTTCTGGCTTGGTTTTTGCACTTTTCTCCCCTGAAATTTCCAATATCTTGATTTCCTTGCCAAAAAAGAGGAAGATGAAGAGCCCATCCCGGACACTTCCCCTTCCATCCCCACATCTTCCCTGCCTTTTCTCCTGGATCTGATCCCATCAGAGGATTTAACAATCACAAATACATTGAAAGAAATGCCTGGACAATTTTCCAAGGCTCTTATGAATTTTTTCCTGAGAAAACTTAGACTTACTAAAGGACTCAGTACTGCAACCCCTATTTTCAGACAAACGGAAATATTTTAGCCATTGATATTCACACATGACATCAGCCCATGCAGGATAGGTTTCTGTATTTATATATTCAAATCAAAAAAAATTTACAAAAATGTTTTAAAACTGTTCAAAGCTTAGGAGAAAAGCTTATCTTCATCAGTCAAGGTGTTTTGATATGGTATTAAAATAGTGTGTAATAAAAGATGCACCGTGTGATTTATTTTAATGAAGTGCTGTTACACAATCAAATTGGAAGGCAAATGCCAGTTCCCTCTGCCCCGCCCAGCCCACACCCCCAGCGCCTGTAATGGCTTAGCCGCTCCTGGGCACAGGCTTGACATGGTGGCTCGGCTGTGTCTTTGAAGTTTATAAATTCTTAAGCATCATGGAGTGATTGTCAGTCTTCTGTCATCTCTGGTTGTGATAGTGTTACCGGGCAAAGATCTTACAGCCATCAGAGGCTGCAAGGATACTTACGGGCACCTCCGATGCCAGCCCAGCCGTTCTTCAGAGCCTCTGCTCCCATCCTGCGCTCTGCTGGCCTGTTGCTCTGTGCACAGCCGAGTGCTGACTCATGGTTCAGGGAAAGGCCCTGGCCTGGGCCTGTTCCAGCTCACAGTCCTTGAACCAGAACCAGCCACTCAGCCTCAGACAAGTTGGCAAATTGCAGGCTGGGCAGGAAACGGGGCAGGGGGCAGCAGTGCATACCTGTCTACTCATCAGGTTCCAGGAGCTGCATTTCAGGGCCTCCTGCAGAGCCAGCTAAGGAAAGCTCTGGAGGGAGATGGCGCCATCTGCCATCCCTCTACCGTGACCATTTCCAGACGGGCCCCTTGTACTGCTGTCTCGGGGCCCAGTCCCAACAGGCCCACAAGTTTGGACTCTGCTACCACCCTTGCCCCTCAGATGCTTCTCGAAGCAACTGCTCTGTGCAAGGACATTTGTTGGAGGCCAGTGGACACTTGTGAACCAAGGCAGGTAGGCAAGTTCAGAGAGCTAAGAGTGCTTTATTTAGAGCCTGAGTCTGAGTCTCTGACAGACCTCAGGATCTGAACTGTATGCAATGGCTAGCAACTGGGCTCTTGTCTGTACTGGGCACTTTAGTTCTTGGCAGAATGGTGAGCAAGTAACTGCATTCATCTGAACTTGAATCCTTGCATGTGAAGTGGGGACACGGTCACGCAGCTCAGTTCAGTGAGTGTCGGGGATCTGCCCCCAAAGGCCTGGCACATTCGTAGCAGGCTTTTTTGTAGCTTATGTCACTGCAAAGGGCACTGTTCTATTCCCAGCACCTCCAGCTTCTGCCTGGCAACTGTGTCTCCCCGTTCTATATATAATCCTACCAGCAGAGCTGGCAGGGCAGGGCCCAGCCCTCAAAGAGATCTCCTTGTCTGACCCCTGGGTCTGGAGACAGGCTTTGTGTACCCACCTTGGCTGTGTGAGCCCGGCTGCTTTGGCAGTGCCGCGGCTGAGTCCCGTGGTTGAGTTGGTTGGGGCAGCGCTGAGCCCCACACCGGGTGCTATTCTAGGCTCTCCAGGCTGGTGCTCATCCCCTCCCCCATGACTTCCGCCCCCACCTGGCACACCAAAGCCCTCTGTTGACTGTCACGTCCTCTGAATTTGGACCTAGATTGCCAGTGCCTGGTGCGAGGGTGGGACTCTCGCTTGTCTGAGCTTCCCAGGTGGCACTTATGTGTGTCACCTTCCATCCAGACAGCCCTCTAGAATCCTGTGTTGTTCCTACTCTGCCTTTCTGAGAAGGAAGAAAACATGGAAGAGCCAAGAGATGGGTTCTTCCTCTTTGCTCTGAGGAGCCCAGAAAGCCTTCTGAGAGCTCCAGGAGCCCCTTTTGAAAAACACCCATCTAAGCCATTTAATAGTATTGAAACTCATAGGAGAAATGTCCTTCTTAGGAGACAGTGGCTGAATTATATAGTTGAATGATTTCAAGAAATGTATAATCTAATCCCATATGGTCTCCCCTCCCCTAAAATATACAAAGCAAATAAGGCAAAAATGTCCATTGTTGAATCTTCAACGACTGAATAGTGTATTTGTTCTTTCAACTTTTCTGTATATTTGGAATTTTCTTTAATAAAAGAAATTGTGGGGAAATGGCTATTGAGTTGCCCGTTAATTGGGGAGGTGGGGGGGGGGAGTATGTAGGAGCCCTACCCAGTAGAACTCAATTTGGGAGGGCTTGAGGGAGGGGCAAGCTGTCTGGGGGTGAGGGGGTTCACAGTGATATTTCTCCCTGGTGAGCACAGGACTGGTGTCTGGGCTGCTTTATCTGAAGTAGTTTGGGAACAAGCGAAAGAATCATGAGACAGACATTATGGAGAAGGAATCCTAAGACCTCAAGTTGGACTGAGAAAGTGGCAGGGTGAGGGCGGGAGGCTGCTGCCTCCGTTTGTCTTTCCAACATCGGAAAGTAGAGAAGATGTAGAGAAGATCGAACTGCAGGTGACTGGGACCCACAAGGGGTAAAAAGTCCAGAGACTGGCCACCTTGAAAGTGTCTGCTATGTGGCTGGTGTTGTGCGCCCTCTCGTGGACTTCTGGGGAACAACTCCAAGTACCTCCAGACAAGAGCTCTGACCAGGGAGTCTCAAAACTGCCAGACCCCAAAGTGGGCAAGACCCTGACTCTGAAAGTAAACGCTGGTGGATAATGCATTGTGCCATTGGAGGGGGGTGGGACACAGTGGATAATCTCGTCTGTATTTCTAATGTCTCCATAACAGCTTGAAGAAGGTGCTTCAGTTTCCTGGTGGGGAAACTTGTCACCACGGGCAGTGTCTTTTGCCTCAGGTGCGCAAAAGCAGAGGGGCTGGGACTGGCTTTCTTCCAAAGCTCAAGCTCCATCCCTTTCCCCCAGGCTACTGTTAGTCTGGAGACCAGCCCAAAACAGAGGACTCAGTAGCCCAAGGTCAGAGACCTAGAAGGGAGGAAAGGATGCAGCTGCAAGCGGGTTCACATTCATGGGGGTAGAGGGACAAGGCCCAACAATGTGGAATGGAACGTCGTCCCTTTGCAAGGGAAGGGATGCTCCTATCACTATGTATACGTCATGATGGTGCTGGGCACCAGCAGGAGAGAGGCCCCCACAGAGGATCTGATCTGAGCTTGGAGTAGACCCACACCATCTCTGCCGGCCACGGAGAAACTCCACTGGGAAACACCCTGCGTTTTCTACTGGAGTAAAAGGCTCCTAAAAACAAGCGTAGTAGCTTTCTGTGAGTGAGTCCATCTTCCTCATCTTGAGCTTGAGCCCCAGCTACAGAGGGCTACCTGGCAGGCATAGATAGCATCAGCCGTTTCATTTCTTGCATGATCATTGGCATGAAGGAAAAGTCCAGAACAGGGGCTTTGCGTTCTGCGGATTGTGGCCAAGTGTTACAAGTTCCTTATAGCACTTTGCCTGGGTTCATGAGCCCTCGGGGATCCAGTGTGTCTTTGAGCTGCCGCATGGTCTCCACACCCACGGGGCCCACTTCTTCTTGGAGCAGCTGCCGCTTGCCCAGTCCGATGCCATGTTCTCCGGTGCATGTCCCATGGAGTGCCAGGGCACGCCTAGGAGGCCAATTGAAGGAGTCCTCAGCAGCTTCTCCCTCAGCATCTGCCCTTCCCAGCCCCCACCCCTCCCTGGCACAGTCCTCACCTGCCCAGATTTTCTGCAAAGGCTTTGACCTTCCTCTGCTCCTCCATATCATCTGGGTCAACCAGCAGGATGCAGTGAAAGTTGCCATCACCCACATGCCCAACAATGGCTCCTAGAGGCCCAGAGAACAGTAAATGTCACCTCTCGCCTCCTTGTCCAAGCCTTGGCTAACCCCAGTGCCTCCCAAACAGCAATGATGCAGAACAAAACCTGTGAGTTTTGAAGCCTTAAGCTCCTCCTTGGTCTCTACCAAGATCTCTGGCAACCGGGAGATGGGCACACACACATCCGTGGAATAGGCCTGAATCGGAAGGCAAGCTTGTGTGATTTCCCCCATCACCCACCACCTACCCAAAGGTAAGGGATCACTGAGGCTCAGGCTTAGGACCGATCCAGGGGATCTTGATGTCATGGAGCGTAACATCCTCCTCTAGCCCACTGGCCTTAGTGTCTTCACTAGCCCTGGTCTTCACTACTCCCACAGATCCAAGCCTGGACTGCATGCAGTTTCCCAGCAGCCCACGCTTCTGCACTGCTGCATAGTCTGCCCAGCCTTCCTCTCCATTTCTTCCCCAGGAGGTCTTTCCTCTGTGTTTAGAAATTTCTGGGCACTCAACACTGTACCTGAGGCTGACTCATGAACTCCCAAGTTTGGGGCATATTAGCAGTTCTCCCTCTAGACTCTCTGGAATAGCTGGATGCAGTGATCTATAGCCCCTTGTTCTCACAACTACTCAGCCAGCCCCTGGTGGGCCCTAGCCTTCTCTATACAGTAAAGTTGTGGGTAGATCCCACCTCTACCCCAGCCCCAGCTCACCTTACTTCCTGGACACAGGGCCAAGACTGCATACCAAGCATTGTGCCGCGCTGCCCAAAGTTCATTGCGCTTTTCGGTCTCCTTGGCCCAGGAGAAGTGAGAGCCACCATTATCCTGAGTGATTGCCTCTGTAATAGGCACAGAAAGGCGGATCCTTAGCCCTACTCTGGGACAGCCCAGACCTCACTGTACCATGTCCCCAGCCCACCTGTGCGCTGCAGCTGTTCTGCTAGTGCCTGCTGGGAGCCGTGGAATTCCAGGAAAAGTGTGGGTGCCACAGGGCAGTTAAGTTTGCTGTGTCTGTTGCAGGCATCTATCATGACATCATCCAGGAACTCTGGAGCCAGGGAGAGGGCTGATCAGCTGATGCCTGGCCTTCTAAGGGGGCCTTTTCTGTGGAGCCCACCCCCTGGCTCACCAATGCGGGCCACGGGCACTGCAGCCTGGAGAATCTGAACTGTGCTGTCCACGGCAGCTTGAACACTGGGGAATGCACAGGTCGCAGCCACTGTGGCTTCGGGCGCAGGGTGCAGGCGCAGGGTGGCAGATGTGATGATGCCCAAAGTCCCCTCAGAGCCCACAAAGAGTCCTGTGAGATTGTAGCCAGCTGCAGTCTTCCTGGACCCAGGGACATGTAAGGTAGGTGAGTACCCAGGCCGTGTAAGTGACTACTGTCCAGAAGTCACCAAAGCTAAAAAAGGGTTTGGTCCGGACTCCCGCAGCCCCGACTGTCATCAGTGTCAGTTAATGGCCCAGGGAGGGCCAACTCCAGCACTTTCACTAACCCTCCATACAGAGTTCCAGGACCCTCCTGAGTGTCACTTACCTATCCGGGAGGCCCTGCAACTAGGTCAGGCGGTGCTCACCTATAATGGCGGCCCTGGCCTGCAGTGTGAAGCAGCCTGCCATCAGGCAGCACCACCTCCAGGTTGATCACATTGTCGCGCATTGTTCCATAGCGCACAGCATTGGTGCCCGAGGCCCCAGTGGCTGCCATGCCACACAGCGAAGCATCCGCACCAGGATCTAGAGAATGAAAGGCAACTGGGGAGGCCCGCTCCCCCTTGTGGGAAAGACGGAGGTTCTGTGAAACCCCTCTACTGCACCCCCAAGCCCTCAGGACTCTGGCAGAGTGGGTAGTCCAAGGCCTACCAACAGGAAACCAAAGGCCACTGTCACGCAGGTGGGTATTGAGAGCTTTACGGGTGACGCCAGGCTCCACCACCACCGAGAAGTCTTCTGTATTCAGCTCCATGATCCGGTCCATATGGGTCAGGTTGATGCACACTCCACCCTGGTAGCAAAGGTGCCCAAAAAAAGCTGCCCAACCTAGGCCAGAAGCAGCCCCTAGGACCCCATTTTATGGCTGAGGCCCCCAGCAGGCATACCAGAGCTCTAGGATGGCAGGTGAAGGTAGCTGTAAAAGTGTCATGTATGATGGGACCAGACCCAAGGCACCCCACTGTACCTGCACAGCACAGACTCCCCCCTCAACACCGGTGCCTGTGCCAAACGGGATGATGGGAACACCTTGATTGTAGCACAGGGTTGCCAGTCGGCTGACCTGGTCCACATTCTGAGGCCACACCACAGCGTCAGGAGGTTGACACCTAGAAGCAGGCAGGCCTCAGAGGTTTGAAAAAGGTATGGAAGCCTCTCACCCTCTCTTTTCCAGGAACCTGGAATGGTTTAAGGACCTGAGGACAGGGACCTCAGCAGACCAGGACACCTCGCTCTGTAAGGAGACTGCCCGAGCACTCCAAACAGGTGGCCAGAGAGACAGGACCAGCCCAGGACCCTCGGTCCCTTCTGATACCTGTGCATTGATTCATCATGCCCATGATGCTCTCTGACGGCAGCAGCAGTGGACACATGGGGGCTCCCTACAACTGCCCTCAGAGCCTCTACAAAGTCCTGGCTGAGTCCACCCTGCAGGGGAAAAACAGTGCAAGGGTCATCGGAAAGACAGTGGGAGGGAGCCACAGACCTGCCCTGTGGGGGGCGGGGGGGGGGAAGAATGAGGACTAGTCGGCCTGCAAAATGACGTCACAGAGCCTCGAGAACGTCAGGCAAAGCTCTCCACCCTCCAGGACCCCATCCACACATAGACTTATACCTGCGACCCCCTGGAGCAGTAGCTCCTCCAGGGAGACAGCCTCTGGGTTGCCACCCGAAGGAGCATGTTCATAACCAGACCGCAGCTAAGGTGAGAGTAACTAGGCGGGGAGGAGGCCTTGCCAGCCAGCCTCTAGCGGGACCCAATGGCTGCACTGGGTGGAGCCTGCTTAAGGTGGATCCGGTTTAAGGTGGCCTCCGCAGATCCGGAAAAGAAGGACAGCAGCTACTTCATGTCTTAAAAGTCAAAAGCTCCCTGAAGCCCTTCAAACAAACGTCTTGTACGGAGACCCACTGGACCCTCGGACTCTGTCTGCTCCTCTTCCTTCCAGCCTCCTCTCTGACCGCTAAGCTGCAGTTTTCCCTTCTATTCCAGGGTTCAGGCCAGGCTCTGTGACCTCAGCAGGTACACTATGCCCTACACCTGCACTCATCTCCTGAGTCCCTGTCAGGTAGATTCTTCCTCACCCTGCAAGCCTCAGCTGCATGTCACAGAATAGGCTGCCACCAGGGCCACAAGGAGGGAAACCCCAGAGGCCCTTCCCGGACAAAAGGGGATAGCATAGTGCAGCGCCCCAGAAAGGCCGCTGCGCAGAGAACTGCTGAGAAGAAAACAGTGAAGAGGAGATTACTTCCAAGACCATCCTGGAGCAGGCTGGCTGCCATGCTGGTTCCAACAGGAATATAAACTCCTAATTTATTTAGTTTTTATTTAGTTTGTGTGTGTGTGTGTGTGCATGCATGATGGAGGAGCATAGGTGCCACCGTGCACACACAGAGATCAGAAGACAACTTCGTGGAGTTGGCTCTCTCTTAATTCACCCTACCACATTTGGATGGATATGTCAAAAGAGAAAGTCATGCCAGGCCTTGTGGTATGCACCTATAATCCCACACAGGGAGGCGGAGTTAGGAGGGTGCTGAGTTGAAGCCAGACTAAGCTATAAAAACAAAACAAGACAAAAATTACAAATTTAGTTATAGGGGATGGGGGTGGTGGAGAGATGGCATCAGGGTTAAGGGCACTGATTGCTCTTGCAGAGGACCCACGTTCAATTCCTAGCACCCACATGGTGACTCAACCATTTGTAACTCAAATTCCATGGGAGGATCCAACACACTCTTCTGGCCTCTGTGGGCACACAAATACACAGACAAAACACTCATACACATAAACTAAAAATCCTTAAAATAACAAATTTAGTTATAGATCTAACTGTCTTTTATTCTCTCTTCTAGGATTGGGGCATCCTCCAAGTAACAGAATTGAACTAGGCCCCCAGTGGACAGTGGGTTTTATAAAACGGGGACAAAGAAAGAACGGGAGGGGAACTGATGGGTTGAGGTCAGTCCAGCCTTTCTTGTAAGGTTGAAGCAGTCAGGACACTTCATTGATGTTGTGGGACACACAAGCGCTGGGGTCACAGTTTGTGCACCTTTACTCTGTTCTTATGAACCGTCCCACACACTTCCCACAAACACCTTCTTTTCAGGGATTTTCTCCTCGAAATGACTCAGACTGGAATTTCTAGTTTTCAGGAAACTTAACCTGATGGGATCTGCATGTTTCCTTACAGTTTTGTTTGGATTGTGTGGCATTTATCGCAAGTGACTCCATTCTTGCCCGTGTATTAGTTTCTTTTCTTGTACTGTGACAGAAAAAAAAACAAAAAACCAAGCTCCCCGTCTGACTGATTGCAGTCTTTTCCTTTTCCCATTATGAGATTCCCAGGGAAATTCCGATTTCTTGGAGTCCATAATCAGGGACAAGTGGTCAGAGGCCATGAGGAAGGAAACTTCCAGAGGCTCTTCCAGGGTGTGGCACAGTGCAGCCTACTTGAATACTCTGATAAGCAAAGAGGCACAGGTCTCCCTCTAGAACATCTTCATCACTACCAGGATGACTATGTTCTCACTCTTTGTTTTTTACCTCACTTCTGAGGTATAATATGTCTGTGCCTGAAGTAAGTATCACAAACAGAATATAAGCAGAGATCAAGGTCCAAAGACATTCAGTTAATCAGTTAATGTCAGGTAGCTGAGTATACAAGTCATTTCTCCTCTCTTGGCTTTAGTTACTGTTGAAGGGTGGGCATTTTTTGTTCCTTTGAAAGAGTCTTGCGCCGGGCGGTGGTGGCGCACGCCTTTAATCCCAGCACTTGGGAGGCAGAGGCAGGCAGATTTCTGAGTTCGAGGCCAGCCTGGTCTACAGAGTGAGTTCCAGGACAGCCAGGGCTACACAGAAAAACCCTGCCTCGAAAAACCAAAAAAAAAAAAAAAAAAAAAAAAAAAAAGAGTCTTGCTACAAAACCAAGGCTGGTCTCAGAAATCACAATCCTCCTGCCTCAGGCTCCCAAGCATTGGGATCACAGGCAAGCACTACTATGCCCAATGTGACTTCATTTCAGTTTTGACTTTTCCTCCCTCTTCTCTCATCAGTGTTTCTCTGAAGACATCACTGACTGTCTGATGGCTTGGTCTCAACACAAGGATGAGATTTGTTCTGCTTGGTCTAATCTGATCCCATGTTTAGGGCAAAAGGCTGAGGTGTCAGAGGTTGTGGTCATTTGAATGAGAATGACTGCTCAGGCTCAGGTATTTGAATGCTTGATTTCCTTGTTGATGAACTGTTTGGGAAGGATTAAGAGGTGTGGTCTTGTTGGAGGAGGTGACATGCCTGCCTGCTGACTACCATGCTCTCTGCTATGATGGCCGTGAACTTGTCCTCTAAACTATAAGCCCCTAATAAACTCTTTTTGTTATAAGTTGCCTTGGTTATGGTGTCTCAGCCCAGCAATAGAAAAGTAATTAAGACAGCTGTCAAGGTATTAATGCCAATAATACCATTGATGGTCAATTTTAAGCAACTGAGGGGTATGGGAGGAGTGATTTTTACATCAGACATCCCTAGAACCCACCCTATTTGTTCTGTGGGTAATATCTTCAAAACTCAAAAACATAGTTCAAGTTCAGAGGCGCAAACCTTTATTCCCAGCCCTCGAGTGGCAGAAGCAGGAGGATCTCTGTGAGTTCAAGGCTAGTCTGGTCTACATAGTGAGTTCCAAAACAGCCAAGTCTATGTAAAGAGATCGTGTCTCAAAGGGGGCTTAAGGGGAGGAGTAATATACAGGATATTTTTTAATTCCACCAATGAGAGCTAAAAATTAAGTACTTATTTAAAGATGTACTCCTTAAGTGACCAATGTTGTCTTAGTCAGGCTTTCTTTTTTTAAAGATTTATTTATTTATTTTATGTATGAGTACACTGTAGCTGTCTTCAGACACACCAGAGAAGGGCATCAGATCCCATTACAGATGGTTTCGAGCCACCATGTGGTTGCTGGGAATTGAACTCAGGACCTCGGGAAGAGCAGTCAGTGCTCTTAACTGCTGAGTCATCTCTCCAGCCCTTAGTCAAGGTTTCTGTTCCTGCACAAACATCATGACCAAGAAACAAGTTGGGGAGGAAAGGATTTATTCAGCTTACACTTCCAAACTGTTGTTCATCACCAAAGGAGGTCAGGACTGGAACTCAAGCAGGTCAGGAAGCAGGAGCTGATGCAGAGGCCATGGAGGGATGTTTCTTACTGGCTTGCTTCTCCTGGCTTGCTTGGCTTGCTTTCCTATAGAACCCAAGACCCCCAGCCCAGGGATGGCACCACCTACAATGGGCCCTCCCCACTTGATCACTAATTGAGAAAATGCCTTACAGCTGGATCTCATGGAGGCCTTTCCTCACCTGAAGCTCCTTTCTCTGTGATAACTCCAGCTTGTGTCAAGTTGACACAAAAGGGCTGGAGAGATAGCTCAGCCATTAAAGGCTAGGCTCACAACCAAAAATATGAGTTCGGTTCCCAGCATCCACGGCTGTCTCTCCAGCCACCTTGAAAAAAAAAAATAAGTTGACACAAAACCAGCTGGTACAAATGTCTAATACTTTTTCATTGTTAGGAAGCACTGCCTAAATACACAGTATTAGAGAATGTCTTTGCATAAAGAGAATAGCCGGGGGAGGGGAGGTAGAGAAATGGCTCTGCCCATAAGGTGCTGGCACCAAGCCCACATAGTTTAGATTAGGCATAATGAGAATCATAATTTTAGCACAAATAACTTGAAAACAGAAATGCAAAACTGAGGGGCCGGAGATGTGGCTCAGCAGTTAAGAACACATGCTGCTCTTATACAGGACCCAGGCTTATTTCCCAGCACCTGTATGATGGTTCACAACCACCTCTAACTCCAGTTCTAGGGGTCCCAGTACCCTCTTATTGTCTCCACAGATACTATAGATACAAGGTGCACAAACATACATACAAGCAAAACACTCATACACAGAAAATAAAAATAAATCTATTTTTTAAAGAAATGCAAAGATGAAGTACCCAGAGATTTACAACTCAGTTATTTTCAGGAATTCTAGGAACAGATTGTCTTGCCTCTCACTGCCTTAAAACCATCATGAGCATACAAAACTCTGATCAAAATTCTCCCTAGGGGGGCACCAATATAATAAAAGATATAGCAGTCTTTATGGTTACACAAATCACAGGAAAGATCTCCTTAACACCTCATTTCTCTCAAGTGATGAATAGAACCATAATCGCCTCAAGAGAGACTCCCCCAAATTTCCAAATGGAACGAGTCCTGTCATACAATGGCGTAATATTCCAAATCATTCAACACAACTCAAACAGCTCAGAGTTCTAAAAGACAAAGCCAGTCGCCAAACAGTAGTTACCAAAATGGTTCAAAATGAACCCAAATAGCTCAAAGGAGCCCCAAACCAACAGGAAGTCAAAGCCTGGGGGGGGGGCACTGACTCACTAAGGGTCAACATTTTTTGAAATCCAAACCAAGTCCAGATACTCATTTCTCTGTTTTATCCAATAAAAGCAACTGATGGACTCCCAACATGGGAAGGAAAAAAAAAAGTCTGAGGAACGAAGTGACCCTAGTAGCTGTGTGGGATCCTTCTATCTTCTTCTGAGGTCAATTTGTTCCAAGTGGCTGAAACAAACAAATCACAAGTGTCTATCTTCCTGGTTCGGTCACTTAAATGGTGACTTGGAGTTGTTAGGGTCAGAGCCTGAGCCCTGGCATCACCTAACAAGCCAGGCAGAGCCACCCATTGCCAACAGGCCACTTAAGCAAACAAAGAATACTGAAAAGCAGATTTATGAAATATGACCACATTAGAAAGAGGAGCCAAGCTGGGCAGTGGTGGCGCACGCCTTTAATCCCAGCACTTGGGAGGCAGAGGCAGGCAGATTTCTTAGTTTTAGGCCAGCCTGGTCTACAGAATGAGTTCCAGGACAGCCAGGGCTACACAGAGAAACCCCGTCTCTAAAAACCAAAAAAAGAAACAAGAAAGCAAGGAAGGAAGGAAGGAAGGAAGGAACCAAGAGGCCCACCCTCCCAACCACTTCCAGTTCATCTTTAGGTTAACATGAGGTTTAAGCAGAGGCTAAGGTGTGAATAAACTACTCACTCCTAGTTGAGCTGTGGTCCTACCCATCTTCTTTGTCTCAGCTCACTCTCTTCTGCAAGGTGGTCTGATAAGTCAGTATTTTGTGAAAATTCTTTCTTGGAGACAAACTCTGCCTTTGGTTTGCACCAGAACCCTAGCCTTTTCCTCTTTCCAGCTTGAGGTCCATTGTCTCAATAGTTGGACAGCAGAAGGGAGGGACATCATATCTGTTTATAGTATCTTCATTCCTGTAAGGATTTTTACACACATCACTTTTTTAAAGATATATTTATTTATTATATGTAAGTACACTGTAGCTGTCTTCAGACACCCCAGAAGAGGGCATCAGATCCCATTACGGATGGTTGCAAGCCACCATGTGGTTGCTGGGAATTGAACTCAGGACCTTTGGAAGAGCAGTCAGTGCTCTTAACCGCTGAGCCATCTCTCCAGCCCCAACACATCACTTTTAAATAATTAATTTCAGTCTTATGTCCTCTAAAGGCTCATGTTCATCTCATAATGCAAAATTCGTTTAGCTGATCTTTAAAGTCCCCGAAGTTTTAACAGTTCCAGAATTGTTCAAGAGTTCCAAGGTCTTTTCTGAAGTCAAGGTAATCTTATCTGAACTAGGAATCCATACGAAATAAAACAAGCTACATACTTCCAATGAACAATGACATGCAGTAAACAGTTCCAGTCCAGAATGAAAGAATGGAATGATAGCAACGAAATGTTTCCTAAAGCAAGATCAAAACCCAGCAGAGCGAATGACAAACCTACAAGGCCATATCTGGCATCTGGACTTATCAGGATGGAATCGTCTGGACTCTCACAGTCTTGGGCAGCTTTGCCCATATACATAGCTCTACTGTGTGAAGGATACATTCCCTCTATCTTGGGCAGGCTTTAGTCCATGCCTGCAGACTTTCTCAGCGGATCCCAAGGTCCTGTGGTCTCCAAAATCCTGGAGCCCCCACTACACTGTTAGGCTTCACCTTCAGACCTTTGTGCGGTGGTCTCTCAGAGCCTCCCTACAGAGAACCTGTCTCTGGCACAATCAAATGACCTAGGCAGCTTTCTAGAACTTTGGTACAAGCCTCTATGATTCCCTTACTTGTCTTATAAACCAGTACCATGTGGAAGATATGCCCAAGTTCTGTTTCCAGCTTGAGATGTGTCTTGTCCCCGAGAGCACAGTTGCATCATGCTCTATGTGCCTTCCGGGCTGACATAGTAAAAACACTTCCTTAGACAGCCTTCTTAGAGCAGAGAATCTCTGTGGTAGCTAGCACTCTCCTTTTAGGATCTGCATCTTCCCAAGTTGGATCCTTAGATGGGTGGGGTTGTGCCTTCAGGGAGTCTTACCTATTATCCTAGTAAGGTTTACCCTTAATGGTACTAATGTCTCTAACAGTTTCAGATGATTTGTCTACAACCTCCTTGTCTGTGGCTTTAAATTTGCTCACAGTCCTTTCTCATCAGACAGTGAGTGCATTTCCCCTCTTTCTGGTCTCTCTGTGTATCTGAGCAAGAACAGTGAGCAGTAACCATACTACAGTCTGAATGCTGTCCTGCCTTAAATTTCCTCTGCCAAAAAAATTAGTCTATTACTTTAAAATTCAGTTTCACTCAAGCTCTCAGCACATAGGCAAAATGCAGCCTGACTCTTTGCCAGAATGTAATCCAAATGGTTTCCTCCCAGTTCCTGACAGTCCTGTGCCCTATGAAAGTTCATGAGCCAGGTCTCCACTAGTCACATTCCCTTTAGTGTTCTAGTCGTCTGAGATCCCACCAGAATGGCCTAACCTCTGCTTACTGATTAGAGTTTCTCTGGCCTGCAGCTTCTATATTCCTCACACAAATTGGTTCCAAAAGACCACATGGTTAGATTTACTACAAAAATAACAGCACTCCTGGGTACCAGGTTTCCGTATTATTTAATTTTGGTATTCTTACGACAAAAGCAACACATGGAAAGAAAGTTTCCTTTTGGCTCACAGTTTTGAGGGTACAGTGCATCACGACAGGGAAGGCATGACGGTAAGAGCATGAGGTGGCTGATCATGTTATATCCATATTCAGGAAGCAAGAGACATAAATGCTCTACTTTTCTTACAGAACGCATTCTTTGTGTGTGTGCTCACATGTGTATGTATGTATAGATTCATGCCCACGTGTGCATTCGTGTGTGTGTGTGTGTGTGTGTGTGTGTGTGCGATCAAGTGTGTGTATATATGAGTGTCTTGGTCGCTGTTCTGTTGCTGTGAAGAGACACCATGACCATGGCAACCATTATAAGAGAAATCATTTAATTGCAGACTTGCTTATAGTTTCAGAGGTTTAGTCCACTATCATCATGGCAGGAATCATGGAAACAAGTAGGTGTGGTGATGGAGAAGTAGCTGAGAACTCCAACCTGATTGAGAGAGAGAGAGAGAGAGAGAGAGAGAGAGAGAGAGAGAGAGAGCAGACTCTGGACTTGATCTTGATGAATCACTTTCCTCCAACAAGACCATGCCTCCTAATCCTATCAAAGAGATTCACTGCCTGATGACTAAGCATTCTAATATGGGAGTGTGTGTTGACTGTGGGCGTATACCTGCTCCAGCAAGCATGGGGTGGTCAGAGGGCGATCTTGGGTGTTGGTCCTCAGTTCCCACCTTGTTGAGATAGGGGCTTCTGTTATTCACTGGTGGCTTGCTAACCTGGAAGCTCCTGAGGATTCTTGTTTCTCTACCTCCCATTCATTGTTGGCACCCTGGGGCTACAGATGTGCCAGACACTGTCCAGCATTACATGGGTTCTGGGATTCCAGTTCATATCCTGGTGCTTACACAGTAAATGCTCTTCACAAACCATTGAGTCTTATCTCTAACCCGGAAACACCATCCTGACATAAAGAATGACTAGTGAGGAAACAAGGGCTATTCTGTGTTTTTGATGAAGTGTTTCTTAACAATAAATGAAGGGAACTGTCACTTCCAGGAAAACAACTAATTTTATTTGTTGCTTAATGATAAAATGAGCTTTTTACATTAAACAGAATTTTGGCAAAAGCCTGTCCTGCTTCTGGATACTTAGCCTGTGTTGATGGGAACACTAGTGGGATCAGTATGGGATTTGATGCTATATAATAAAATGTGCAGGCACATAGAGGCTCTAAATGATTTGATGAACCATTTTCAAATGATCCAACTGTGATGGTTTAAGTCCACACCTGAATAAAAGAGTCAAAGTGTAAGACAAGGACCTTAAATAAATATTTAATTTTTAAAATAATGAACATTTAGATCTTTTATTTAACATATATGAATGCTTTGCTTTCATGTATGTCTGTGCACCATGGGGATGTAATGCCCAAGGAGACCAGAATAAGGTGTCAGATCCTCTGGAACTGGTGTTACAGACAGCTGTTAGCTACTGTGTGGGAGGTGGGAACTGAAGTCAGGTCCTCTGGGGCCTCCATGAAACCGGCAAGTGTTCTAAACCGTTAAAGCATCTCTCTGGTCCCAGAAGATTTAAGTTAAATCATTTCTGTCTGTGTGTGCGCACATGAAACCAGATGATCATGGATGTCAGAGGAGGGCATCAAATCCTGGAGCTGGACTTACAAGGTTGTTGTGAATCTTAAACATTAGTGCTGGGCCCTCTGCCAGAACAGTACATGATCTTAACCGCTAAGTCATCTATCTACTGCAAGACCAAGGAATTTAAATACAGTAAGAAAGCTCGCAGCTGTGGTGGGTTTTGTTTGTTTGGTTTCTGTTTTGTTTGTTTTGTTTGTGAGGCCAGGATCTCACTGTGTAGCTCTGGCTGGCTTGGAACTCACAGAGTACTGGGGTCAAAGGTATGTTCCACCACACCTGAGGCTGTGGTAGTTTAGAGACGTGATTGAGGGAGTAACATAGAAATGAACTTTTTGTCACTAAACCATGAGCAACCCACAGTATTGATGACACCTTAGGGCATTTGCTCCACCCTCAACCGTTACTGTTTTCGCAGTTATAATGTCTGCACACATGCTACCCCTGCCGCTACGTACATCCAAGCACATTACAAAGTAGCAGGGTAGTGTGTGCTTGGATTTAAGTGGCATATGGCAGCATTCTGAGGATACCACACAACCGCTAGTGTCCAGTGTGGGTGCCTGACAAGAGAGTCCTGAGCACTCGTTGGGAAGTAAATGAAATTAAAAGTCCTATTTCAGGCAGCAGATGTCGTTCAACCAGAGTGTTTTCAAAACTTTCCTTTGCACTCTTTCTTCCTAAGGGAGAAAATGATGAAAAAAATTGCTTTGAGTTTTGCAAATTCTTTAGGAACTGCTCACCCAGTGAGTGCTCATTTGGTGGTGTTATCATAAAGGATGGGTTGGGGAGAGAGAGAGAAAAAGAGAGAGAGAGAGCGAGAGAGAGAGAGCTCTTTTTGTATCTTCTAGTTTCTTTTCAAAATATGCATAGATTTTACAAAAAAAACCTTTTTGTGTAGGTGTGTGTGTGTGGTGCTGGGAATCAAGCCCAAGGTCTTTACAAGATAGCAAATGTTCTTCTACTGAACTACATTCCCAGTCTAAATAGGGCCACACTTGACAGATTCTCTTGTACTTCCTGCTCTTTTCATTTCTCAGTGAATTAGACATCTCCATCATCTGAGCACAGATCCTTTTCAGCATCTCTTCCAGTTCTGTTTGTATTTAACTCCAGTTTGATTCACAAAAATCGAAAGATCTAGATTGTTTCCAATGTTTTACAAATACAAATGGAAATATGGCTTATATTCTTAAAAGAATTGTATGATATTCATAAAGCATGAATATGATATATTCATGAAATATGTATGCGCATGTGCACGAATGCACTCACAAATGTGCCAGTGTGCACATGGAAGTCAGAGGATCACTTGTGGGAATTGGTCCTGTCTTCCACCATGTGGAGGACCAGGAATGTAACTCAAGATGTCAGACTTATTGGCAAGCACCTTCACCCTCTGAACCACCTTTCCATCCCCTTTTTTTGTTGGTGGTGGTGCTTTGTTTTTTGAGGAAGAACCTTCTCGGCCCTGGCTGTCCTGGAACTCTCTATGTAATCCAGGATGGCATCAAATTCACAGAGATTCAATGGCGTCTGCCTCCCCAGTGCTGGGATTAAAGTTGAGCATGCCACAGCAGGCTCCAGCACTGGTTTTGAGATTGGTCTTCAACTCTATATCCCAGGCTAGTCTGGAACTCACTGTATAGCAGCCCGGGTTGGTATCACACTCACTGCAATAACCCTGCCTCAGCCTCTCAAGTCCTGAGATTATCGCCCTCAAGCTAGCAACATTTCTTTTCTATGTGAGGGGCAGTCTCCCACAGCCCAGATTAGCCTTCACCTGCTGCTCTACTTCTGAGCACTGCAATCACTTCTGTCCCTATCCCTCTCCTTCCTGACCCCATGTCACAGAAACAGTTTTGTATATAATTTAAGAAAAGTTAAAATTATCAACTACAAACTTTTAAGATTTTATGTGCACCATGTACACGTAGTGTTCATAGACGTTAAAACTGAAATAAAACCATACTGAGCATGGTACCGTTCACCTGTTAGACATTTCATGAGTCTAGCTATCTCAGAAACAAGTTCCAAGGGCCAAAGCTGAATTCATGTTCCCAGGCCCCAGAACCAACCCCTATCCTGCTTCTTCAGGTGTTTCACATCTGCGCGTCAACCAGTAAAGGATGTAAATAGGAGGTTGCCATTATCCCGTTATCTAACTAAGGCACGCAAATAGTAAGTGTATTTCCTGCCAAGGTTTAAATTGACTACAAGCAGCTCACCCACTCCTTTGTCCCCTTATCACTCTAAATTCCAGGTCAGAGTCCAGGAGGCGGCCTGACTGCAAAAGCTGACTCAGGACCTTGAAACCAGGTGACCAGAATAAGGCACAGTCACCAATGTTAACTTCCTTAACTCCTTGTGTCAAAATATGATTGGTCAATGCAAGACACCCCCCCCCCCCACACACACACACACACTCCCCTCCATCGTGTTCTCATCTTACAAAAACGTTGTACAGTCTCTCTTTGGGGACGAGGTTCAGATCCACTGAACTGCCTGCCCCATACGGAAAATAAAGCTTTCATTTTGAAGCTTCTGTATCTGAAGTGAGTTTATTTAGCTCCCTCCCCCCCAACCCAATACTGTAATCCCAGTAAGTAGGGGGCTGAAACCGCAAGATCATTAGTTTGAAGCCAGCCTAGGTTTGGTGACAAGACCCTGTCTCAAACCAACAACATGGGGTTATTTGTGCCAGTGCTTCAAAAAATAACTGTAGAGCCGAGAGCCATTTAAGGAAAATGGTGGTGGTGATGTGTGTGTCTGGGTGAGTGTAACACAGGGTCTCATCTTTGTAGCCTTGCTGGCCTGAGACTACCACGTCCAGGAGGGTGTTTCCAACGCGGTTGGAATTAAGGTTGATATCTGTTTTAACGCACATATTTTGTTGTTGAAAGTTTTAATCAGTTACTCATGAAATTTCCAAATCCAGGTTTTTAATAGCACAGGAAGATGAAAGGGACTGTACTCACAACCATCTCTGAGACCACAACACAACACTGTAAACTTTGGGGGGGAAAAAAAAACCGTCCCTCCCCAACTAACGATGCGTAGACTTCCCAGAGTTCCTAGCAGCGCGGCTCAGAGGCATATGGGAATTGTAGTCCTAAAATTCGCGTCACAGCTCCAAGGACTCTGGGAACTGCTGCCCGCTCCACAAGCAGCACGCTTGCGCAAAATCGCTAGCGGTTGCCCTTCCCCCACCTGCAGTCGCGAGTGGGTGACAGAGCCCCCTTCTCCGCGAGCCTTGTGATCCGGAACCGTGAGTGGAGGCTAAACCCCTCCAGGTATGTCTGCCAGGCCGGGGTGCGCGGCCCTGGGAGGAGGGTCGCGTCTGCGCCGGGGTGAGAGCCCCAACTTCGGCGCCTTGAGGGCCGCGGCGACCCCTGAGTGTAGGGTCGGGCCTCCAGCTCTTCTGAGAGTCGGTCTCTATGGGATGCTCCCGGTCGGCGTGTGTGTTTGGTTCGGAGGAGGACGGGCAGCTCCCGGGCTCCAGCCTCCCTTTGTCGGGAGACGCGCCACTGACGGCCGTCGCCGGGTTCAGGCCGCGCGGGAGCGAGTCCGGAAGCCTGGCGGGCGCGCGCTTGACCCTCCGCGGGGGTGTGAGGGCGGGGCTCACTTGACTAGCCACGCCCCCACGGTGGCTTTGCGGGGCTCCTGGAACCTCCTTGGTTCATGGTGCCTGGTGTTTCCAGTTATAGTGTCACGGAATTATCACGTATGTCCCGTTACTTCCGGTTTGAGCATCAGTAGGAACAGATTTTTCTTTCTTTTTTTTTTTTCTAAGATTGACTTTTCTGGGTAGCTTGGGTACTACACCTAGAATTTTCCATGTAGCCCAGGCTGGCCTCGAATTTGAAATCTGTACACGCCCAGCTTTGCTTCTTATTTTCCTGATTAGAGTTGTGCTTTTTATTTATTTTATTTTTTTAAAGTTTTCATACAAGTATGTTGCCTAGGTCCAGCCTCAGCGTGAGGATGGTCCTGAGAAAGGGGTGAGTGGTGATGCTAATTCAATAACATGAGTCAGTAGTAGATGCAAGCTGTCAGTTCATGTATTCTCTCGTTGCTCGATCTGGTTAGAGAAACTGAGCCCAGTCTTTTATTTACTAAAGTTACATTCCTTAGATCTTTTTACCACTGTTAATCATTTTCTAAAAAATAATCCGTGGTTACATAAATTCCAATAATCCCGAATCATTACTCCCAACCCCCGAGTCTTTGAAATAAAAACTAAACATAAAACAGAAGAACATTTCCTTATCGCTTAAACACGGTGTGCTTTTCATGGGCAGCAGGGCATAGCTCTCCTTTGGTTTCTTACATTCCCTTATTGCTTGAACACAGTCTGTTCTTCACGAGCAGCTGGGCATAGCTTTTTGTTTCCTGGTACAGCAGGCAGTCATTACAGTGGCTATTTTCATATGAGAACAGAAAGGTGACAGACTACTGAAGTTAAAATGATTTCTTACAAAGTTTTAAAATGTATGCAGGTAAAGCAGCTAGCTCTCTCCGATCATTGTCCTCTACAGTCCTTCAAGTATCGAGGAGAACGAAATTCTAACTTTTTATATGTTTGTATGTCATCTTTTTATTCTCATCTTTGTTTCCTTATCCTAGCAATCCATGGCCTCATGTCCAAGATCAACAATCTCTCCATAAACGTTAGTTCTCTAGCCTGCTATCCTTTCCCATTAAACCACACTCACCTTCTAATACTAATACTTTAAAAAAAAAGATTTATTAGCCGGGTAGTGGTGGCGCATGCCTTTAATTCCAGCACTTGGGAGGCAGAGACTAGGCAGATTTCTGAGTTTGAGGCTAACCTTGTCTACAGAGTGAGTTCCAGGACAGTCAGTACTATACAGAGAAACCCTGTCTCAAATAATAATAATAATAGTTTATTTATTTATTTAATGTATATGAGTACACTGTTGCTGTCTTCAGACACTAGAAAAGGGCATTGGGTCCCATTACAGATGGTTGTGAGCCACCATGTGGTTGCTGGGAATTGAACTCAGGACCTCTGGAAGAGCAGTCAGTGCTCTTAACTGCTGAGCCATCTCTCCAGCTCCCATACTATTTCTCTCTGGTTCACACAGAAGCCTTCCTCCTATAAGATAAACCCATCTATTATAACAGATCCCTTCTTCTTTTCCTAACCATTTTTTTTTAATTTATTTATTTTATGTATGTGAGTACACTGTAGCTGTCTTCAGACAGACCAGAAGAGGGCATCAGATCTTATTACAGATGGTTGTGAGCCACCATGTGGTTGCTGGGATTTGAACTCAGGACCTTTGGAAGAGCAGTCAGTGCTCTTAATGGCTGAGCCATCTCTCCAGCCCAATGCCTTTTCTTCTTAAGACCACTTTAACTCTCTGTCCTTGATATACCCAAGTTCACCCTAGCTAATTAATGCATCAATCATTGGACCAGAGGGTACATGTGTCTCCTCATATAATTCCAAGTTTAAGGCCAAGTCACATAATGAGTGGTTTTTACAAAGGACCATCTAGGTTTTTATGGCCTCTGTAGTTATGTTGTCTAGATCCTTTCCGTGGCCTTAAGGTCCAAGCAGAACACCCGTTTGTCCCTCATCCCCCGAAGCCCCATGACCACCCCCATTCCCCTGAACTTCTTCTGTTTCATCTATTATAGAGTGATTAGCTCTGAGTAATGGGAGAGGTATATTCCCCAGAAAGAGAAATTAAAAGTAAAATAAAGAGACAACAGATCAGCTTCAGGGCAAACGCAGCCATCAGTACACAGAATCCACAGCCAGGTGTTGCCCCATAGGCTGGAGCTCTGTCGCGCCGCCCCTTACACAGCCATGCTGGACCTGGCAATATGTATTGTACTGTCTAATCCTCCCCTCCTGCCTAATCCTCCCCTCCTCCTGCCAGTCCCTTTGCCTTCCTAGTTTTATTTCTATACATGATTTAAGGCATCTATATAAAAATTTAGAAACCACAAATTAGAAAATATGTTTCTCCAGTTGCATCCCTTTTCCTGCAAATGACATGATTTCATTCTTTATAGCTGAAAAAATTCCATTGTGGGGTTCGTGAGAAGGCTCAGTGGATAAAGGCACTTCCAGCCAATAATGAAAATCTGAATTTGAGCCCTGGAACCCATTTAGTAGGAGGAAAGAACTGGAGGACTGACTCCTGAAAGTTGTTCTCTGACTTCCACATGCACATGTGTGCACACACATGTACATGCACACATGCACATGAAGAATTAAGAATTCTGTTATATGTGCCATGTTTTCTTTATCCATTCCTCTAATGTTTCATGCCTATGTTGGTTCCATAGCTTAGCTGTATGTGAATAATGCTGAAAAAAAAAAACCCAAACCCAAAACTATTAATGCCCAAGTGTCTCTGTGATACGGGAATCTTTAGGTAAAAATCTAGGAATCGTGTAGCTGAATCATGTGGAAGCTCGATCTTTAATCTCTGGAGAAACCTCTATACTGACTTTCATAGTGGCTGGACTGGAACATTCCCCCCGCCCCCCCCCCGGCAGTGGGTGGTCCCATTTGTCTACATTCTTGCCAGTATTTCTTGGTTTTGTTTGTTTTTAATGACTGCCATTATCACTAGAATCTCAATTATCAATGGAATCTCAGTGTAGTTTTGATTTGTGTATATATGATGGCCTGTGAGGTTGAACATTTTTCCATTGGCCATTTGTATTTTATCTTTTAAGAACCACAGAGTTATGGTAGGAAGTAGGGATCTTGCCTCAAAGACTGGTCTATATTTTCAGTATTTTATCTGGTTCAGCTGTCCCGTTGCCCACTTGGTGGCCTTCTCTGCCCAGGTATTTATGTCCCTTGCTGGTGGAAGAGCTGTCGTTTTAGTGATATTACAAGTGAGTAATAGCATCAGTGCTTCTAGCACGATAATGTCAGAACCTTGGTTTCCTGGGGGAGCTGTTGGCCATTAGTAACACTTCATTCCAAATGTACACATGGGCGTGTAGCAGCACAGACCCACATTTGGTAAATACTTACTTGCTCAAGCTATAGGAGCCCAGTGAGGGCAGGAGAGATAGATGTGCTCCTGGAGACGTAAGGTCTGTGGTTGCAGTGGCACTTCCTGTGTTCCCCCTTCCACATTCTGCCTTTTCTGTCCCAAGGAGAAAGGTAGCATAATAATTTAAGATTGGCAGGTTTTTAGGGTGACGTCAGGAATGTCATGACTGGATGTGACGCCGTGTTAATCTTCTGTTGCTTGGTCAGCAGTATTCCTTTATCTTTGGGGGGCTGTCAGGCGTAAGCGTTGATGCTTCACCCTTAAGCAACAAAAACTGGACCAGGTGGTTCTTAGGTCTTTGGAGTTGGTTTCTGGGAGGGTGTGGAAGAGTTTGGAACTTTGGGTTAGAAAACCCCTAAAATGCTGTAGCCAGAACATAGTGGGCCATTCTGATGGGAGTTAAGACCATAACACCAAGAGAAATTTAAGGAGCTGGAGAGATGGCTCAGCAGTTCAGAGTGTTTCCTGCTTTTGCTGAGGATACAGTTCGATTTCTAGCAACAATGTTGGGTGACTCACAACCACCTATAGCTCCAGCTCCAGGGAGTCCAACACCTTCTTCTGGCCTCTTCAGGCACCCACGCATAGATGGCATACACTCATAGACATACACATATATGCAAAAAATAAAAATAAATCTTAGAGAGAAAGGGAGGGAAACACTGATAATGAAGGCAGATAACTACTGAGGTTTCAGAGGGAGGCAAGCACTTCTCTGAAATGGGGCTAGAGGCTATTTATAGCCTATTCTGGCCTAGAGCTGGGTTGCTTTCTGTCCTAAGAATTTGAGTGAGGCTGAATTCAACAGTAATGGACTAACTTGTGTGGTGGACATCTGAAGACAGGAGGGGGGCAGAAAAGAGGGATTAGTGATTAAGACACTGGCTGCTCTTGCAGAGACCTGGGTTCAATTTCCAACAAGGTCTTCTAGATGGCATGCAGACTATATCAAGGTTCCTGCTCGCTGCTCTTATCCTAGAGTACTGTGAGAGACAGCACACAGTACTGTGGGGGGTGGGGGCTGTATGGTTTGGTGGGAAAGGGAGGGAATTTAAAGTTGTAGACTGTAAGGCAGATGCTGAGAAAAGCGCTACAATTGTTAGAGATTGTCATCATTTAAAGGAGACCTGCTCTGCACTGAGACAACAGGAAAAGTGCTCTAGGGGCAAAGTCCCTCCAGTTTTTAATGAAGTTATTTATTATGAAGGTTCTAGTTTATTACAAAGCACATTCACTTAAAAGGAGAGAGCCTAAATTGAGGATGCCACTGAAGGAGTTCTCTGTTTGAAAACCACCACCTGGGGAGGTGTTTCCTCCAGGTAAGCTGGAAGGCAGACATTCTGACTCAGGGACGGCCCAAGGGGACCCAGCGCCAGCTGGAGGCAAGTTTTGGCATTATGCCAAAAGTAATTTCTCCTACCTGTGGCAGAAGGGACATAGGGCTGCCTGTGTCACCTATCAGCTTATCAAAGCCCATGGTAGCCTCCAGGCCCCCTCAATATCACAAGTACCTGTTATAGGCTACACAGTCCATGTTAGTGTCCTAGCCCTTCTCACCTTCCCAGGCTTCCCTCCTCCTAGATACAGTGCTAGGAGTAGTTTTAGTGCTCAGGTGCGGCATTGGGGCATGTCTAGGTGCCCAAGCTGAGTTTTATTTGTGAATGGGTATGTGCAACCAGCCCTCCGTGTTTGTCAGATCTACATCTGTGACCTCAGATCTTTCTTCTCTTTATGATGGCAGGATTCCCCCTGCCTCTGCTATCTCATTATGCTCTCTCTCTGTTCTCTGTCCCTTGCTGGACCTTCTTCTCCCACAGATAGCCCTGCCTGTGTCCAATCTGTTAATCTTTTTCTCTGCTCTGGACTCCTCCAGATGCCTCTGTGTATTTTCTCTCTTATGCACAATAAAAACATTCCCCCTAATAATGGTGCAGTTGGCAGCTTCTTTACTGCACCCCCCCCCCCCCCGGCACACAAAGGCGAAGTGTAAGTTGCAGTGAAGATCCCAGGATGTTGGAGATGATGGGATTGAGGGTCTCCAGCTGAAGCAAGTTGTGTGCATGGAGTTGAGCTGGGCCAAGAGAGGGGCTGCATGAGCTGCAGGTGGCAGAACTGCAGGGGTAGGAGTGAGCCTGGAGCCTGGATGGTTTCATCACAAGTCCCAGATGCTGGACATGTTGTGGGGTCTGGTGAAAACCCAACACCCAGGACACACCAAGTTTTCCTAACCAGAGCATCTTTATTGATTTGAACAAGGAACTGACCATCCAGGGATGCAGCACGGACTTGGGAGCTGATGCTGCCACCCCACTCTTCTGGATGAACAGGTTATAAGCTCAAAATCCACACTCAACATGTGTAAGACAAATCAAAACCACAAGCAGGTGGGCCATCTAATATTTCAGGAAAGGGTTCTTAATAATAGGTTTCTGGGAATGGGGAGAAAGAAATGATTCATGGTTTCTGTGGTTGGAACATGGAAGGAGTTGGGGAAAAAAAGAAACAGAACACATCTGTGCCCTTGGCTTGACCTTAAATGATATTCAAGCCCTAGCAAATGGGTGCCTGTCTTAAGAGGGCAACACTTACGCCAAGCTTCGCCTTTCATCCCCTACACCTCATTTTTATGTAAGTAGATCAAATCATTGATTATCTTCTGTATACAAAGGGTTATATTGTGTTCTCATGACCATACGTTTAATAGATCCTGTTCGTTCTTGAATGAGGTTAATAAGGGCATTGGTTCTACGCCCTATGAAGAGCAGTAAAAACAGAAGAGTCAGAGGACCAGCAAGGGCCACAAATAGGGTTTTTAGCCTGGGAGACCAATTAAACATGTTTTGAAACCAATTCTAGGACCATTGTCTTTCTTGCTCTCTCTATATTAGATTTTGTTTGACCTTGGCTAAAGCATCCCTGATGACTCCAGAGTGATTAAAATAGAAACAATAAGCCTCTCCCAGAGCCATGCAAAGACCCCTTTTCTGTAGAATAGCAAATCTAATCTTCTGTTCTGTAGGGTTACTTCAGCTGAAGAGTCTGTCTGGTTCTCTAGTTGTTGGATTGTGAAATGCAGGTGTCCCAGGTCTTTATCTTTGTGGCTGGGGTAAGAAAAATGGTGAACAAATTGTAGCAGGAGTTTTTGCTACACCACTTTGTGTCCAGAAGCTATCTTTGTATCCGTGAATGAAAGACACACACACATTAGTTTATTTTTAAAATGCCTTGGCTACCTCAAAGGCTGGACACTCCTAAACCTTCCATTGCTACCCTAGGCCCAATTGGGTAAGTGGTCAGTGACCACTTACCTGAAATCTCACATGGCTGGTTGGCTTTATCTCGTGCCACTCCTGTGTCCCATCCTTCTACCCTTGAGTCATGGCGATTCTCTCTGTTCCTCTCTGTGTCCTACCTGTGCAAGTCAAAGTGTCCCATCCCGAGCCCAGCCATTGACTGTTGGCATCTTTATTGATCAATCAAAAACCAGTTGGGATAGCTGGGCGGTGGTGGCGCACGCCTTTAATCCCAGCACTTGGGAGGCAGAGGCAGGAGGATTTCTGAGTTCGAGGCCAGCCTGGTCTACAAAGTGAGTTCCAGGACAGCCAGGAATACACAGAGAAACCCTGTCTCGAAAAACCAAAAACCAAAAAAAAAAAAAAAAAAAAACCAGTTGGGGACAATGACTTTCAGCGTCTGGACATGCAGATTCTCAATTGAATCAAAGCATTAGAACCCATCTCCAACAGTAGATAGGCAAGGGTGATATCAAAGGTGCGTGCAAACCAAGTAGTAGCAGGGTGTTTTAGCAAGCTTTGCCTGTCCAGGGTGCAGAATCAATGAGGCATGTTCCTGTTCCTTGCACATCCTCTAGTGTGAGGGAAGCATGAGTGGACCATGGGCAGTTTTTGTCCGTCTGGTATGAAGGAATCTGTTGGATGTTGGTTATGTTGGGTCCAAGAGTATCTAAAGTTGCTATCCCCGTTTAATAAGGGGGTCTTAAATATAAGCAAAGCCAGCAATCTTTCCTAAGTTGTGGATGAATCACATTTAAGTTAAGCAAAGGTAGCAGTCAGGGTGTCAAATAGGGGTTCTTGAAGTCCTTGTTCAATGGGTGACTGTTCTGAAACAGGAGTCTGACCTTCAGGCCCTGATTTATGGCTGTCAGCCTCTGGTTCTGGGGTTGCCAGGGGCATAGACTCTAGTTTTAGTGTAGGTAGCAAGTGGATGAAGATCTCCCTATTTGGGTCAGGGAACAGCCTAAAGGACTGTCTTTGGATAGTAAACTCAGTCCCCAGGTCTCGGCCTGTATGATATTTTCTGACACCCCAGTTCTATGCTTTACCTCAGATGTCTCCTGGAGGGAATATATCCCAAGTTTTTAAGGTTATGGTTACAGACTTACAGTAACTGGGAGCCTTGCAAGTTCTTTCAGTCTCTATGGTAATAGAGATCTTTGTCTTGGGACCAGGAAGACCAAGTCTCACACCCCAGTTTTTACAGTGATACCATTTTGCTTACAGTTTGATTCATAGGACATGCATAAAAAGATGATCCCCATAGAGACCTTTCAAATTCCAAACCTCTACAACTATACCAAGTAGTTCTAGCTCCTGAGGCCAGGATAGTGAGGCACTGGGACTGACCCCATAGTTTCCTAATCTAGCTCATAATGTGCAGAGATCTGTCTTAAAGCTAGATGATTCATTAGGGTACGCTGAGCATCCTGGTTATGATGGAACCTGTTTGAGTGTTCAGTACTTCTTAGTCATAAACCTTAAGCTGATAATAGTTGGGGCTAGACAGGGACTTGAAAACCCAACAGAAAAGAATCAAGATTTGGGCATTCTTAGCTTTGGTGGGCCTCACTGAGTAGTCCATCAGTGGATCTTCAAGGGGTCTTCTTCCTCCAGCGCCACCCTCAGGTGGGAATGATGAATCCAGGAGTGAAGTCCATCAACCTTGACAGCCATTGGTGTGATCAGGTGATAACACGGTATTAGGACCCTTCAAGTGGGGAGTCAGAGAGTACACTTGATGCCATCTAAATGGCATCCCTGACTGGATCACCAGTTTGGAAACCTTGCAGGACAGTGGGCAAGGGCATACCAGCTCTCAACTGGGGAAACATTGTCCTTGGTGTTTCTTTCGTATTACCTGAACAGATTGGAGTAAGTGTTGGTTAGATATTTCTTCAACTAACTTGGACTTCGGTCTAGGGCACATTGGAGGAAGTCTTCCATACATAATTTCATAAGGAGTCACTCCTTGATGTAGGGAGTATCATCTTCTGACTCTTAGAAGAGCAAAGGGAAGAGTGCTACCCAGTCTTGCCAGTCTGTATGGTTAATTTAGTTAAGGTCTTCATTAGGGTCTGATTGAGTCTTTCTACCTATCCTGAACTGGAGGAAGAAGACAGGTAGGGGTGATATACAGTGAAATTCCCAGTTAACCCCAAGGCTCCAGTTACACCTTGTACAACCTTAGATATGAATGTTAACCCTAGCCCTGAGTCATGGTTTTTGCAGTTGGAACATGCAAGGAATTTAAAAAGAAAGAAAGGAAGGAAGAGAAAAGGAAAAAGAAAGAACAAAACAAAACAAGAAACAACAGGTCTGCACTCTTGACTTGGCCTTACTTGGTATTTAAGCCCTGGCAAATGGGTGGCTGGTCATTTCAGCTTGGGATTTGGTATTTTCCCACTGGGTTTGGATCTCCTTTGGCATCCCCTTTTCTTGTAATTAACCCATCCTCCCTTTTAGAGTAGAAGTTTGCCTGTGTCGCTGTATATTAGAAGTATGGAACCTGTGGGTTTGTTTTGTTTTTTGTTTTTTCTGTACAGAGTTTCTCTGTGTAGACCAGACTGTCCTGGAACTCACTCTGTAGACATGGCTAGCCTCAAACTCAGGAGTCCATCTGCCTCTGCCTCCAGAGTGCTGGGATTAAAGGTGTGTGCCACCACACCCAGCTCAATTTATACTTTGAACAGGGTTGGAACTGTTTTAAAAAAAGAATGAGGACTTCTGAAAGTGGACTGAATGATATATATTTTGTATCATAAAATGGCCATGAGCTGATAGGGACAGGAGTCCGAAGGTGTGGCTTAAAATATGTTTGTTGGGTTGACAAATGGTAGACTTGTTATAGTTAATACTGTCAACTAGACTGTTGAGGTATGGTCTTTTGCTATGTATTGTAATTCTAAATTTCTGAGGCCCTGGTTGCCTCAGAAAATCTACTTATACACCAAGTAAACCTTGCTCCTTAATTTACAACTATTGGTTGAATAAAGATGCTGACAGCCTATAGCTGGGCAGGAGAGAGAGAGAGGTAGGTGGGTGGGGTTTTGGTTCTAGGTTCTGTCACGATGGGCTGTACTAAAAATGTGAGCCCAAGTAAGCCCTTCTTTAAGTTGATTTTGTCAGATAGTCACAACAATGAGAAAAGCAACCAATACTCTTACCTGGTAAAATTTAGGTTCCTGTTGTTAGTGCAAAACCAAGGTACTGTACTTGTGTGAAGACCTGAGGACCCAGATTAAAGAAGCAGGTGGATATTTGTGAGTTCAAGGCCAGTCTGGTTTACAGAGCTAGGTCCAGGACAGCCAGGGCTAATCTGTCTCAAACAAAAAATAAAAAGAATTGTGTTGGAATTTTGGTGGGGATTTCCTTGAATTTGTATATTGCTTTTGTAGGATGGCCATTTTTATGTTAATTCTATCAATCCATGAGCACAGGAGCTCTTTCCATCTTCTGATACCTTTTACAGTTTCATTCTTCAAAGACTTGAAGTCTTTTACTTGAAGTCTTTTACTTGCTTGGTTAGAGTTACCCCAAGATGTTTAATATTGTCTGTGGCTATTGTGAAGGGTGATGCTTCCCTGATTTCTTTCTCAGTCCATTTGTCATTTGTGTATGAAAGGGGTAGTAATTTTTAAAAAATTTATCCTGTATTCAGCTACTTCACTAAAGGTGCTTATCAGCTTAAGAATTCCCTGGTAGAGTTTTGGGGGTTGTTTATGTATCATCTGCAAACAATGATGCGTTGACTTCTTCCTGTTTCCCCTTGATTGCCTTCAGGTACTGTATTGAATGAGTATATAGTGAGTGAGTGATTAGTCTTGTCTTGTTCCTGATTTTGTTGAAATTGCTTTGAGTATTCTCTCCACTTAATTTGATGTTCACTATAGGCTTGTTGTAAATTGCCTTTATTATATTTAGGAATGTCCCTTATATCCCCAGTCTCTCCAAGACTCATCATGAAGGGGTGTTAAATTTCTCAAAGACTTTTTTGGGATCTAATGAAATGACCTTTTTCTTCAGTTTGTTTTTATGGTGGATTATATTGACTGATTTTCATATTCCTGCATCTCTAGGATAAAACCTACTTGATCATGGTGGATAACCTTTTTGATGTGTTCTTGGATTAGATTTGCAAGCATTTTGTTGAGTTGTTTTTATTTATTTTTTCTTCCATCTGTGTTCATAAGGGAAATTGGTCTGTAATTCTCTTTCTTTGGTGAATCTTTGTGTGGTTTAGATAATCAGGGTGACTGGCTTCATAAAATGAATTTGACAATATTCCTTCTGTTTCTATTTTGTGGAATAATTTGAGGCATATAGTTGTTAACTCTTCTTTGAAAGTCTGGTACAATTTGCTAAAACTGTCTAGCCTTGGACTTCCTTTGGTTGGGAGATTGCTTCTATTTACTTAGGGGTGATGGGTCTATTTAAGTTGTTTATCTGATCTTGGTTTAACTTTGGTAAGTGGTATCTATCAAGAAAATTATTGGGCTGGAGAAATGGTTCAGCGGTTAAGAGCACTGACTGCTCTTCCGAAGCTTCTGAGTTCAAATCCCAGTAACCACATGGTGGCTTACAACCATCCGTAACGAGATCTTCTGGTGTGTCTGAAGACAGCTACAGTGTACGTACATAGAATAAATAAATCTTAAAAAAGAAAAAAAAAGAAAATTATTTATTTCTTAAAGATTTTTCAACTTTGTGGAGTACAGGTTTTTAAAGTATGACCTAATGATTCTTTGGATTTTGTCAGTGTTTGTTGTCTGCCTTTTCATTTCTGGTTTTGTTAATTTGGATAATCTTGCTATGCCTTTTAATTAGTTTGGATAAGGATTTGTCTCTCTTTTTTTTTTCCTCAAAGAACCAACTCTTTGTTTCATTGATCCTTTGTATTTTTTTTGTTTCTATTTCATTGATTTTAGACCTCAGTTTAATTATTTCCTGCTGTCTATTGCTAAGTCCAGTATAAGATATCACTAATTTCTTTATGAAGGCACTTAGCGTTGTGAGCTTTCCTCTTAGCACTGGTTTAAGATTGGGTATGTTGTGCAATCATTTTCATTGAATTCTAGGAAGTCTTTAATTTCTTTCTTTATTTCTGCCTCAGTAGTCATTCAGTTTCAATGAGTTTGTAGGTTTTCTATTGTTTCTGTTATTGTTGAAAGACAACTTAAATCTATGGTGGTCTGAGAGATGCAATCAGTTATTTTAATTTTCTTGTATCATTGATACTTGCTCTGTGACAGAGTATGTGATCAGTTTTGGAGAAAGCTCCATGAGGTGTTAAGAAGGTGTGTGTGTGTGTGTGTGTGTGTGTGTGTGTGTGTGTGTGTGTGTGTGTTCTGTAGATATCGGTCAGGTCTGTTAGGTTTATACCATCTGTTAACTCCAGTGTTTCCCTGTTTCGTTTTTGTCTGGATAACCTGTGGAATGGGCGAAAGAAGACTTGGACCAAGTGCAGCTCCCACACCCTGGCACTGAGACACCTCAGGCCACCTTTATTTATTTACATCCATTTTCTCATTTTCTCACATACAATCTCTTTGAAGAACTTCCTACGTCTGACAATAATGTGCACACTGTACTTTTCCCTTCCTTCTTCTCCTCAGTCTCCACCGTTTCCTGCTAACCCATAAACTGTACCAAGAAAGAGGAAACATGCTTCAGCAAGCAGTTAATGTCTAACCCAGCACATTGCTAGTAACCAAGTGACCGTGGTTGGTAGTAATTTTGGTTACAGTATAGAGAGATGATAAACTACATACCCTGGAAATTCTGATTTAATTATTGGCACTAAGCATCTCCCCATATCCTAATCAGGCGATCTAATTCTTCTAATGCCCAAGGCTTTCAGCAGATTAGTGACCTGCGTCAGCTACTGGTCCTTGCTCTTGTGCCGGGTTTCTTCTCCTTCTTCTATTCCTATTATTCTTAGGCTTGGTCTTTTTATAGTGTCCCAGATTTCCTGGATGTTTTGTTTTAGGAATTTTTTAGATTTAACTTTCTTTTTTTGATCGATGTATCTGTTTCTTCTTCTGTATCTTCAGAGCCTGAGATTCTCTCTTTTGTCTCTTATATTCTGTTGGTGATGCTTGCATCTGTAGTTCATGTTCACTTACCTAGACTTTCCGTTTCCGGAATTCCCTCAGTTTGTGTTTTCTTTGTTACCTCTATCTCTGTTTTCAGGTCTTGAACACTTTTTAACTGTTTGTGTTCTTTAAGGAATTTACTCATTGCCTCTTTAAGGACCTCTGTCATCTTTGTAAAGTTGGCTTTAAGAAAAATTTTAAAGAAAAATTCTTGTGCTTCAGCCATGTTGGAATTTTTTGGATTCTGTTTCTCTCTGGTCTTCTGGCCTGTGTGACCTGTGATGGCGCAGGGAGTCTCTCCCCAAGTTGGGGACTGGAACTTCTAGTGGTTGCCCTGGTCTCTTGTTGAACAAGGGGTCTCAGCCTGAGTCAGGGGCAGGAATTCTGACGGTCCAGGAGGGAGTTGTCTGCCTTACAGAGCTGGGATATGGCAAGGAGTAGGGAGAGGGTTGGGGTGGGTGGCCCAGGCGCAGTCTGTGTGTGGGTAGATCAAAGGTATCTACCCGAGGGAACCAAGAGTGTTGGTGAGGTCCTTGGGCAGGGTAGGCAGGCTGGGTAGAGGGCAGCCTACCTAGTCACCTGATGGGTGTGGCCTGTGATTAGGCAGAGGGTGACTACCTGAGGGAGCAGAGAGCTCCAGGGACAAAGGTGGCTGGCCCACCTGGTTTTCTAGCAGGTGTGGCCTGTGGTTAGGAAGCCCATGTCCTTTATTTAATATTAATTGTTGTTGTTTCCATTTATATAGGAGTTTGTCTTATATGTATCCTCCATGTGTGCTGGTGCCTGCGGAGCCCGAAGAGGGCATCGTATCCCCTGGGGTTGGTATTGGGGTAGTTGTGAATGTCTGGCGTGGGTGATGGGAACTGAACTCCAGTTCTAGAGCAGCAGGAAATGCTCGTAATGCTGTTGAGTGTCTGTTCACCCCTCCACTTTTTATCATAAAAAAAATAATAAAGTTTATGTGAAGGGTGTTTTGTCTGCATGTATGTCTGAGCATCACTGTGTGCCTGTCGCCTGAGGGATCTCCAGGAAGTTACAGACAGTGGTCATCTGCGTGTATGTCTGAGCATCAGTGTGTGCCTGTCGCCTGAGGGATCTCCAGGAAGTTACAGACAGTGGTCATCTGCCCTGTGGGTGCTGGGAACTGAACCATGGCCCTCTGGAAGAGCAGTGAATGTTCTTAAGCCACCTCTCAAGTTCCCAAGGGGGTGGAAAATAATATCTGCAGCAACTTAATAATGTGTCCTGGATCATTCTAGATACTGGTGATTTGTGTCTTTGTTGCTTCATTTTAGATTTTTGTTTGGTTGTGCAAGGTCTTACCACGTAGCCAGGCTGGCCTGGAACTTGTGATAGCCTGTCAAGTACTGCCCCCCCCGCCCCCCGCCACCCAGCTGCATTCCCTTTTTCTTGGCCGGTTTGGTTAGTTTTATTGGTGTTGGTGATTTTTTTCTTTGGCTCCGTTGCATTCCTCCATGTTTCCTGTTTGAGATCAGTTTCTGCTCTTACCTCTGGCTTGCTTTGAGTTAAAAGCACTCAAGTTAGGGTGGGAACTGGGTGGGAATGAGCTAAGGTCATTAACTGAAAACCATTTAGCATTAGCATCAGGTATTATATCTCATTTCTGCCATTCCTCACTTGGCAGCCTGAGGCAGGAGGATCAGGAATTTGAGGTTAGCCTAGGCTAGATGATGAGACCCTATCTCAAAAAGTAAATAAAGGGAGCATGTCGGTGCGGTGCAGGAACTCTCCTTCTCCATTGCTTTAGTTGCCCTTTCTTAGGTGTTCTCACTGTTACCCAATTCCTTGCTGGCAGCTGTTTTAAGGATCCAGTCATGACCTCAAACATGCTAAGAATTCTATGTTTCAGTTAGTGTTTTGTTACAGTGGCAAATGCCTGAGAGAAACAGGTCAAAAGAAGATTTATTGTGGCTCTTGGTTTCAGTAAATGCCCTCTTGAGCCCATCTTTTTAAATCAAAGGTGACATTGAACAAACATCACAGTGGGCAGGGTGTTAGAGTCTGCTTATCTCTTCTCACTTCCTGGCAACCAGGAAGCGGGAAGACAGGAAGAGGCCAGAGACAAGGTTTATCTCCTAATCTGCTTTTTTTTTTAAGCCCCACCCACTATTTTCCACTAATGCCATCAGGAAAGTCCACTGGGAATTGATCTATGGATGAAGGGGAAGCCCTCCTGAGTCAGTGATTGAAATTAGGGGTGGGGGATGGGGACAAGCCTTTCAGGGGTCACCTTGATAGCCATAGAGCTAAACTCCAAGCCCTTAGCATTTTTCCTTTTTTGTCTTGTAATTTCCGTCTTTCTTTCTGAAGTTCCTTATTTCTTCGTTCATATTTGCCTTTTACATTAAAGACTAGTGTTGGAATCATAGTTACTTTAAATTATTGACAGCAGCCTCAGGAGTTGGGAGTTCTGGGTTCTGTTTTGTCTTTGATCATAGGCTGTCTTTTATTTTTTCAAAACAAAACAAAACAGGGTTTCTCTGTGTAGCCCTGGCTGTCCTGGAACTCAATCTGTAGACCAGGCTGTCCTCGAACTCAGAAATCCGCCTGCCTCTGCCTCCTGAGCATGTGCCACTATCACCTGGCGATGTGATGTCTTATTCCTGCCTCTGTGTGTGTGTGTGTGTGTGTGTGTGTGTGTGAGAGAGAGAGAGAGAGAGAGAGTTTGGTTGAAAGCAGGCATTGCCCGCATGCGGCTATTTTTCAGGGGTGTGTAGTAGTCTGCACAGCCCATTCATTCTGGGTGTCAGGTCGGTCAGAGCCATACTAACAAGGTTTCTTTTCTTTTCTTCTAGTTGTGCCTTTGTGCTTCTGGGCCTTCACCCCGGCCCAGAACATGATGGGGTCCCAGGTGAGTTGTCTGCATAGCCCTCATTTGGTTTTTCGTTTTACTCTTGGAATGTTATATTTATAGAAAATGAACTAGAAAGCGTGATGAGTTAGATCAGGGCTAGAAAGCCGGCTCAGTGGATGAAAGCCCTTGCTGCACAACCTGACACCTTACTGTGGATCACAGTGGGGTTCGCCCCACGCCAGTCTCTGAAGGGCCGAGACAGAGGATTGCTGAAGCTTTCGAGAAGTCTCACTCCATGGTCAGTGAGAACTCCATCTGTCCTGACATTTTGGGGGGAGTCCCTCGTGTTTTAAGGGGCTGACAGAAAAGTACAGGCAACTCTCGAACTATGTGTTTAAAGCAGTCATTTATAACCTTCCTAAAAACATTTATTAATGATGTTGTACACAGTATTCTGCCTGCATATATGTTGCGCACCAGAAGAGGGCGTCAGATCCAATTACAGATGGTTGTGAGTCACCATGTGGTTGCTGGGAATTGAACTCAGGATCTCTGGAAGATCAGTCAGTGCTCTTAACCACTGAGCCATCTATCCAGCCCTTTAGTACATTCAGTTCCAATTCTTATGGTGACCCCCCCAACCATAAAATTATTTTTGTTGCTACTCCATAACTATTTTTTCTACTGCATGTAAGTTATTTAGTGTAAAAATTATGTAAATATCTGTGGCCTTGGGCAACCCTGTGAGTCATTTGACCCACCATCCATTGGAAGGTTGTGATTCCCCAGGTTGAGAACCACTCATTTAGATGATGACCCTGAGTTTCTGATCTGCCTCTCTCCCGAGGCCTGGGATTACAGGTATGTGTCACTGTTCCTGGTCCATGCTGTGCTGGGAATGGAACCTGGGTTTTGTCTATGCTAGGTTAGCAAGCATTCTACTAACTGAGCTGCATCCCAGTCCAAGTGTATTAGTCAGTTCTGAAGACATCTTAGTTGCTTCCAAGTTTTGACAATTAATGTACAGGTTTTTGTGGAAGCATAAGTTTTCAACTCATTTGAGTGGATATCAAGTAAAAACATGACTAATTTTGTAAGAAACTATTAAACTATCTTCCAAATGGCTATACCACTTTGCATTCCCAGAACCAATTAGTGAGAATGTACTTCCATATCCTCGCCAGCATGTGGCATGGCCAGGACTCTTGATTTGTTCACTTTGGTGAATACATAGCTGGATCCTGTTATAATATTCAATTCTCTGACATTCTCCCCAACTTTGTATGTGTGAAGTGACCAGGTCTACTGCTTATTTTTTGATCAGGAGGTTTGTTTTGTTGAGTTTTAAGAATTACTTGTACATGGTAAATACATTTATTTATTTATTTATTTACTTATTTATTTATTTATTTTTTGAGACTTGTAGCCCAGCCGTCCTGGAGCTCACTATGTAGGCCAAACTGGCCTCAACCTCACAGAGGAGATCCTGCCTCTGCCTCCACTCCCAAGTGCTGGGACTAAAGATGTGTACCACCATACTTGGCTACTTTAAATTTTCTAATTTTAGCTAGGCATGGTGGTCCACTCTTTGTCAGCTTGACACACAATCATTTGCCCTTATGCTTAATTTCCAAATGAAAACAAATACCAGGTCATAATTATGCCTAACATGATATAACTATCTTGGATACACTGCCAACACATTTATAATTTTTAGTATAGGTGGCAGAGTGTCTTGAGGGACATTATTTTAGTATCTCCTCCTTAATCACTGATAATTGCTGCTACATTACATAATAAAATAAGGAAAGAAAACAAAAACACATTCTTAACAAAATAAGACAGAAACACTCAAGTCAATCAAAATCCTTTCTGTAGCTGGTCATGTGGCCTTAGCTGGTATTTATCACTGCTTTCCTCTACTATTCAGTTGTGTTTCCTCCACCGTCAGCAAGCAGGTCATGGCTCTCTTCCTGGAGGAGTGACTCATACTTTGATTCCTGAGGGGAATGTTCCCTTTGTCATCCTGCCTGGGTTAGGTTGGGTAGTTTCCCATTGACTTTCATCACAGGACATGGTAGCAACAAGAGAGGCCCTAAAGGATCTCCTACACTCCAGATCTAATCTTTCTTACCTCCATTGTGGAAGAGCAATCCAATCTCCTCTTGGTAATCTGGATTAGTCACCTTTCCTAACACTGTGATTCTTTCATAGTCTGCTGGCTTCTGGCATTGGAAGCCTTCAGGAGGAAGTCTGAGCTTCAGTTGAGTGAGATGTTTGTTGTGTTTCATTGCAAGAACACTTCCCCCGTCTGGAACCAAAACTTCTATGCCAACAGAACTTAAGGTCACAGGAACAGGAAGCAAAAAAACTCCTAGTGGGTCACTAGGGGTGACAGTAAGTGTAACTATTCCATTTTCTACCCCTTGATTCCTGGACCTATGGATCTTGACTTTGGGAAAACACGCATAGCATACATTGGACACTGATTCAAAGCATATATTGTCTTTAGGAGGACCCTGCTCTAACTCTCCATGGTGCTGCCACCTACTTGGCATTATAACTTTCTTCAAATGCCATTCCATCTTTCTATCAGGCCAGCTGCTTCAGGATGGTGGGGAACATGGTAAGATCAGTGGATTCCAAGCCATGGGCCCATTGTCACACTTCTTTGGCTATGAAGTGAGTTCTTTAGTCAGAAACAATACTGTGTGGAATACCATGATGGTGGATAAGGCATTCTGTAAGTCCACAGATGGTGGTTTTGGCAAAAGCCTTATGTGCAGGAAAGGGTAAATCTATAACCAGACTAAGTATCCATTCAAAGCGTTGTCCTTTTCACAGAGAAAGTGGTTCAATATAGTCAATCTATCACCAGGTCACTAGCTGGTCACCCCAGGTAATGGTACCATATCTAGGGCTCAATATATTGATCCCTGCTGTTGGCAGATCTGGTACTCAGCAGCAGCTGTAGCCTGGTTAGCCTGGAGGAGTGGAAGTCCTCAAGTTGTTGAGGTATATACCATAGCCACTTTGTTCATGTGTCCATTGGGGAATGACAGGGATGGCTGGGGAAAGAGGCTGACTGTCCACAGGACCGGTCATCCTGTCTGCTTGGTTATTGAATGCCTACTCTGCTGAAGTCACCTTTTTTTTAAGATTTATTTATTTATTATATGCAAGTACACTGTTGCTGTCTTCAGACACCCCAGAAGAGGGCATCAGATCTTGTTACGGATGGTTGTGAGCCACCATGTGGTTGCTGGGATTTGAACTCATGACCTCTGGAAGAGCAGTCAGTGCTTTTAACTGCTGAGCTATCTCTCCAGCCCTGAAGTCACCTTTTGATGGGCATTTACATAGAACACAAAAATCTTCACATCCTTTACCCATTTGGAGAGGTCAATCCACATATTTCTTTCCCAGTTTTCTTTCTCACCAATTCTTCAACCATGCACTTTAGAAGTCCCTGACCAGCCGGGCAGTCCATTGGCTCTAGCCCATGAGTCAGTGAACAATCACACAGCTGGCCGTTTTTCTTCCTAAACAAAATGTATGATGATGTAATGCCTGAAGTTCTGCCCACTGTGAAGATTTTCCTTCACCTGTATCTTTCAGGGTTGTCCCAGGGGGGTTGTAATGCTGCAGCTGTCCACTTTTGGGTGGTGCCTGCATAACGTGCAGATCCATCAGTAAACCAGGCCCTAGTCTTCTCTTCATCAGTCAGCCAATCATAGGGCACACGCCATGAGACTATAGGTGCATGCCTGGCAGTAGAGGGGTATTGTAATGAGAGTGAGACCATAGACATTTGGACAACTTCATGTACCTTGTTTGTGCATTCAGAACCTGCTCTTGCCTGATTGTGTATATACCACTTCCATTTGATAATAGATTGCTACTGTGCCTGCCCTACTATGGCGTGGGGCGTCAGATAGCACCCAGCTCATGACAGACAGCACTCAGGTCGCATGGTAACTTGGTGACCCTTTGTAATCGTTCCGTTCTCACTAAGGCCAACTGCAGACCAACAGCTGTCTCAAAAGAATAGTTGTCAGCAGATAATGATAGATAGAGCCTTGCTCCAAAATCCCAAATCTGTGATTCACCTACAGGGGCATGCCAGAGGCTCCAAACAGCATCCCTGTCTGCCACTGACACCTCAAGTACCATCAGGTCTGCTGGATCTTATGGTCCAAGTGGTAGAGCAGCCTGGACCTGTTGAAGGGCCCTCTGTTCCAGGCCCCACACAAAGCTTTCTGAGTTCACCTGATATGTGGGTGGGAGTAATCCACCCAAGTGAGGAATGTGCTGACTATAGGATCCAAACAGACCCACTAAACACTGTGCTTCTTTCTTGGTGGTGGGAGGGGCCCCAGCAATAACTTATCTTTCACTTTAGAACGAATGTCTCGGCCTTCCCCACACCACTAGACTCCCAACAATTTCATTGAGGCAGAAGGCCCTTGAATTACAGTTGGATTTATTTTCTGTATCTGATGTGCATACGTTACCAACAAGTCCGAAGTGGTTGCTACCTTCTGTTCACTCCGTCCAACCAGCATGATGTCATCAACATGGTGAACCGATATTTTGTGAAATAGATGATCAAGATCCAATTGAAAGTTTCAGGCAGCCATGGTGGCACACTCTAATCTCCATTCTTTGGAGACAGAGGCAGCTGGGTATGAGTTTGAGGCCAGCCTGGTCTTCAGAGCAGTTTTCAGGACAGTCAGGCCACACAGAGGAACCCCTGACTCGGGGTGGGGGAAATCCAGCTGAAAAGAAATCGTTTCTGGTGGTCTTATGGACAGGTGCTGAGAAAAAAGGCATTTACGTAAGACCAATAATTGCAAACCATGTGCTAGGAGATGTGTTAATCCGCTCAAGGACACCACATCTGGTGGTGGGAACACCACCTTGCATCTTTCAAGTCCTTAATGGTGGCACTCATTTCTGTAGTTCCTCCAGGGAGGTGCTACTGGTTTTGATTTACTATTTTTCCTGACAGAGGCAACTCTAAAGGCTTCCAGTTAGCCTTTCCAACCATAATAGCCCTCACTCCACAGGTCAGGGAACCAATGTGAGAATTCTGTCAATTCTAAGTATACGCATCCCAGTTATACATTCTGGAACTGGGGAAATAACCAGAGGATGAGTTGGGGACCTAGTTGGACTTCAATCAAAACTCCATGAATCATCTGACCTCCATAAGCTTCTACTTTAATTGGAGGACAACAATGTTTTTGGGGTTCCCAGAATCATCAAGAGTCAGTATTCACCAATAGACCCAGATAATCTGATTGCTTCCTTTCCCCCACTGTACAGTTACCCTTGTAAAAGGCCGTAGGTCTCTTTGGGGAAGGACTGGAGAAAGGCTAAGAGTAACATCATTTTTAGGTCCTTCATCCATGGTCTTCTGGGTCTGCAAACTGGCTCAAGTACAAAAATTGTTCACAGGCTGAGATCCCCTTTTGCCTTGATCCAATGTAGCCTTTCTTTCATTTAAGAGATTTTCCATTTGTACAGCTGCTCTAAAAAAAAAAAAAGCCTGGCACAGCACTTGGGAGGCAGAGGCAGGCGGATTTCTGAGTTCGAGGACAGCCAGGGCTACACAGAGAAACCCTGTCTCGAAAAACAAAACAAAACAAAAGAATGCAGTAGACTTCTGATCCATTTCATGCCTGGAAGTACCGTGGTTGATCAGCCAGTACCACAGGTCCCTGTGAGTCATACCATTATAAAACTCACCTTGCCTGTGCTGACCACCAGATTAGACCACTGTGGACACTGCTTCGTCTATGCTTCCCTTTAGGATAACTCCACTCTCCTGGCCTTTGGTGATTCAGTGCTGCCACCTGCTGCCACTACTGGCCTCACCAACTTGCATTTAATTCATCCCACTGAGCAGCAACACCCCCAGCCCTAAGGTCTGGCACAAGGAAAGGGGCAACGACAAAGCTCATCAGTGTGCCGGTCCCCCCTCTCACCAGTTTGCATCTTACAGGATTAGTGAGGGCATTAGTGGTTAACGAGTTCCCAATAATGCCTTGGTGTCACACTAAAAAGTAAAGGCATTTCTCCTTGGAGTCATGTAACCAGAGTGAGTGCAGATGGGAATTCTCTAGGTCATGCCCCCTGGCTCACGAGCCTGACTCTGCCTGCCTGAAGACTGCCGTGGGAATCTCATCTGTCCCTTGTGTGTGTCGTAAGTGGGGTCTGTATGAGCAGTATGTGTGTGCCTTATGTGTGGGAGTGGTGTCTGTCCCTAGCAAAGGGCTTTGCTCTGTCTCTGTCGGGCAGCACAGAAAGCATCACACGGCAGTGGGGTACCTTACTGAGATCTATATGTCTTACAAGGGATTAAGTCCCTGAATTCAGCTCATTCTAGCTGGCACAGATAACACATTATCAACTAAATATTATGATTATTTAATATTTGTGGTGGATTTTAGGAAGTGGTTTTCAACTTCTGTATGTGCTGCTTTCAGCAGATGGTACACATGCAGTGCCCTGGGTCAAGGGCATTGAAAAGTACTTATGACCAGAGCTATGCATTAGCTCAGGTTGTAAAAGATGATTACTTAATATACCCAAGGCATCTAAGGTCAGTTATTACATTGTTCTCTTAAAGGCAGGTTAAGTAAAGGTTAGTGGTACAATAATGCTGGCAGTCTTAAATTTTAAGGGACCTTAAAATATATTAACTTTGGCTATGAAGTCCTGCAAAATAAAGTTCCAGTCTCTTAGAATGTAAGAATTTTCAGAATATGGCATTGCTGTGTGTCTGTGCACCACATATGTAACTGGTGCCCTTTGAGCCCAGAAGAGGGTATCTGATCCCCTGGGACTGGGTTACAGTGGCCAGCTGCCAAGATTCTGGGTTCTGAGAATCAAGCCTCAATTTGTCGAAGACCAGCCAGTGCTCTTAACCACTAAGCCATCTCTGCAACTCCTGTGTATTATACTCTGTCAGCTAAGTGTTTTTCAAAGATGTTCTTAGTCTGTCCTGTATTTTGGGGTTGTTTTTTGATTACTCTGTGGATTAACTTTGGTTTTGTTTTTTTCTAGACAGGGTTTCTCTATATAGCCTACCTGGCTATCATGGAACTCTCTGTAGACCAGGCTGGCCTAGAACTCAAAATCCTCCTGCCTCTGTCTCCCTAGTGCTGGGATTAAAGGCGTGCGCCACCACCTGACTGGGTTTTTGTTTAGTATTTTTGTGGGTTTTTTTGGGGGGGAGGGGGAGGAAATCCTGCTATCTAGCTGGTGTTGTCATGGAAACTATGTACTTGGGGTTTGCCTTGAAATCATGGTATTCCTACCTCACCTTCCCAAGTTCTGGGATTACAGGTGTGTACCACCATAGCAAATAACATCTTTTGAATTTATTAGAGCATAAAACTCCCTCATTCTCATTCTTCTCTTAATGTTGTGAGGGGCATGGTACCCACACCCTTAACCCAGCAGCTTAGGAGGCAGAGGCAGGTAGCCCTCTGTAATTCAGCTCCAGATAGTGCTACATATTGAGACGGTCTCACAACCCTTCTTGTGTGTGCTACAACATCTGTGTTTTGGTTTTGTCCATCATGTGGGTTCCAGGGATTGACCTCAGGTCTTCAGCATTGATGACTGGTTTACCGCTGAGTCATAATGCCAGCCCTCTCTCCTTATTCCTTGTGTAATAATAGTGTACTAATAGTGTACTTGCCTTGCATCCTTGAGGCTTTGGGCTCGATCCCTAGTGCCCCCTCACACCCCAGAAAAGAAGCAGGGTGTTGTGTGAGCGCTGTGCACACCTGGGTTAAGGCACGAGCCACCTGCTTCCTGTGATGCCAGCTCAGTTGAGCCTTTCTTCGGGAGTCTTTTTTTTTTTTTTTAAGTTACATTTTAAAATGTTTGTGTGCATGGGTGGAGTTGGGGGACGTGTGCATAGTGTATATGTGGAGGTCGGAGGACAACTTGTAAGGGTCGGTTTTCTCTACTGCATGGTGAGGAGCTCAGTCTTCAGGTTTGACAGTAAGCACCTTGACCCAGGTAACCGTCTCACTGGCCCTTTGTGTTCAGATTACATTAGCTGGTGGAAGGATAAGGGGTAGTCTGACTGGCAGATAGCAATGTGGTACTCCTTAGCAACACTTACCTAAGCCGTGGCTCATAGTCTAGTTGTAGCTTTCCCCAAAGCTCACAGAACCCTCATTTGGAAAGTCATTGGCAAGGTCATGAGCCGCATAGGAAGAAATGTGGGGCTCAGCGCTGCTTCTGTGCCGGTCGGGCCGGGCCAGTGTGCATCCAGTGCTCAGTGTTGACAGGACGGTGATGGAAGGAGCGGATGCTCTGTATTTTCTGCTTCTGGTTTGACCGCTTGACTGCCAGCTCTCGGGAGTTGGCTAAAAGCAGGCAGATCCGTCAGATGGATGGAGTGTCCTCACCTGATCCAAGGCTGCTTGGTGTGGAAGGGGAAGAGACATGTCCTTAGCACATGTCCAGGACAAACCAGAGCAGGTGCACGTAAGAGTCTGCAGGTAGCGTAGTTAGAATCTGCTGCAGTGGCCTTGAAATGCCTGCCTTCAAATTCCTCCCAACCTACACTAGAAGTAGTCTGGGGTCGTTAGAGTTACTACTGTTTTGCAAACTCTTCCTGGACACTTCCCTCGGCTCTCCTTTCTCCTTTCTTTAATTACTGTTTTATTTCTGCTCCCCCCGTACCCCCCCCTTTACTTTATGGCAGTGGTTCTCAACCTGTGGGTCTTAACCCCTTTTGTGGGTCATATACCAGATATCAGGTAATTAGATTCCATAATAGTAAAATTACAGTTGTGAAGTACAACAAAATAACTATGGTCGCCACAACATGAGGAATTGCATTAAAAGTCACAGCATTAGGAAGGTTGAGAACCACTGCTCCATGGCTACATAGTCCTGACTGTCCTGGAAAACTCGGTGTGGACCAGGATGACCGCTGTCTAACTCAGACCCACCTGCCTCTGCCGTCCGAGTGCTGGGGTTAAAGATGTGCACTGGCCTTTGGCGCGTTTTTCAGTGGCTCCTTGAGAAAGGGTGAGAAATACATTTTTTCAGACCTTGCGTTTTTGAAAGGTCTTCATTTTCTTTTGTCATTTGATATAGGCCTCTGCGTCAGTGTGGATTTGTCTCTTTCTAGCCTTTATTTTTGATCCCTGACTAGATTGAAATTTGTTATGTAGACCAGGCTATCCTCAAACTCAGATCTGCCTGCCTCTACCTCCCAAGTGCAGGGGTTCAAGGTGTGCGCACCACACCTGTCCTGAATAACGTCCTCACTGTTGAGAGCTGTGACAAACACCAGACAAGCAGCACAGTTGGGGCTGTGGACGTGGCCAGAGTAACTTCCTGTGTCCTTTCTGTCTCCCAAAGCTAATCACTTCAGAAGGAACTGTGTCATCTCAGGGATCCGTTTCATTCACTGATGTAACTGTGGACTTCACCCAGGAGGAGTGGGAGCAGCTGGAGCCCTCGCAGAGGGTTCTGTACATGGATGTGATGCTGGAGAACTACAGCAACTTACTTTCAGTGGGTAAGGAGCTCTGGGAATGGTAGGAGCTCAGAGTTCTCTAAGGGAGCTACAAGGAGGCAAGTGAAAAGCTGGTAGACGTGGTATCTGAGGCTTTGAACAGTTGGAGTACATTTAAAGTTTATGGGATTGTATTTGTTTTTAAGACAGGATCTCACTTTATGTGGCCCTAGCTGGTCTTGAACTCAGAGATCATTGGCCTCTAACCCTCCTGCCCCAGTGCTGGGCAACAGATGCATGCTGTGAAAGGATTCATCTAGCCCAGCCTAGCCTTGAACCCTGTATGTAAGCCAAGTATAGAGTTTCCAATCCTCCCAATTGTACTCTCAAGTACTGCAGTCACAGGCATGCACTGCTATTCCTGGTTTTATGTGGTGCTGGGAATGGAGCCCAGGGCACTTTTAGGTATGGTAGGTAAGCACTTTGCTAACAGCACCATTTCCAGCTTCATTTGGAACTATTTTTCAATTCCAAAAACCTTTAGAGATGACTAAGAACTCATGATGACCTGTTCTTCTGATCCCTGGCACACTTCCAAATATTTATCTCTCCATATTTATCAGTGCTTGCCTAACACATTAGTACTGGGAGTGAGTATTATGTTCTCAATTTACCAGAATGATGACCTTGTATTTATTAACCCATTGGAATGGGCACAGATTTTTCAATACAAGAATGATATGGCTTTAGACAGCTGCAGGATCATAAGGAGTAGCTAGTAATACATCAAGGCTTTAAAAGGTCTAGACCAAGGCAGAGTACAGACTCTTTAGATCTGGTCAGGTAAATGGGGTCATAGTAGAAGAATGAAAACACATCCATGCTCAGCAGCCTTGGTGTAAGGAAAAAGCTGTAAACCCAGCACACAATTGTGTTGTAAGGACACAGACTTTCCATTTTCAATAAAATGAACTCCGGGATCTTCGTTGTTAGTGTGTGAGACAAAGGTCTATTTATTGATGGCTATCCTTGAATTCACTCTGTAGACCAGGCTAGCCTCAAACTCACAGAGATCTCTCTGCTTCTGTTTCCCAAGTGTTGGAATTAAAAGTGTGTGCCACCCTGCCTAGCTAACTCAAAGATCTTGCTGTCCACTTGAGAGGTGTCTCCAGAGGCATGGAGTACCACATGAGAAAAGGAAAGGTTTTGAGTTATTTGAGGGCTTTTGAGATGGCACGGTGACTAAAAGGCCCTTGCCATAAAAACATGACTTGAGTTGATCCCCAGAACCCATGGAAAAGTCAGAGAGGCCTGACTCTGTAGAGTCCTCTAACCTCTACTCCCTCCCCATATGTTTTGTTTCTTTTTGGAGACAGGGTCTGGCTGTGTATCCCTGACTGCTTGAACTCACTGTGTAGACCGTGCTAGATCCACGATCCACCTGCCTGGATTGAAGCTGTGCTGGGATTACAGGTGTGGACTGCCATGCCTGCCCACTAGTGTTTTACGTCATCTTGATGTCAGAGGTGTATTTCAGTTGGTAGGATGCTTGCCTAGCATACACAAAGTCCTGGACTGGATTCCTAGCAGTCCATAATAAACCAGGCATGGGGTCACACACTTACAATTCCAGCACTTGTAGTACAGAAGCAGGAGGATATAGTTCAGAGTTATCCTTTGTTATATAGTGAAGAGGAAGCCAGCCTGAGATACATGAGACCATCTCAAAAAGATTTAAAAGTTGGAACTGGAGAGGTGGCTCAGTAGTTAAGAGTCTTTACTTGCAGCTGGGAAGTGGGGCGTATGCCTTTAACCTCAGAAGCAGACAGATCTCTGTGAGTTTGAGGCTTCCATGGTCTACAGAGTGAGTTCCAGGACAGCCAAAGCTATTGAGAAATCTTGTCTCAAAGAAAAAGAAAAAAGAATACTTACTTGCTGCTCTTCTAGAAGACCTGGGTTCTGTTTCCAACACCCAAATCATGGCTCACAGCCACCTGTAACTTCAGTTCCAGAAAATCTGGCACCTTCTTCCTAGCCTCTCTGGGTATTAGGCACACACGGGGTGCACAGCCATACACATATACAAACAAAACACCGACATATATTGAAAAAAAAGTAATTTGGGGGCCAGTTGTTAAAACAAATGTCTGTAATAAAGAGGGTTGCTGACAGTTTTAGGCCAGCCTGGTCTGCATAATGAAATCCAGTCTCCAAAAAGGGGAGAATCATGCAGATTCACAGAGGAAGACTGGCACCAGGCGGGGTCACTGTCAGATAGGATGAAGTGTCAGTCTCTATCTTCTGTTCTCCCCAGACCTGGTCACTCAGTGTCACATGCAGTTTCTTGGTTTCTAGGCTGGCTGTTTGCTGTCCTTGAGAACGCTGGGAAATCTTCATCCCTGAACTGCTAGCTTTCCTACCTCATCTTATTTATTTTTGGTTGTGACCACAGGGATGAAGAGAGTTGTCGAGACAGGACCTGTCTGTAGTTCAGATGGGGCCTAAACTCAGGCTAGTCGTCTCAGCTCAGTGTCCTGAGTGTTCGGATTCAGGTGAGAGCCACAGTATCCCAGCTTTCACCTTTGTTTTTCTTTTTCCTGCCCAGTTTTTTTTTTTTTGTTTGTTTGTTTTGTTGGTTAGTTTTCCAGTCAGGGTTTCACTGGGATTAAAGGTATGTGCCACCACTACCTGGCTTTTTTCTACCCACTTTAAGGTCATCTTGTCCTCAGGAAAAACATGTGTGTGCACACACACACACACACAGCAGAGCTTAAGAGATGAGAAAGGCTTGCAGTGGGGATTCTGTTGGACAGCTGAGGCAGCTCTGTGGTGGGAGCACTTGTGGGGATTTCCCACTCTGACAGAGAGAGACTAAGAGCCTTTCGTTATGCTTTGTCCCAGAAGTGTGGAAGGCTGATGACCAGGTGGAGAAGGACCCCAGAGACCTGCATAAGCAGGCGAGGTTACTAACAACCCTCAAGAGCCAACCACCAACTGAAGAAAGAGGCAGTCTCTTTGGAAAGACATTAAATCTGAACACAGACTTTGTTTCATTAAGACAAGTTCCCTATAAATATGATTTATATGAAAAAACTTTGAAGTACAGTTCAGACTTACTTAGCAGTAGAAGCTGTGTAAGAAAGAGAGGAGATGGCTGTGGTGGATGTGGGGAACCACTTCTGTACCTGAAGCAAGAGAAGTCCCATGCTGGACTGGAATACTCCGAATATACTGGAAACGGAAGGGCTTTCAGCCAGAAGGACGCCATCTTTAAACATCAGAAAATTAAGAGCTTGGTTCAGCCTTTCGTCTGTAATTACTGTGACAAGGCCTTCTCCTTCAAGTCGCTGCTCGTTAGTCACAAGAGGATCCACACGGGAGAAAAGCCCTATGAGTGTAATGTGTGTCAGAAAACCTTCTCCCATAAGGCCAACCTCATCAAACATCAGAGAATTCATACTGGAGAGAAGCCCTTTGAATGTCCCGAGTGTGGAAAAGCATTTACTCACCAGTCAAACCTTATCGTGCACCAGAGAGCACATATGGAGAAGAAGCCCTATGGATGCAATGAATGTGGGAAGACATTTGCTCAGAAGTTTGAACTCACCACACACCAGAGAATTCATACAGGAGAGCGGCCCTATGAGTGTAACGAATGCGCAAAAACCTTCTTTAAGAAATCAAACCTGATCATACATCAGAAAATTCACACAGGGGAGAAACGCTACGAGTGCAGCGAGTGCGGGAAGTCGTTCATCCAGAACTCGCAGCTCATCATCCACAGGAGAACTCACACTGGGGAGAAGCCCTATGAATGCACAGAGTGTGGCAAGACCTTCAGCCAGAGGTCAACGCTGAGGTTACACTTGAGAATCCATACGGGAGAGAAGCCCTACGAGTGTGCGGAGTGTGGGAAAGCCTTCAGCAGGAAGTCTCGACTCAGTGTCCACCAGAGGGTTCACGTGGGGTAGTCCTAAGGCTGCCCGCTGACTGTGCAGAAAACCTGTCAAGCCAGAGTTCTCCAGTGAGGGGAAGCCCTCATGAAGACACTGAAGGATCTTGGGAAATTCTATTGACATGTAATCTGTCTCAAAAACTTTAGATAAAAGGAGACCTAAGAATATTATACTGAGGGCTGGAGAGATGGCTCATTGGTTAAGAGCACTGACTGCTCTTCCAGAGGTCCTGAGTTCAATTCCCAGCAACCACATGGTGGCTCACAACCATCTGTAATGGGATCCGATGCTGCCTTCCGGTGTGTCTGAAGAGAGAAACAGTGTACTCGTATACATAAATAATTTTTTTAAAAAAGATTATACTGAAAGTTATAATATCCAGCTAAAGAGTACATATCCAAGTATATGTATGTATTTCAGTACGTATGCATCCAGATCCAGTCGTAAGTAGACATACCCAGCTCTGTTTCCATGAGCTTTTTGGCTTTTTGTGCTTCTGGGGCTCAAATCTAGGGTCTTGTCTGTGCTAGGCAAGATTCTTCTTTGTTTTTTTAAAACCACTGATCTATATCTGCAGTCCACAGTGAATTTTTAAAAATTTTGAATTACTTGCATATTCTAAGAGGAAATATAAAGCATATATAGACAGTACCTTAGAAATATTTATGTAAGGATATGCCACAAAACACAAATTGTTTTAAATCTGTTTATGTAAGTTTAATAGCTACTGAAAATTTGAAATTCTTACCTATGATAATTGCATCACAGCAAAAGGTTTCCAAACTCAACATCATGTATGTCTCAGTACCTTTCCCATCCAACACACATCCAAAGGAAAAACGTGATGGATCTTAAAGTTGCACGTAGACTATTTCCCTCTGCAGCTGCCTCTTACATGTTGGTGTGACCATTGTATTGAGCTGCCTGGTCACTAAAGAAAAGGCAGCATTGCTGGAATTCTAACCTGCTTCTGGATCTGAAGATTTTCTAAAGCATTATTTATATGAATGTGCAAAGGTCTGAGGTAATTCAGATCTAGAGGGGAAGGAGGCAGGTGTGCTCTGACTCAGTATACACTACAGAATAGATAGACCTGTTCTGTGTTCTGACTTGGTGTGTGATACAGAATAGAGGTGTGTTGTGCTCTGACTCAGGGTGCACTGCAGAATAGACCTGTGCTCTGACTCGGGGTACACTGCAGAATAGACCTGTGCTGTGCTATGCTGTGCAGGGAATGTCTCCAACTCTCAAGCTCCTCTCCTTCCTCTGAGGCGTTTACATGCACGTGCATGTCTAGTTCCAAAATAATCTGCACCCCAGAAAACTATGTAAGTTTCTGTCTTCTCCTAATGCTTTATAAATTATCATTCAAAAAAAAATGGTTAGCCTGTGTCACTCACAAATGTTACTTTTCACAGACTTTAAAGAAAAAAAAACTGAAAAGCTGTTTCATTGCTTTTTTGAGTTTCCATGTACATAATCCATTTTTAGCAATTGTTTTTGCTGTGTCTTTTAAAGGAGGTAATTCTGCTTTTGGAACCTGCCTCAGCATTAGCTGCCACCTTGTCTTTTGATGTTCACAAGATTTGAGGCTCACAGTTCCACAGGGTTAGAGTCCATGACCATCATGGGGCTTGGGGCACACGGCAGCGTCAGATGGAGTAGCAGCTTAGAGCTCGTGGCCTGAGACACAAGCACAAGAGAGCGAGCTAACTAGGCATGGACCGGGCTTCAGGACGTTCAAGGCCCTCCCCCAGTGACACACCTCATCCTTACCAAACAGCTCCACCAACTGGAGACCCAGTATTCAAGCATGAATCCATAAAGGCCATTCTCATTCAAACCACAATAAATTAGACTTCAGTGGTCTCCATAGAGTGGTGCACACCTTTAATCCCAACACTTGGGAGGCAGAGGCAGACAGATATAAGTCTGGTCTACATAGTAAGACCCTGTTTGAAAATAAACCATGTTTTTCCATTAACTGAAAGATGGTAATTTAAAGCTTGGTTTCACATCACAAGTTGAGTTTTTTTTTTAATTGTGCATTAGAATCATAAATGGAAACCACACTGGATTTTATTTTTAACATTTTATGTGTAGGGGTGTTTTGCCCACATATGCATGCAGTGCCTACAGGGGCCAGAAGAGGGCACTGGAGCCCCTGAATCTGGAGTGACAGTTATGAGCCTCCCTGTGGGGCACTGGGAACGGAACCCTAGGTCCTCAGGAAGAGCAGCTAGTGCTCTGAATTACGGAGCCATCTCTCCAGCCCCCCTGGATATTTTATTTTTGGAGATAGTTGATTCTATTTTTTAAAATTAAGAAAAGAAACACACACTCATACTCTCTTCATACCAGAAAGTTCATTCCTAGCAATATGAAGATTTTTTTTTAAAGTGTCACTACTAAGACTTTATGTTAACCGAGTTATAGCACAGTTTTGGTTTAGAAAAATTTACCATTTAAAATGAGTGATGTGTTTTCACTGAACAGTGTGTAGGAGGGAACTCCCAGATCAGATGAGAAAATATGAGTGTATGACAGTTTTTTTCAAATAAAGATCCAGAGACCTCCATCTGTATGTTTGAGTATCTCTCTCTCCCCACCCTGGCTCTGGAGTTACAGTAAGGAGCCCAGCTTTTTATGTGGGTGCTGTCGACAAGCCCCCTCTGCTTTCAAGGCTAGCACCTCACAAAGCTGTCCCCCCAGCCCCAGCGTGTTTTCTTTAAAAAAAAAATTATTATATGTAAGTACATTGTAACTGTCTTCAGACACTTCAGAAGAGGGCATCAGATCTCATTACCGATGGTTGTGAGCCACCACGTGGTTGCTGGGATTTGAACTCAGGACCTTCTGAAGAGCAGCCAGTGCTCTTAACCGCTGACTTCCCCCCCCCCATGTTTTCTTTATGGCATGCTTTAAATCAGTCTTGATCGTCTTACTCGTCAATCCCAGCATATCCGGTGGCCCAAACAGAATACAGGGCAGCCATGGAAGACCGTAGTTTCCAGCTTTTTCCTCAGAGGGTGCTGTGACCACTCGGGCAAAGCCCTGTCTGCACATAGGTGTTGAGCTGTCATTTAACGAAGAGCAAGTCCAGATCTGCATTCTCTACCTCACATCCTGTGTCTTCCATCCTCCCCCAACTGTCGTATGAGACTGAATCTGCCCCTGTAGCTGTGTCTGTCCATGAGTGTCCCTTACAAATGGTTTTTCTCTGTATTTATGGGCATCACATGGGAAGGAATGAGGGTTACCAAGGGATCAAGTCACTGACTCCAGCTAACCCAGACAGCGTCACTGGTAATGAAGCAGTTGCTGCGTGTGTGACACTTCTGGTGGACGTCCATTCTACAGGACTGCTTCCCACCTCTGTTTCATTGCTTTTGGCAAATCATTACTAGGGTCACAGGCTGTAATACATAATTTAAGATTACAGGTTGTAAAGGGAATGTAAGCAAGAAGTCCAAAGCTGGTAAAATTGGACTGTTACATTGTTCTCTCAACAATCAAACAGGCTGAATACACAATAGGATACCAGTCTTCATTCTTTGTTTTTGTTTTTTTTTTTTTTGTCTTTTTTTTTTTTTTTTCCGAGACAGGGTTTCGCTCTGTAGCCCTGGCTGTCCTGGAACTCACTCTGTAGACCAGGCTGGCCTCAAACTCAGAAATCCGCCTGCCTCTGCCTCCCAAGTGCTGGGATTAAAGGCATGTGACACCACTGCCCAGCCGAGTCTTAATTCTTAAGTGACCTCAAGGTGTATTACTTACTCAAGGTACAGAAAAAGTACCAGTCTCTTAAGAGTATAAGATATATTTTTATTATAATCCACTGCCACTGGAAGTCCTTTATGCTATGAGTCTAGACCATTGTCCAGCAAGGTACAATTTGAGGTGTTCCTTTGGAACCTTGTAGAAAGCCTTACTTCCTGCTTCCATGTTGGTGACACATAAAGACCAGAGTAAGGTTGAGGACGTCAACTCTTCTGGAAGTCTCTTTCTCAACACAGAGTGCAGTTGGCGGAAGCAGCCCCTGAGGCAAAGCTGCATTTATGGTAAGGTTGCTCTTCCCTCCCCCTCCCCTCTCCTTTTCCCTACCTCAACCTTTTCAACTCATCCTTCAGAGCAGGAGGACGCAGTGTCGAAAGGTGTTTGTGCATACCCTTCCCTAGCCAGTCTTCCTGTTCTAAGAGACCTACAGAAAAGGGCTTCCACAGTCTGAGGATCTAGCTCAATGGGACCCCTGGGTTCTGTCCTCAGCTGGGAGTGGAGTTGGGGTGGGGTGTGGAGGGGGTAGCACAGGCCTTCAGTCCCAGCACGTGGAGAGGCAGAGACTGGTGGATCTCTGAGGTCCCAGAGACCAACATGGTCTCAGAATAAATTCCAGGGACATGAAAACCCTGTCTTAAGAAGGAAGGAAGGAAAGAGGCCTTCGTTTTTTTCCAAGACGTGCAACCCTACCCTCCCTCAGGACCAGTTCAAGACCAATTTTCCATTAAGTGGATTCCTGGCATAAAGTCAGCATGGCTAGTGGTTTGGCTCTGGAGTGAACCAGCTTCTTCTCCACAAATGAAGAAGGCATCCATTTTCCAGAACACCCCAGTTTAGAGCATGCCTCAGTCAAGGTTTGTAGTGAGATGACAGGAGGCGCACGGCCCCCCAACTGATGCCTTTGACGTGAATGTTGGAGTCTGGTAAGCCACCTTGTAGTCTCATGGCCTCTGCTTCAGTCTGACTCATTTCTGGGATGTCTTCTCAAGAATTAGCCTCAAGGAGGGCTGGAGAGATGGCTCAGCAGTTAAGAGCACTGACTGCTCTTCCAGAGGTCCTGAGTTCAAATCCCAGCAACCACATGGTAACTCAAAACCATCTGCAATGGGATCCAATGCCTTCTCTTCTGGTGTGTGTCTGAAGACAACTACAGTGCACTCATATAAATAAAACTTAAAAAAAAAAGAATTGGCCTCAGTTTAACTCTAGATTCTAAAAAAGGGAGGGAGCACTTATTTTCCCTTATAACAAAGTTAAAGAAAATAAAACAACTCTCAGGTCAAGAATGTTCCACCTCATGGCACATGGCTGTATCACTGATTCTATGACGAGACTTTTGTCTTACTTAGGAAAGGACTCAGACCTCTTAGGCCAGGACTGTAGGAAGTGGCTTAGGCCTTCCAGATTGCTGTGGGAAGGATGTCATATGCCTGACTAGATTTTCCCACACTAGCCATCTCCCCTAACTCAGCCTCAGTTGACATCCTGATGGCTCTGTGCACACTCAAGTTCCTGTTAAATCTGGTTTCTCTGCTACCATCCTCCGCCTGCTCCCTCCTACCCTTCCTTTGATGACTTCCTCTGCAACTCCTCTTCCTTACCTGGTGTCATGGTGTCATAGTTCAGCTGCCAACTTGACACAAACCTAGAGTCACCTGGGAAGAAGGAACCTCAGCTGAAGAACTGTCGAGCTCAGATTGGTCTGCCGCATTGTCTTGATTTCTAATATGCACAAGAGTCTCAGTCCACTGTGGGTGGTGCCATCCCTAGGTGAGCCGGAGCTGTAGAAAGAGAGGCAGCAAGCCAGAGGGAGAACAAGCTACTAGGCTTGTAGTTTCTGCTGCTTTGCCTACCTCTGGGCTTCTGCGTAAGCTCCTGCTCGGACTTCCCTCAATGGTGGGCTGTGAACAGGTAGAGCCAGATAAGCCTCCTCAAGGAGCTTTTGGTCGCGGTGTTTATTAAAGCAATAGAAAGAGATCATCATCTTGATATGTAGTCTCCCTCACACACCCGCTCCAGAACCTCATTCGGAGAACCCAGGGAGGATTAAAAATCCCTCTTTCTCAGGAAACATGAGGATGTCAACACCATCTGCATATGCATCCTCTTCCTTGGGTCTGACCTGTCCCAAATACACAGTCTAAACTTACCACCATCTAACCGAGTCCTTCAGCTTCACTGTGGCTTTTGACCTAACCTTGCAAGTCACACACAGGTCTGCTCAATAGCGTTCTGTTCACGTCTGGACTGAAGAAGTTCATGCACAACCCAGTTATAGTCAGGCCAGGCTCCATTGCTGGAGCTAATATGGAGCCCCACTGGTCCTGTCAGACCACTGGCATCAGAAGCTATAGGAGAAAGGAGCTGTTGAGATCATATGATGACCACAAACAACTTAGTTTCCAAGAAGCCTATACTCCTTAAATCTAGCTAGCTAAAACCATGCTCAAGTGCATGAATCTCCATCCAGAGACCAGGAACAAGCTATCCCTGCTTTATCTTTTATAAACCAAGGAAGCTCCCTCTCCAAACATTAGACAAAGTTCCCCAATCTAGACTCAGGACCCGAGGCTCTCCTCACTTGTTAGACATAGCCTTCAAGGTCTTTTAATATCCAAGAGGAGACCTTTCAAATCAGAAAGGTTCTAACTGCAAGAGGATAGATGACTAGTCAGGGGCTGGAGAGATGGCTCAGTGGTTAAGAGCACCGACTGCTCTTCCAGAGGTCCTGAGTTCAATTCCCAGCAACCACATGATGGCTCACAACCATCCATAATGGAATCTGATACCCTCTTCTGGTGTGTCTGAAGAGAGCAATGGTGTACTCATATAAATAAAATAAATCTTAAAAAAGATGACTGGTCAGCCCTGTCTATATGTGGCAGTAGCAGTTGTCTGTGCCAAGCCCTTCCCAGGAAATCCCAGTGCTCTGTCTGGCAGTCACCCAGTCCTGTCTAAAAGGACTAAGTCAGCCTTGGGTCTGAGGACTCTTGCCTATCAGCTAGGAGTACCCAAAAGTGCTGGGCTACAGTCTTCCCCTGGGGCCATGTCCAGTCTACAAAGAACACTGAAGGCAAGAAAATCCCTCTCACTGTGAGAGCAGACCAACTCCACCCAAAAATGTCACACTCAACCACTCAGCAGGCTGAGTTTTTCATCTGTAAAGAGCTGGATGAGAAAAGAGTTCCAACATCTGAAGACTGACGGGGCCTTGAGGCCCTACGGGCTCCCCTGGTCTCCATTTTTATGGATGAACCTCAGGTGACTACAGATGTAATAGGGGCCAAAATTGCATCCTTTATTGATAGTGACTTATTCCACCATGACTCTCCTTTCCAGTCTGGCCCAGTTCCCAGACTACCTCACTGTTATCAACGGGCAAGCTCCAAGGAGCCCATTAACACTCCTTTTAGCCTGTGCGATCTCTAGGATAAATATCTCCTCATCCATTTTTCTGGTCCTACCTTGCTGCCTCTCCCAAAGACAACTTATAGAGTTGAGGCTTTCTGAAACTCCGGAGTGTCTCATGACATTCCAACACTGGGTCTGTCCTGAAATGGCCCAGAGCGGTCTAGGTCCTCAAAGGCCCTTCCTGTCATGTCTTCGGTAGGCCCCCTACTTCACTCAGTAAGTTCTTGCCCAAAGTCTGGAATACCTCCCTTTCTGGAGATGGACTGAAACCACCCTGTCACACTGCCCTGAAGGACCCTAAGATTTTCTTTGAAGGGCCCATTATTCTTTAAAGTCTGAAGTACAAAAGGGCTTTCAGCCTCCCATTACTAACATCTTGCCTGCTGAGCTGTTGGGTAGATCTCATAAGATGGCCCAGGGCCTGAGGGCCATAGAGACAGCAGTGGTCCTGACTCATCCCAGACCCTTATATCTTTACATGCTTTCTTTTGGGTTCCCATCCATGCAAACTCTCAGAACTTGTTTGCCTCTTAGGGAAGAACTCCACTATCCAGTTACTCAGCAGCTTACCTGGACTGTTACCACAGGATTGTTGTGCACCTACCGTTTAGACAGACCTGTCATCTCTTTACACCACACCCGCAGTAGCCTCTTTCAGCATACAGATAACTCCGGCCGAACTCACGTTAGATCACTGCACTGGCCAAGCTTTAAAAAACTTGCCTCAAAAATAGGATATATGTATCCTATATATGAGATACATCTAATTGAACCATATTAAATGATCAAATGGTTTTTTAAAATATCAAACTATATGCACAAGTCTGTTTTTAAATATAAAGATGAATGTTAAGTAAGTGAATGAGAATATTCCACAGCCAGAGGCTGGGAAGGCATGATTCATCTAAAGTAAACTTGAAGATGGTGTTTTCAGAGAGAAGACTGGCAGTCTGAGAGGTCATTCAGAAGGCATTTACAAGCGTGCCTGATAACAGAGTTCAACAAGAAGAAAACAGACTCACGGGCAGCAAATCCCAAGTACATGGGAGAGTGTAACACTCTTCCAAACACTGATACAATTACACAGAAATTCACTGAGGAAAACAGGAACCCTGTTTTTATGAAGGTCCGCGATTTTCAAACCTGAGCATGTTTCAGACACACCCAAAAAGACCAAATCGGGGCTGGAGAGACGGCGGTTAAGAAAACATTTGCTGCTCTTCCAGAGGAGTCCGGTTCTCAGCACGCATGTCAGGAGGCTCACAAGCTTGTGTAACTGCAGCTCCAAGGGATGTGATTCCTTCTTCTGGACTCTGAGGGTTCCCACACTCACATGTGCATGCACACATACATGCAATTTTAAAAATAACGAAAAGGACTTGAGATGCAATGCTTAGCCCCATCTCTGTTGTCTCTGATCGTGTAGGCCAGGGCTGGGCCTGGGAGTTGGAGAGCTTGCGTTGCCCATAAACCCCAGCTGCTCCTGCAGCTCTGTCTTTGCAGGGCCCCTACCCATAAGGAAGCCCACCGCTTTCCAGGACTCTAGTTTGGAGTGGATTTTATAGGCAGGAGATTACAATGGAGGCTGCCCAGGCCATATACAAAAGGGAGTGTCCAGGACTGGCTAAAGAGAAGGACACCTGGGACAAATGGGATGTGCCACCGAGTTCTGTTGAAACAAGGTCTGTGTCACTGAGACTGATCTTGAAGTCACCATAGCTCTGCATGTATTTCCCAAGTGCACTTTTGTTATTGCTGGGTTTTGTTTTGTTTTGTTTTTAGAGTGAGGGTCTTACCGTGCAGCCCTGGCTAGCCTGGAGCTGATTATGTCAGCCTGGCTGGCCTTGAACTCACAGCGATACACCTGTTTCCACCTCCCAAGTGCTAGGTGGGATTAAAGGCATTCGGTGCGATCAAATATCCTGCAACTTCACATCCTGTGGGAAGAAAGAACCTCTGCTCTGTAACACATCCTAGCGACTGGGGAAACACAGCTGTTTTTCATATACTGTTGTTGGAGTCTTCCTGGAACAAGCACTGTGGCATCAATGAATGTGAAAGACAGGTGTCACTGGCGGACCAAAGCCAGGACAGCTCCCAAAAGGCCTTGGTGTCTAGTCCAGTCCACGGTGTATTTTAAAACTGTACAGTGGGGCAAGTTAGCAAGTGAGGTTGGTCAGGTGGCTAAAGACAACGAACCAACCGTTGTCCAGCTCCTTCCCAAGGCAGTGTGATCCAGGCAGCAAGTGAAGTCATGCTTGGCCACAGGCAGTACAGTAAATTAATATCTAATCGTTGGTCTTTTCTTATTTTACTTTAATACCATCCTGCAGTGTGGGATGCCTCCCTGCTGATTTGGTGCTAGTGTTTTTTAAAATCCCCCTATTTCTAGAAATTCTTGTCCTCTCTTCCCATAGGCTAGGGTCTTACTGTGCAGCCCTGCACTTCTTCCCCAAGCCCCCATCTTATTGGTCTAGGATGCAAAGTTTTATTGAGTGAGTGATCTGAGGCTTGTTAACCACCTCATGTTTGGTTCTAGGCTCATTCTTCAGACTGCCTGTAACTTTCCAACTGAGTTCTGAGACGAGCAGGCATCAGGTACCCTCTAGGGAAGAGAGGTGCCCAGTGTCTACTGTTTGTCTATGACTCTGATGAACTCTAAGGGCACTTCATACCGAAAATGGATAATTAATAAAAAGAAATAAAAATGCCAGTCTGTGGTGGCATAAGCCTTCAATCCTAGCATCCAGCAGGCAGAGACAGGCAGGTCTCTGAGTTCGTGGCCAGCCTGGTCTACAGAGTTTCAGAGCAGTCAGGGCTACACAGAGAAACCCTGCTTCAAATAAACAAACCAAACAAAAAAGCCTGACCCAAATTCACATTTTTAAAAGGAACTTTGGGTGCTGGAGGGATGGCTCAGTGGTTAAGAGCGACAGTGTACTTATATACATAAAATACATATATTTTAAAAAGAGGAACTTTGCCTGCTGATCATCTCCCTCATTTATTTTATTATTTTGTTATTTATTTTATATTACTTATTGTATGTATAAGTACACTGTCACTGTCTTCAGACACACCAGAAAACAGCATCCGATCCCATTACAGATGATTGTGAGCCACCATGTGGTTGCTGGGAATTGAACTCAGGACCTTTGGAAGAGCAGTCAGTGCTCTTAACCACTGAGCCAACTCTCCAGCTCATCATCTCCCAAAAAATTTTTTAATTATATTTTGTAATTAGTGAGGGGCACATGTGTGTGCCACAGTGCACATGTGAAGGTCAGGGGGCAACTCTATAGAGTCCGTTCTCTCTTTCTGCCCTACCTGGGCTCTTGGGATCAAAATCAGGTCATTAAGCTTCCATAGCATCTCACCATAGCCATGATGTCGCTGAGCTCTTACAGCATTCCTTAGCTCCACCTCTCCTGCTATGGTGCCAATTATAGTGACGGTATACACAGTGGGTTGGCCCCAGCCACATGTGTCCTTAGCAGCAGCCACTTCCTGGACTGCGGCAGCTCGCACCATCAGCCTGGTCTATGAAGGACAGCTACTGAGGAGCCTGTTAGCCATGAAGGTGCCTCTCACGAGCATATTCCACAGTGGTTTGGTGGATGTATGCATCTTCATGGTGTCTACCCACCTTGGGGCCTCCAGCCCCCTCCTCCATCCCAGGCAATGGTTCTAATGTTTCTGCCTTGTCCGATGTGCTCTGTTGCTTTTGCATCCTACTAGGAACCATCTGGCAGCAGATTGGCACCTTCTCCTGGGGCCTGACCAGAGTGCGAAATTGCATGGCCTGGAATCGCATCCCCAATGGAGAAACTCGCTCAGGTGGCATCAGGCTCCCAGTGCAGGGTCAGCTCCCATGGGATATAGTCTCTCTCCTTTCCTTCCAGGCCTAGACACTGTGACAGCCGGGAACTAAGTGTACACAGACGCAGAGCTGGTGTGTTTGTCCTTGGGTGTCTGGGGAAGGAGTGTGGCCTCTGATAGGGAAAAGGAGTCCCCTTCCAACTACTCTGCACTCAAGAACTCTGAAGGTTTGAGGCTTCAGGCTATATCAACCCAGACGTCTACACCACTCAAGTCTGGATCCTGTCTTGGGCGTGGTAGGCTATCCAAACATTCTGAGGGAAGACCACTCAGGAATTCACTCTCTCCTATGACTTGTACAACCCCGAGATCAAATTTAGGTCGTCAGGTCCCTGCAAACACATCTCTGCTCTCACCTCCCCCCCCCCATCCCACCCACACACACTTCATTCCTAATTTTTAAAAAAATTTATGTGTAGGGATTGTGTGTGTCTGCGCCCCACTTGCATGAAGTACCCTTGCAGGTCAGAAGAGGGCGTCAGGACACCTGGAACTGAAGTTATGGGACCTGAAGTAAGCTGACGTGTGGGCGCCAAGAACTTAGCCCTGGGTCCTCTGTAAGAGCACCTGATGCTCTCAACCTCTGAGTCATCTCCAGCCCCACACTTCATTTTAAATTGTCAGTTATTACACTAGGCTTCTTGCCCTTTTCCAAAGCCTTTCTATACCTTTAGCAACAACCCCACAATTCCACCACCCTCCTCGTTACTCCCTCCCCGCTGTTTCTCAAACTCCTGATATTTAAAACCCGATAACAAGTTCTATTCCGCCAGCGGCTTGTCTTCACTGAACATAGTGGTCCAATCAATTCTAGCACTCCGGAGGCTGGGGCAGGAAGCCATTCTGAGTTCTATGGCGGAAACCCTGTCTCAAAAACAAAGCAAACAGAATGAAACCTATCATGATTCGGCCATGGAAAGATCCGATGAGCACATTGCCACCTTAAACCTGGGCCACCAACACTTCCTCCACAAAAAGTGAGGGCTCCTGGAGCCATAGGCAGTCAAAGCAAGACCAGAGTCCCGTCTTACCGTAGTCTTGTGTGGTCTGTTCCCGAGACTCGCAGCCACGGTTGGAGCTGACCCACCGGAAACTTACCAGGGAAATCTGAAGCTCCAAGCTGGAAAAGGGAAACAGGGAACAGAAACCCTGACAGGCAAAGAGAAGCAAAGCAGGCTTCAGCGTTGTCGGGTGCTTGAGTCTGAGAGGCCAGGGTCCTTAAGCTCTCCGTAAACTAATTGCTGGAAGCTGAAGGCGCAGGAGGGAGGTGGGACCTCACCCGAGGTCAGGCCCTTCAGCTGAGTACCCTCTTAAAAAGAATGGCCAGCCGACAGGCTCTCTGCTAGCTCGACCTCCTGCGGTTCTGGAGGGGAGCAGCTGATGTGAAGCACCCCCGGTGAGCACAGACGCAGGCCCCATCTAGATGAGTCTTGTCTTTTCTTTTTTTCTGGTTTTGGTTTTTCGAGTCAGGGTTTCTCTGTATAGTCCTGGAATTCACTCTGTAGACCAGGTTGGCCTCGAACTCAGAAATCCGCCTGCCTCTGCCTCCCAAGTGCTGGGCTTGAAGGCGTGCGCCACCACTGCCCACCTTTCTGGATGAGTCTTGACTGCTGGCTTTATATATTTCAGCTGGTCACCTGTGAGGGAACTGAGGCGCAAGGCCTGGTAAACCCGAGCTGGCCTGAAACGGGCAGGTCAATCAGGGCAGCCCCAAATTGGCTTGTTTTGTTTTGTTTTGAAATAGGGTCTCTCTATATAGCCCTGGCTGTCCTGGAACTTACTATTTAAACCAGGCTGGTCTCGAATACACAATATTCCGCCTGCCTCTCAAGTGCTGGGATTACGGGTATACCCATGGTATCTAGTATTTTTTCCCCTAGTTGTTATGTATATTTGGATGAATTTGGGAATATGAGTCTGGTTTTTCTTTTCTTTGGGTTTTTGTTTTTCTGTTTGGGGACAGGTTCATGTTGTAACTCAAGCCTACATACCCTGGGCTGGCCTTGACTTCAGAATAGGACATCACATCTCCTGGAATCAGAATTACACACAGTTGTAAGTCCCCCTGTGGGTGCTCAGGTCTGGTGGAAGGACACTGTGCTCCTAACTGCTTCCTGAGCCATCTCTCCAGCCCCAAGCTACCCTTGAATTCAGGGTAATCCACACCCAACTAAACCCACTCCCCCCACACTCCTCAGCCTCTCTAGTGCTGAGATTGCTTACATGAAACACCACAACCACCTGAGTCTGCCTTTCAAGTGTAAATTTTGTAATAGTTAAATACAGAGCAAGTGTATTTGATGAAAAGTTAGCATGTAAATAGAGATGTGTTAGAAATACATATTACACTCGGGTTCAATGACTTCTCATACAAACTATGATATTTGGGTTTTTTGTTTTTGTTTTTGCTTTTTGTTTTGCTTTTTTTTTTTTTCCGAGACAGGGTTTCTCTGTGTAGCCCTGGCTGTCCAGGAACTCACTCTGTAGACCAGGGTGGCCTCAAACTCAGGAAATCTGCCTGCCTCTGCTTCCCAAGTGCTGGGATTAAAGGCGTGCGCCACCACTGCCTGGCCATGATATTTGTAATTTCAAAATAAAATTCAAATGGTTTAATGTTGAAATGATAATATTTGAGTATGTTAGAGTAAATACGCTATTAAAATTAGTTCATCCATTTCTTTTTGGTAAATGATTGCAGTTTTCATACTGACCACCAGGTGGAAACCCTGTCTCAGAACTGCTATGTTCAGCCCCGCCCCCAGAAGGAACGCTGGGCCTCGCCTGGAGGGAAATGGACCTCGGTGTGTGTTTGCTGTTCTGTTTTTATATTAATTACACTCTACATCTGGCCTGATTGCAATCTTTGAGGTGCCTTATTTCAAGTCTTGCTTTGCCTCTCTCCTTTTGTTTTACTTTTCACAAATTCCCCCCCCAAACCAAAGCTGTTTTCATGCCCTTAATAACTAAGTTTTCCCAGCAGCCTTAGCCTCAACACCTAATCAGAACATCTAATATTCTACAGGGAAGAGAAAAAGTATTATGAAGAGCTCCGAGGAATGCAGAAAGAACCCCAGCACCGTGTTCACCAGCAGGCTGGGCTAGTAGGACTCTGGCCACCTCCCCCGGTCAACCCAGAGACAATGGAGAGGAAGCAGATGGGAACCAGGAGCTGTGGTCAGGGCTGTGGCCAGTGGCAGAGGCTATGGGAGGTTCAAATGGGGAGGAAAGGGCCTGAACCTGCCGTTTCTCCTCACTCCGACACCTTGGGCAGGAGGTGCTGGCCGGCCCCTGGCTCACCTCAAACAGCTTCTTCACCCCTCAGAATACAGGGGTCAGGCACAAGTGAGGAACAATGGGAAGATCGCCTCCTGCTTCCCATCCTCTTCCTCCAAGTCTCCTCTGGATGTCAGTCAGGGACAATCCCTGGTGGGAGGGGAAGTGTCTCCTGGCGGTTTGGCCTGTGGGGCTCTTCCACGGCCTTACCCACCACTTCTGACTTCTTGGGACTTTGACCCCCTTCCCTCTGCTCTAGTAGAGTTAAATAACCAGACAAGAAAACACTTGAAAAGAAAACCCACTCATTGGGATTTACAGATTCTGTTAGAAATAGGAACATCTGTATTGGTACCAGAACCTCTGAAATCTGTGACATCACATAGGCGGCAACGAAACCTACACACTTGCCAAGACAACGGCCACCATATTCCCAGAATCCATTGGGCTTACCTTTACCCGTGACCATGTCACCATCTGTGTATTTGTAAGAAGAATGCCCTTCCCTCTCTCTCTCTTCCCCTCTTCTCTTTCTGCCGCCACCTTTGCCCTTTTCCCTCTCAATAAACCTCACCTGGAACTGTTTGGCCTGGTGTGGTCTTTCTGGAGCCGCTGCCCTACAATCCCAACAATCTGGGGATGTGGACAAGATTCAAAACAGGCAAAATAAACATAGTAAACAAAAGATGTTAGCAATCAAGTAATAAAAACCATTAAAAAATTCAGTAGGGCTGGAAAGATGGCTCAGTGGTTAAGAGCACTGACTGCTCTTCCAGAGGTCCTGAATTCAATTCCCAGCAACCACTTGGTGGCTCACAACCATCTATAAGGAGATCTGGTGCCCTCTTTCTGGCAGAACACTGTATACATAATAAATATTTTTAATTTAATTATTTTATTTAAATTGGGACATTAAATAAATAAATCCAGTAGAAACTGGGTCATGGTGGCTCATGCGCCTGTAATCCCAGCACTCAGGAGGCAGAGAGAGGCAGATCTCTGAGTTTAGGGCCAATCTGATCTACAGAGTGAGCTCCAAGACATCCAGAGCTACACAGAGAAACCCTGTGTATCAGTCAGGGTTCTCCAGTAGCTGAGCTTACAGAATGCATCTCTGTCTACATTTACGGGGATCTATAGGAATGACTTACAGGCTGCCGTCTAGCTAATCTGACAATGACTGGCTGTGAACACCAAGTTCAAGCATCTGGTAGTTGCTCAGTCCACAAGGCTGAAAGTCTCGGCTGGTCTTCAGTATGCGCTGGAGTCCCAAAGAGGTAGGCTCCGGTGCCGGTGAAGGGATGCTGTGCTAGCAAGGCGAGGGCAAGCAGGCACAGAGCAGAAGCCTCCTCCTTCCGCGGCCTTATACAGACTTCCGGCAGAAGGTGAGGCCCACATGGAAGGCGTGTCTTCCCACGTCAAGATCCAGATCAGAGGTGTGTGTCTTCCCATTTCAAAGGTCCAGGCTAGAGTGGATTCACCCACTTCAAACCAAACAGAAAATGTCTCACAGGTGTGCCCTCCATTTTTGGATTGTAGTTCATTCCAGATGTAGTCAAGTTGACAACCAAAAATAACCATCATACCCAGTCTCAAACAGCTAAAAAAGAAGGAAAGAAAAAGAAATAAAGAAAAAAAGAAAGAAAGAAAGAAAGAGGGAGGAAGGAAGGAAGGAAGGGAGAAAGAAAAAAGAATTCAGGTGCCAAAACTAGAGTTATTGACAGGGGAATGGTAGGTAGCTCAGGCCTATAATCCCAGCACTCAAAAGGCTGAAGCAGGAAGACTGCCAGGACTCCATAGTGTCAGTCAGGCCAGCCTAAGTCACAGAGTAAAACTCTGTCTCAAAACAGACAAACAACAAGAAGTCTGTTGTAGTTGCAGTAACAATAATATGTGGATGCTCATAATAAAATCAGCACTGGGCTAGAGAGATGGCTCAATGGTTAAGAGCTCTTCTGAAGGTCCTGAGTTCAAATCCCAGCAACCACATGGTGGCTCACAACCATCTATGGGATTGGATGCCCTCTTCTGGTGTGTCTGAAGACAGCTACAGTGTACTTGTCATATATATAAAATAAATAAAAAGAAAGAAACTGTAACCTAGCAGGTTACATTTTTAAAAAAATAAAGTTAGTGCTTTGGAGAAATTAGTAAATTAGGTTAGGGTTAAGGAACGCTCTTAGAAACAGGAAAGAGGGGAAAAAAATGAAGACAAGTGATGTGTAAGATACAAGAGACAGGTCAGATGCCAGCACTTAGGTAACTGGAGGCCGGGGAGCCTGAGTATAAAATCAAAGGGATATAAATCTCCACTTGAAGAAATAAAGGAAGGTACATTCCTCAGATTTCAGAAAAGATTCAATTTGCCCAGAGGCAAAGCAGGTGCCTGGCGTCCTGTAAACCTGTAGTTCCAGTTTTCAGGAACTAAGGCTGTGTGACCCTGGGAGGCTGAGACCAGCCTTGGGCAACCCTGTGAGACCCAGTCTCAAAAACAAAACCAAAGCAAAATAAAGCAAACCCCCCCCACACACACACACACACAAACACGATGGCGAACGCTCCGTGCTGCTTTCTAAGTCCCGCTACACTGGGTGCCGCCCCAGTCTGCAGGGATGAAACTGTGGTGGGAAAGCCACGGGCTGGGGGAGTCCGCAGACCGAGCGGGCGGCTCTGGGACTTCTGGTAGCAGCATAAATGTGTGCTCGTGGTAGGAACCCTCGTCAAACCGCACATTCCTTGACTTGTGCACCCTACTCTCCCCTGAGACGTGCACCGGAGCAGGAGGGGGAAGATTGCTCGGCGGGACAGGGCTCACAGGGAAAACCAGAGGAACAGGAGTTAAAATCCTCTAGATCCGATTAAAAGTCAGGTATGGCCCTACATGCCTGTAATTCCAGCTTTGGGGGACAGGGGGCTCCCACGAGCTTGCCGGCCAGCCAATCTCTCTGAAACAGCAAACTTCAATTCACAGAGAGAAAGAGGGTCCTGTCTCAAACAAATTAAGGTGGAGAGTGTCAGAGGACGCCCCAGAAAGTTTCCTTTGTCCTTTATATTCACTATATTCTGGAAGGAGCATTCTCGGGCGCGCGTGCACGCACGCACGCACCAACACACACACACACACACACACACACACACACACACACACACACACCACATAGTCTAGAGACGGAGGTCAGCAGGTAGGATGTGAAGATTAATCCGCACCATCCCATAAACTGGGCATTCACGAGTGAATTGGGGAAAGCAATATTACAAAACAAGAAAGGGCAATTATGCACTTGGGGGGCAGAGGCAGGCAGATTTCTGAGTTCGAGGCCAGCCTGGTCTACAGAGTGAGTTCCAGGACAGCCAGGGCTATACAGAGAAACCCTGTCTCGAAAAACAAAAAACAAAACAAAAAAAAAAAAAAGGGCAAATATGGACCAAATCTTCCTCATAAATATAAATGAAAACAAATCTTCTACAGACCACTACCAGAGCAAATCCAATAGCATATAAAATGGATTATATGCCATGACCAAGCAGGATTCGCCTCAAGTGTGCAGAGGGTGGAAAATCATCAGAGCAATGTACCATGTCATTAGAAGGAAGGTGGAGAGTCACATGACCATTTCAGTCGCTGCAGAAGGGACCTGGGACAAAGTCCAACTTCATTTCATTATCAAGGCACTCAGGGAAGTGAGACTAGGAGGAGAGAGCGTCCTTAACGCCCTAGAGGATGAAGGGATCCTTTAACCATCATCACCTCAGAGAGAGAGGGCATCCTATCCAGAACCAGGTGTGGTAGCTCATGCCTGAGATCAAAGCCCTGGGGAGGCGGAGGCAGGAGGATCAGAAGTTGACAGACATCCTCAGTTACATATGGAGTTTGAGACCAGCCTGAGCCACATGAAAATCTGTCTCAAGAAAGAAGAGAAAGAACTGGAAGGATGAGCTAGCGGCTAAGACCATGGACTGTTCTAGAGGACCTGGGTTTGACTCCTTGCACACACATGGCTGCTTACACACATTTATTTATTTATTTATTTATTTATATAGTGTGAGCAAATCTGACAGATTATAACTTTAGAAATAAAAATATATTACTCGTTCATGTTTTTTTTTTAATTTTATGCACATTGGTGTTTTGACTACATGTATGTGAGGGTGTTGGATCCCCTGGAACAGGAGTTCCAGACACTTGTGAGCTGACATGTGGGTGCTGGAATTGAACCTGGGTCCTCTGGAAGAGCAGTCAGTGCTCCTAACGGCTCTTAAGCCACGTCTCCAGCCCCACCTCCATGAATATAGAAATCTCATAAAAGAGCTAGGCAGTGGTGCATGCTTTTAATCCTGGCACTCAGAAGGCAGAGGCAGGTGGATTTCTGAGTTTGAGGCCAGCCTGGTCTACACAGCTAGTCCAGGATAGCCAGGGTGACACAGAGAAACCTTGTCTCGAAAACAAAAACCAAAAACCAAACAAACGAACAAATCCCTAACTAACTAAATAAAAGAATGATTTAGGAGAAATTTAAACAAGAACAAATCTTCAGAGTGTTTGTTTCCCAAATTGGCTGCAACAGAGATTAAAAACAGAGAGGGTTAGCCAGGCAGTGGTGGCTCAGGCCTTTAATCGCACTAGGTGGCAGAGGCAGGAGGATTTCTGAGTTCGAGGCCAGTCTGGTCTACAGAGTGAGTTCCAGGACAGCCAGGGCTACAACAGAGAAACCCTGTCTGGAAAAAAGCAAAAAAAAAAAAAAAAAAAACCAAAACAAAACAAAAAACAGCGTGGGTGCATCCCCTCACGATTCTGGAGGCTGGAAGCTCACCACAGAGCTCTCTACTCGGAGATCACCGGGTGAGAAGGCCTGAGGGGGCGGTGTCCCTCATGCCCAGCTTCTAGCCGATTGGTGTTCTTTGGCTGGTCACAGCCTCACACCAGCCTCTGTCTCCACCTTGTATGTATGCGGCTCCCTCAGCCTCTCTCTCAGGAGCCTTGTGGTTGGATTTAAGACTCAAACGGTCAAGATCTCATGTCAAGATCTATAATGGAATCATTTCGTACGATCAAGCCCGGCAGTGTTTGATATGTTTGCTTAGCATACACGAAGCCCTGGGTTCTATTTCTAGCACCACATACATGCAGCATGGTGGCACAAACCAGCCCCGGGAGCATAGGTGAAACAGGAGTTGAAGGTTGGGACTGACGCTATGACTCAAGGTTAAGAAAGTGTGCTTCTCTTTCGGAGGAATTGAGTTTGGTCCCCAGGACCCACAACCGGCAGCTAACCGCTGCCTGTGACTCCAGCTCTGGGGAATCTGATGCCCTCTTCTGAACTCTACTAGTACACACCGTTACTTCCTGGGCTCCCTCTCTCCTCCCATAAAGAAAATAAAATCTTTTTTTTAAATTTTAAATTCGCCGGGCAGTGGTGGCGCACGCCTTTAATCCCAGCACTTGGGAGGCAGAGGCAGGCGGATTTCTGAGTTCGAGGCCAGCCTGGTCTACAGAGTGAGTTCCAGGACAGCCAGGGCTACACAGAGAAACCCTGTCTCGGAAAAAAAAAAAAACCAAAAAAAAAATTTTAAATTCAAGGCCATTCTCAGCTACATAGAAAGTTTGAAGCCAACTTGGGATACATACAAGACTCTGTCTTAAAAACAAACAACAACAACAAAAGACTTTTTTCTTACAAAATAGCATTTATAAGTTCCAGACACAAAGGTGTAATGGCCTGGTGGTCATCATTTAACCTGTTTAATATGCATAATTAGACCATCATTTAGCCCGTTATCATACACATTAGCAAAGTCCCTAAGGCAGCCAATAATAGGCAGATATAATATTTGGGAAGGGGATGGCTGAGAAATTTTCTTTCTTTCTTTCTTTCTTTCTTTCTTTCTTTCTTTCTTCCTTTCTTTCTGAGAAATTTTCTGAAACAGATTTTAAAAAATGAAACTTTTTAGATGTTTTAAGTTCTGTATTTGTTATTTATTATTTTCTTTTTGTTTTTTCAAGACAGAGTTTCTCTGTGGAGGCATGGCTATCATAGAACTTGTTTTTAGATCAGGCTAGCCTCAAACTCACAGAGATCCACCTGCCTCTACCTCCCGAGTGCTGGGATCAAAGGTGAGTGCCACCACACCGAGCTAAATTTGGTTTATTTTCATTGCATGTATGTATGTAGGGGAGCGGGGCACATATATGTCAGCACGTGCTTGACAGGTCAGAGGACAGCTCTGTAGAGTGGGTTCCCTCCTTCCTTTTTATGTGAGTCCCCAGGTCTAACTCAGATCATCAGGCTTTCTGGACAAGCACTGAGTCATCTCACCAGCCTATGACTGTCTTTTGAGCCACAATTTTAGACTCAGAGCCAGGCCCATCTCTGAGTTTGAAGTTAGTCTCATCTATAAACTTGGACAGAGGGTTCCAGGCCAGCCAAAGGAAGAAAGAAGAAAGCATTGGGCAGGGGACATGGCTCAGAGACAGAGTACTGGCCTGATAGTCACAAGCCCCAGGTTCTGACCCTAGTGCAGCAAATAAACAGAACCAAACGTCAATGGGTTCAAGCCAAGCGGAGTCTTGAAAGCATCCAAAGAAAACTCAAATCCACTCTTAAATGTAGCAAGGAGGTCTGATGCAGTGGACACACGACCCAGTGTTCTCCAGAGGCAGAGGCAGGTGGATTATTATTATTAATTGTAATTATTATTATTATTATTTTATTTTTTTTTATCTATTTATTTTAGTTTGAGGCCAGGCTGGTCTACACAGTGAATTCCCAGCCAGGGGGAACTACACATCAAGAGAGAATGGGTCTTAAAAAACAAAACACCACCACCAACAACAACAACAGAAAAAAGGGCTTACCTGCAGGTAGGCCCTAGGTTCAATTCCCAGTACAGGCAGGTAGATAAAAAGCAAGCCTACGGGCAAAGGACAGAAGATATGTAGATTTAAGTGTGAGACAGTTTGGTCAGTATAATGATTAGATGATAGATAGATAGATAGATAGATAGATAGATAGATAGATAGATAGATAGATAGATAGATAGAACAGTGAGATAGCCCAGTGACACACTTCATGCCAAGCCTGCTGACCCAAGTTCAATTCCCAGGATCCACTTGGTGAAAGAGAACCAGCTCCAGAAAACTGCCCTCCGGCCTCCACATGCCCACCCATGTGTGCCTGTGCACACTAAATGAATGTGATAACATTTTGTAATCAGTAAAGAAAACAATGTCTAAAACTGGTAAAGGAGTAAACATTTACCCAGTGCACTCTGTGTGAACAGTAACACCAGGGCCTAATGTGACAGGTGGGTGGGAGGGGGCACTCTACTGAAGACTACACGAGAAAGAAATGATAAAAAGACTGAGATAAGACTTCGTCATTCTCAAATAAGTGGCATTGAGTGCTACTGTTGAGGTCAGGGACCCTCAACAGGGTCAGGAGCAGCCCTGACACTAGGGGGCGCCATTCCATCTGCAACCCCACAGAGAGATTGAACCCCTGGGGTTAATCTGGCCTCTAACTCCACAAGGACAGAAAAAACTTTGGACAGGGAGAGGTGAGAGTGTGGAAGTCGACAGGGTGCTGATTTAACATCCAGAGCTGGGATGAGGAGCTCACAGCGAGTCTGGAGCAAAGGCAGGGGTACAATCTGAAGCATGAAGGATGCTGATAGGATATGGGGAGCGGGAGTCTAAAGACAGAGAAGTGTGTCTCCAACACAAGGTTCACCACCATTTGATGACTGACCCTTCAGGTCTGTGGATGATATAGTTTGGCCAAGGAATATTGCCAACCAGAGAACGCTGTGGGTCTAGGTGGTTCCAATAGAAATAGCCCGGGTTCTGACCTAGGGCGGGGTTCTAAGAAGGGGGGAAGCAGAAGGAAGGGTTATCTGGGTGTGTATAGCTTAGAGAGAGGGGCCAGTAATCTGTTCCCTAATCGCTTCTCGGCCTTTTGGCTAAGATCAAGTGTAGTAATCTGTTCCCTTAGTAGATAACAAAAATCATTCCAGTCTCATGTCCCCTGGACCACAAAGACGCGGAGAGAATCAGTGATCGAATTAGATGATTTTATTGTAGATGCACTAGAGGGAGGAAAGAACCGAGAACTCAGTTGGCTTCCAAGATCTGCTGAACCCAGGGCATGAGGGCTGTGACTCGGGAATACACAGCAGGAGTGGAAGTGGAGCAAAAACCACTGCCCCAGGACACAATGCCTGCCAGGGTCCAGACTCCATCCTTCTGACAGACTAGGGGGCCACCAGAGTCACCCTGCAGAGAAAGGTAAAAGACTCGTCTTCAAGCCTGACAAGGGTACCTGGACCTGGTGGGGTGCGAGGCAAAGTGTAGGGCAGTTCCTTGGGGTTCACTGACACCCCCATCTATGGCCCTGTACTCCTGGAGGGGACCCACGCCCCTATCTTCCCTCTCTAAGAGACACAGCTCACAGGGCTAGAGTGGGGTCTGTATGGGCAGAGGTGCCTCCTAGGGGAGTCTATTAGCCTCAGCCCATCCTTTTCTGGGCCCTGTGCTCTCTGCTAGCCTAATCAGGTTAGGCAGGTCTGTGAGTGGGTCAGCGATGAGAGGCTATACCATGCAGGAAGAGACGCCGCTGGCGCCTGCGCAGATCATCACATCGGTGACCTTGGAACCCCAGTACTCCTTGCACTCAGCAGCAGACACAATGGGCAGGGCTGCCTGCTGCAACTTGTCGGGGGTCTTGAGGGCTGCAGGGATAGAGGGAATGGAGTCAGGTCCCCAGGCCTACCAGCCTCCTGGATACCACCATGGGTCCTTTCAGGCATCTGCAGGGAGAGCTGCTGTCAGCTTCCACCACAGGAAGGGCGTGGACCTTGTGGCCATGGGTAATGGGTGTGTAAGATCTTCTTTCAAGAGAGCCAGGCTCAGAGAGAATCAGTCCCTCCTGCTGAGCAGAGGGCCTCCTTCAGCCCTCATCTTCTCAGCAACTCTTTGTTGTGTTGGATGAGTCTTAAATAATAAGTCTTAACTGACACTTAATAATTGTTAATTTTATAGATTACGAGTTAATAACTTTTTTCAGACCGTGTCTTATGTAGCTTTGGCTGGCCTGGAACTCACAACCTCTGCCTGCCTTTGCCTCCCAAGTGCTGGGCATTAAAATGTGCCACCATACCCAGCGTTAATAAAATTTCAATTAAGAAATGGAAAGATGTATTATCATTGAAATTTAGACCAAAATGAAGGAGGGAAGGAAGGAAGGAAGAAAGGAAGGAAGGAAGGGCTGAAGAGATGACTATGCGGTTAAGAACACTGACTGCTCTTCCAGAGGTCCTAAGTTCAATTCCCAGCAACCACATGGTGGCTCACAACCATGTGTAATGGGATCCGATGCCCTCTCCTGGTGTGTCTGAGGACAGCAATCAGTATGTTCATATAAACAAAAAAAAAATTAATTAATTTAAAAAGAAAGAAGGAAGACAGACAGACAGACAGCAGAGGACACAGCTGGAAAAGCCTTCTGCGTGGGCAGTGTGACCCACGAACAGCTCCAGCTGCAGCCAGGCCACACTCACCATTGTATTTGGTCTTGCCCCAGCCAGTGGTGGCACACAGTGTCCCAGGAGGGAAGTCATCATCAACAGTGGGCAGACACACGGCAGACACAGTATCAGAGAACTGGGCAGGAGTGGCCAGCTTCAGCAGGGTGATGTCATTACTCACAGTGAACACATTGAACTTGGAGTTCTTAAAAACCTGTGGGGAGGAGAAGCTCAGCTAAGACATGGGGACCGGGGGTGGTGGGGACCTGGGCTCTGCCATATTCCAGGGGACAAGCTTCTTCCCTTTTGGATCCATCAGAAAAGACCGAGAAAGGGAATTCTAAGACGCGCCCCAGCTTCACTGTGTTCCTGCCCTTTAAGGAACCAAGGGCTTCTGCTTCCTGGGTTTGCTCGCCCAGCATGTGGGTTGAGCCCCTCATGCATTCAGCAGCCTGTGTACCTTGGCGATCTGTAGGACCTGGACGTTCTCTTCATTGGAGCCCTGATCAAACTCTCCAGCTACCACCACATCGGATGTCCTAGGCATTGAGACGCAAGGGGTGAAGATGAAGAATAGGTCTGACCCCTCCCCATCCCCAAATAAGCTGGAAGCAGATCCCAACGGATTCTGGGACTCACGTGACCCCGCAGTGGGCAGCAGTGACCACCCAGTCTTCGCTGATGAGGGAGCCCCCGCAGAAATGGAAGCCAGTTTTGTCCTGGGGAGGGTGAAAAGTGAGGTCAGTGGCTCCCACCTTGGCAGCACCTCAGTACAGCACTCATGTTCCCAGAATCCTCCTCTCACCTGCAGGGACACCTGCCAGGGCCAGGAGCCAGGAATAGCATCCTCTCCATTGACGATCCTGGACAGACCGGTCAGCACGGGTTGGATGGCAGGGACCCCACAGCCTGGGGAGATAGTGGTAGTAATGTTGTAGATAGAACACCTCAGCCAACCCAGGATCCCACAGAGACCATACCACCTCCCCTGGGAACATCTGGCTCCCATTCCACCTCTTGGCTCATGGGTCCCTCACACAGACCCTGCTGACCCCAGTTTTCCTCCCAGGCAAGAACAGAGGGACAGCTGCCTCCATCCAGGCATGTCACGGGAGAAGGGACAGAAAACACGTTGGACCATCAGGCTATCTGACTCAACCTCCAGACATTTCTGTTGTACCTGCCTATTTCAATATCTGTACATCATGTGAAATTTGGTTCCCACTTCCCTCACTCCCTTTTTTTAGACAGTGCTTCCTTTTGTAGCCCTGGATGTCCTGTAACTCAATCTGGAGACCAGGCTGGCTTAAAACTCAGAGATTTCCTGCCACTGCCTCCCCAGTGCTGGGATTTAAAGGGGGGATATCACTACCGCCCAACCGCCAGGCTTTGTTCCTTAATTAAAAAAAAATTAGACTTTGTTCCAGGTATATTGGTACACTTCTTTAATCTCAACACTCAGGAGACAGGAAGGGAGATCTTTGAGTTTAAGGCCAGCCTGATTTACATAGAGAATTTCAGGCCAGAAAGGGCTACAGAGTGAGACCCTGTCTCAATGTCTTAAAAAAGGAAGAAAGAAAAGAGGAAGAAAAAGAGGACTTTGATTCTACTACATGAAAGGACATGAAACAGAAGAGGGAGACAGGTGGAGGGAGTGGTCAGGGGTCTTGGGCATTCAGGAGGACACACTTGCTACTGTGGCTGGCAGATGCTCACAGTTTGGTTGTACAGTGGACACTGTGGCCCCTGTGACCAGCCTCTCCACTTCTGGAGTCCTCTGACCCGCTCAACTGGCCAGCACCTGTCTCTCTAGAGCACAGAGACTATGAAATGGACAACATTCTCCATTGATGACTGAAATACACCCACAAAGTCACAATCACCTCTTTTTATACTAGCCAAAAAAAAAAAATTGAAATGAGAGTGATGCATTCTCACAGTGGAGTGTATTTAAGTGGGAGAGTTGGGTCTCCATGGCGACATGGCTGGATCTACCACATTCTGAGTGGGAAAAGAGCATGCTGTAAAACCGACACAGTCAACTACTATTTATGTAATTTTAAGGTTCTTTGCTGGTGGGTTTATAAATATGTAGCCCATTTGTGTAAGCCTGAAGAGAAATGACTCAGAAGGGAACCAGGGAGGGAGTGGAAGCTCTGTTGAATCTGGGTTATCATTCTTAACAAAGTATCCGAGGCTGGATTAGTAAGTAAGAAGCAAATGCCTGTAGTCACAGCTGTTCTGAAACCTGAAGCAGGAGAACTGCTTGAGCCCAGGAGTTGAGCGGCTGAACCACCGGGTAAGAGGATGGTTCAGGAAAAGATAAGCAACAGCAATTAAAAAAAAACAATGGCGGCACTTAGGGGACACCTCTGAAATTGACTGTGGGGACACATGCCTGTAATCCTAGCATATGGGAGATGGAGGCAGGAGGATCAGGATGGACTGGGAGACCCTGTTTCTCTAAGGAATCTGTTTCCCAGGTGCTGGGACTATAGGCTAGCTCTATAGTCAAGCTAATGTCTCCCTCTGTTGTTTCTGTCCCTTTATAAATGGAAAGCAAAATGGTGAGCTGGATGTGACAACATGAGTCTTTAACCTAAGCACTTAGGAGGCCTAGGCAAGAGGATTGCTCTAAGTCTGAACCTGCCTGGGCTACATAGTAAACTCTGGGCTAACCTGGGCTACAGAGTGAGATCCTGTCCCAAACAATAAAAAAAAAAAAAGGACAGAAAGAAAACAAAACACTGAGCATCTGCCAGCCGGCTCCGCTGGGCCGCCATAGCACCCCTACCTCAGCCACATCTGGATCTACAGACCACAGCTGGACCCAGGCATGTCTTTTGCTCCTGAAGCAGGAAATAAGCCCAGGAGGTCCTAGAAGGACTCCTGTCCTCCCTGAGGCTTCAGGATCCTTAGATGAGATTCAAACAGGAGGGTGGGGAATCAGCTGTTTCAAGACAAACCCCCTCTGCCATCTCCCCCCCTGCTGGTGCCAGGCTGGGCCAGCTGAGCCCCAGCACTTACCGAAAGTGGCCCCCACAAGGGCAAAACAGGACACGACCCAAAGGAATGCCATGGTGTTTGTCAAGGAAGTGAGGCTTGCCTACTCTGAGGCTCTTTTATGTCCCCAAGGGTCCTCAAGCCCTGCCCAATCCCCATGACCCCGTCCAACCAGGAAGGTCCAAGAGCCTCCTCCCTGATACCCAGAGACCTTGGATGGAAGTGGGGACCAAGCTCCTTATCACAGACTTGCTTGGCTCTTAGGCTGCGTTGCTCAACCCATGAGAAAAGGGCAGCTGCCCTGATTAACAGTGCCCATGGGCATTGGTGTCACCCAGAATCTCCAAGGCACCATGGGCAAGAGCCCGTCCTGCACCGGGGCACAAGTGCTGCAGAACCCTGCTCAGGCAGCCTCTCTGCGAGGTGGGATGGAGGCTCAGTGCTCACCCAATGACACAGAAAGGCTTCCAGCTCTTATGAAGGCTGCCCCAGATAGATTCAAAGACGATGGTGGCTGGAGGGCCTCCAAGTGAGTTGATGGTCCATGACCACAAATGCCTTTCACTCATTTAAAACAAAGGGTTACAGGGCTAGTCAGGACTATTCAAGGATCACTCCATCTCTAGTCCCACTACACTGTCTAGGTATGGAGAGGAGAAGCAAGACTGAGTGTAGGCAACAGGACAGTTACCCCTGTGAGGCTGCTGTGGTCAGCGGAGCACCTGCCCGCTACTCAGGAAGCCCTGGGTTCAGCTCCCAGCACCTCACACTCCAGATGTGCTGGTGTACACTATAATCCGAGCATTCCAGATGTGGAGGCAGGAGAATCAGAAGTTCAAGGTCACTCTTAGCTACCTAGTAAGTTCTGGGCTAGCCTGGACTACATGAGAGCCTGTCTCAAAAGAAGAGAAGAAGGAAGACAAGGAGAGAGAGAGAGATAGTCTTTGTTTTATGTAAAGTTTTAGTTTCTTTTCAGAAAGATTTATTTACTGTACTGGAGCAATGGCTCATGGATTGAGAACACTGGCTTCTCTTCCAGAGGACCGAGGTTTGAGTCCAGTACCCACATGGCCACTCACAGTCTGAACCCCTAGCTCAAGGGGATCCCACACTGTTCACTGGCCCACAGCTTTGTTTCTGTAAAATGAAGAAGCTCTGTTTTTGCCACAGATAGGGTGGGGGCAGCTGAGACCAGTGTGAAGGACACACTGGCAGGAAGTACAGCTGAACAAATTCTCCACAGTATGCATGTAAGTCCCTTCTGTCCTGAGGCCAGACACTGTTCCGGGCTGAGTCTCCTGTGCAAATGGTACCTCTGCCTGTGTGGGTAGAAAAGGCAGAGACAAGAGGGCACCCTAACTCAGTGAGACTATGAAGCAGAGTCAAGAGGGAGAGCCTGAGGATCTTGGTGGCAGGACCATAGCTCTTGGAGAGGGTGCTACACAGGCCTTGTAGTCCAGATAGGCGACCGAATGCCAATAGGGCAGTTAGAGTGACACATAACTCTGTGTGCCTGTGATCCCAGCACAGTGCATAGAGAGATCTGCAGATTGAGGGTAGCTTAGGGACTATCCTCAGGCTCAGCTATGTCTTTTCAACTATTATATAAGAGCCTGGAGAGATGGCTCAGTAGTTAGGGAGCACTTGCTCTTCTCCCAGAGGACCAGAGTTTTATTCCCAGCACTTTTGTCCAGTGGCTCCCAATACCTGTAGAGCCCTGCTCATGCAGACTTTCTGGCTAGGAGACTCTAGGAGATCCCCTTCTGCCCTCTAAGTACACATGTGAGTGCACATTCTTGGACACCCACAGCCACACTCAGCCACACTCAGACACACACACACACACACACACACACACACTCAGAGAGAGAGAGATTGAGAGAGAGAGAGAGAGAGAGAGAAATAAAAATAAAATATTTAGAGGCTAGCCTGGACTACATAGCAAATTTGTAGCTAGCCTGGGTTGGAGATCATGTGTAAAAAACAATATTGGAAGGAAAGAAAGAAAGCAGGCAGGAAGTGTAAAGGAGACTTCATCTGAGGCCCTGAGGCCCTCTGGTCTTCAAGGCTGCAAGACAGTAGCAGAGTTGAGTCATGGGACAGGTGTCCCTAGGCCTGCTGAGGCAAAGCTGTTCGTTTGAATTTGTTTCAGTCTTTAACTCACAGGTCCAGTGTGAGCAGATGTTCCTCCCAGGACGTTCAGCTCTCCAGCAGCTAAAGCTACAGTCAGGTCACTCTGGGAGTGTCCTGAAGACCCTGGGCCAGCAGTTCTCCCAGCTGCTGCTTCTGTGGCTTTTTCTCCATGGTACCATCTATGCATCTGCCCAGGGGTGTGACCCTTAGCCACTTTGATGTGAGGAATCCTTGCTAGAGTGAATACTGAAATCTAGCAAATGTTATACTTCTCTCGACAGCCTCTCCAAGCAGGTGGCCCCACTTGGACTTTCCTTGCCTAGGAGATTTTTCCAGAACAGAAGACAAAAGCGGCTCCAAATTATTGGCTCTGTCTGGCTTCTTGCCAGCCTCTCCAAGCAGGTGGCCCCATTTGGACTTTCTGTGCCCGGGGGGATTTTTCCAGAGCAGAAGACAAAACCAGCTCCAAATTACTGGCTCTGTCTGGCTTCTGTTAGAGCTACTCATGCCAGACTCAAGGACAAGGATTGTCTGGCTCCAGACAGGAGAAGAGGCTCTAGGTCACATCCCATGGGCTGCTGTGGAGTCTCTCTTCTCTCTATCTCCATCTTCTTCTTTTTGATAAGTAAGATTATAGGGAACCTTGGACAAGGTTGCAATCTGATAAGATAAAGCCATGGGTCACAAGGGTTGCACAAGGGAGTTGGGACACATCTCAAGTCTCCTATTCTAAATGGGATTTTCATCTCTTTCTTTTCCTTTACTTTCTTTCTTTTTGGGATTCCTAGACAATTGCAGGTTTACTGCTGGAGAGGGACAAGGTTCATGCCCACATGATCTACATTTTGAGCCACTCCTATTTTAACATCCTCATGTGAAACATCCCATATAAAGAGAGTATTTTCTCTGCAGGCAACGTCTACAGAGCCTGTTGTGTTGGGTTCTCGACTCTCATCTGGTAAAAGAGGACTTCAACCAGACTTTGGGTAAGGTTGGCTTGACTCAGGAGAGAAGAGGATCTATTCTCTGGCTCCTGAGAGGGCTGTAGGTGGCTGTCTCTCTCTCCTTAGGAGGTCCTCTACTATTAACCTTGTCCCTTTCAGCACTAGGTATATGTGCTCCAGTGTGTCACTAGCCTTTGCTGGCTTCCACAAGCTCCACCCACCTCTGTAACAATGGCTTTGTTAAAGCTCTTCTCTACCTGTCTATCCTGCTGTGACTCTCCAAATAATGATTTCTTGGGGCTGAAGAGATAGCCCAGCACACTGCTGCTCTTTCAGCCATGTGCTACCATTGTCTGCAACTTCAGTAACAGTTACGTGCTGCTCGCCATTGTCTCTTATGCCCCTGCAGGTACCAGGCATACACATGCTGCTCCTACGTGCATGCAAACATTCATATATATAAAATAAAAACAAAATCAGAGTAACGGTTTCAGATCTGACACGGTGGCCTCAAACCTGTCATTCCAACAGGCTAGAGGCAGAAGCAGGGGCATTGCTGGGCTCCACCAAACAGAAATCCTCCTCCAATTACTTGGAGATTTTTGTTTTTGCTTTTGGAGACCAGACTGTAGCTGAGACTAGCCTGGAATTCATGATGTAGCCCAGGGTAGCCTGATGAACACAGGAAAAGGTGGGGGAAAGGCCATCATGGATGACAAAGGACAAAGCAGAGCCTCATGAGGTGTCACCTCCTGACAACTGAGACGCCTGCAGAGTCTCAGTCTATAGCCCAGGCTGACCGAGAAGCTATCATGGAGCCCTTGCTGGCCTTAAATTCCATGCTGGAATTAGACGCATGAGCCGCCATGACTAGCCTCTAATTTAAAGCACAACACTGGATCTGTGGATGTAGCTCATTGATAGTGTCTCAAATAACAAACCAAGGAAAACACTGGAAGGAAGGAAGGAATGGTGGTGAGACTGGGAAGGAAAGAGAGTGGAGCAGCTGCTGAGGAAGAGTTCACGAGCTCCCAGAAAGCTAAAAATAACAGCGTTTAATGACCTAACAATTCCATGGGGGGAAAAAAATCCTCAAAAGCAAGGACTTGAACAAACAGTCACACCCGGGTGTTCACAGCAGCAGTGTTCACACACACCAGCCAGAGGCAGCCAATTAACTGATGAGTGGCTGGATGCAAAAAATACAGAATAAATAAATACAGAAGTGAATATTATTCAATTATAAGAAAGAAGGCAGTGTAGCCACCAGCCAATGTGGATAAGTTGTGAAAACATAAAGACCAAGGAGGTTATAGGAGTCCCTTATAGAAATATGAGAAGCGTGAAGTTCCCGTGGGGAATTAGTCATTAGCAGGGACTAGGGAGAAAAGACTAGAATTTAATGTTGGGGTTCAATGGGTAGAGTTTCTGTTTAGAGTGATCAAAAGAAGTTTGGGCCTGGAGAAGTGGCTCAGCTGTTAAGGGCTAGGTTCACGACCAAAAATAAAAGAAGGTTTGAAGACTGGCATGGTGGCCCACGCCTTTGGTTCCAGCACTCAGGAGGCAGAGGCAGGGAGATCTCTGAGTTTGAGGCCAGCCTGGTCTACATCATGAACTCCAGGCCAGCCAGGTTGACACAGTGTAGTCCTAAGTAAATCAACCAACAAACCAAAACCTAAATCGAACAAAAGCCCCCACCTAATCTGCGTGTTGAAGTTGAGCGTGCACTTTTCCAAACTGGAGAGTTGGCTCAGCAGTTAGGTGTAAAATGAATTTGCAATTCTAGCTAGCCTGTATAAAAGACACGTAATCCAGATATTTTATTTATAAGTCATAAACCTAGATTGGGCAGGCTTGAAGCTCTATTAACTTATTCCCCAGCTATAAAGTCCTTTGTTACTTGCTATTTCTCCTGGCTGCAGGGTTGCGGTCCATCTCCTTTCTTCTGCCTTCTCTCTCCCTTCAACCCCTCACTTGATCCTCCAGCCCCACCTTTCTCCCTCTACTGCCCAATCACAGGCTCTAGCCTTTTATCAACTAGTTAACCAGCTATGTTAGGATTCACTGACTGCCAGTATTTAGCATTAGGATACAAACAGCATCAGACCAACTCACTACACTTAAAGAGCACTGGCTTCGCTTCTAGAGGACCTGTGTTTGATTCTCAGCACCCACATGGTGGCTCATAACTATCTATAACTCCAGATCCAGGGGAGATCTCAAGCCCTCTTACAAGGAGAACCTCGAGGATTCCAGGCACACTTATGGTACTTATATATACATATAAGAAAAACACTCATACACATTAAATCAATCTAAAAAGAGGCAAATTCTTGCCCATGGGGTTAAGGCATCTGCTGCTGACCTGATGCCTGAGTCTCCCTTGCCACATCGTCATCCCTTCCCCTCTGAGGAAGCCAATCTTCCTCTGTATGAAAGTTTCCAAGCACAACCTGATTAGGGGCTTCATCGGGAGATGTGAACTGTTCTCAGAAGCGGCCCCCATTGGGTCCCCATCTCTCACACTCTTCACAAGAGTACATCCCGCAGGAGACTGGGAAATGGACCCAGCTCTTTCTACCTCTTTGCCCATAGTTTGCCAAGAAGTGATGTATGGACCTTGAACTCAAGGAACAATGTTTGAAAACAGAGCTCTGACCCCCTCAGAGCAGTCAGACTCAGGAAGTGGAACAGTAACAGAATCCAAAAAATGATACTCTGGTCAAAATGGCGGGCACTCCACACCTAGCTAAGGTTTGTCTTAGTCAGTCTTCTACTGCTGTGAAGAGACACCATGACCACCATAGCAACTCTTAGAAGGGAAAACATTTCACTGGGACTGGCTCACAGCATCAGAGGTTCAGTCCATTGTCATCATGATGGGAAGACACGGTGCTGGAGAGGGAACTGAGAGTCCTACGTCTTGATCTGCAGGCAGCAGGAAGTAAGGAAGTGGGACAACTGGGCCAGGCCTGGGCTTTTGAAACCTCAAAGCCCACTCCCACGGACACACTTCCTCCAAGGCCACACCCACTCCAGCAAGGCCCTGCCACCTCCTAATCACTCCCAAATACTGCTACCCTGATGACTAAGCATTCAAATATGTGAATGAGCCTAGGGGACCCATTCTTATCAAACCACCACAGCTTCCAGTCTTCTTATTTCTGATTTGGGAGAGAGATCGCCCAATACAACCCCCGACCCCCACCCCCAAACAATAGGAAACCCATGTCCAGACTCTTACGGTAAAGTTACGAAAGGTACCTCGGCAGGTTAGAGGCCAAGGTGTGCTATGATGCTAAAATGATCTAAGCGAGAGGTTTATTGGGGATGCAGGGTAGGGGTGGGGCAGCAAAAGGCTGTCTCCAAGTGGGAACATGAGAGAGAAATGGAGACAGACAGAGACAGGGAGACAGAACAAAGAAAACACAGAGCAACCTGGGCTGGGTGGGACCTTTTAAGGGCAGCACATGTTGATGTTCAAGCCACAGCACTGGGGGGAATGGGCCACACCTGGCCGCGGGTGAGGATATAAACTGTGTAGCTCAGGAAGTCAGCCTGGCACAGTGCACCTGATTTACAGCAGAGACAATTTCTAGCAAGCAGAAATTGAGTTCAAGATGAAGGTACCAGCTGACTTGGCGAATCTGAGCCCAAGACCTTGCAGGTCTCCACTCGAAGAAAGGTGGAAGGGCCTAGAGAGGCAAAATGGGCTCTTTCACCAGAATAGAGGCTTCAGGGCCCAATCACCTCTTAAAGGTCCCGTCTCTTAATACTATTCTGATGGCAATTGACCATGATGCTTTGTGCTGTGACCTCCAGCCTGGGCCTGGTGCTTCTGTGCTTGCTGTGTAGGTCTGCTGAGCTACCGACTGCTACAGTCTCTTGTGATTGCTCTCAAAGAGTACATTCAAGTAGTCATCCATCCCGTAGATGAGATTTCTAACAGTTAGGTTAGGGTGTAGCACTGGAGAGATGGCTCAGCAGTTAAGAACACCGACTGCTCTTCCAGAGGTCCTGAGTTCAAATCCCAGCAACCCCCTGGTGGCTCACAACCATCTATAATGAGATCTGACGCCCTCTTCTGGGGTGTCTGAAGACAGCAACAGTGTACTTTTTTTTTTCTTCTAAGTTTGTTTAGCTCAGCTATACAGCTTTTGCCCATCATGCAGGAGAACCTGGGTTTGATCACCGGCACTTCCCTCCCCCTCCCCCAGTGCTGGATTGGTCGGGGGAGGCATGTAACAAGGCCTAGGTTGACTCCCAGGACTGAAAAAAAAAGAAAAAGAAACCAAACCAAACCAAAACCCTGTAAGACTTAAGTCATAGGTACATTTTAAAGCCAGTGACGTGGCTCAGTGGCAAAAGTGCCTGTTGCCCTGCCTAATGACCTGAGTTAGTTCCCATATGGTGGAGAACTGATTCTACCACCTCTGGTCCTCTGGTGTCCAGACTTGTTCTCTGTCATGAGCACACACACTTCTACACTCAGCCTATGAAATAAAAATGATCCACAGAGCCAGGCAAGGTGTGGTGCATGCCTGAAAATCCTATCATCCCAAACGCTGTTGCATGAGGCATGTGCATTTGAGGCCAGCCTTTCTGCTTAAAAAAAAAATGGTGATATCTGTAACTCTCAAGTAGTTCGGCAAAATGTATATGTCTAGTGCAGCCTGCTGACATGGTCCCGTAATCTAAGACCAGTGGTTCTCAACCTGTGGGTCCTGACCCCCCTGGGGGGTGCATATCAAATACCCTGCATATCAGATTATGATTTTATAGCAGTAGCAAAATTAGAGTTATGAAGCAGCAACAAAATAATTTCATGGTTAGGGGTTACCACCGCGTGAGGAACTGTACCAAAGGGCTGCTGCGTTAAACTGAGAACCACTGTCCTAGCACATGGGAGGCAGGAGGATTGCCACAAGTCTGAGACCAGCTTGATCCACATATGAGTTCCAGGACAGTCAGGGCTATGTGGTAAGATGCTGTCAATCTGTGTGTATCAGCATGTGTCAAAACATGTTAGCCGATTGTAGTGAGAATTTTGGTTTCTTTAAAAAAAAAAAAACACCACCAGAAATACTGTAAGAATGTTTTTGTTTGAATTCCAGGTGTGGGAGGTGGGGCTGCTTCAGACTGGCCACAGTAGCTGACTATGATTTGCCTCGTGCTCTAGCAAGGGCGTGGCTTTGTTACCTGCAACTAGTTTCTGCAGCTATGGTATATAGATGCTTGAGACCTGCTAGAAGAGGCTGGTTGCCTGGCTGGTTGCGGTTTGTCAAGTAGTTGTGTGGAAAGAGACAAAAAGAAGAAAATTAGGTAGCCTGAGGGTGAAAATCAAACTTGCCCCAAGGAACTTGACACCTCTAAGCAGCAGGAAGTAGTCTAACGAGATTGTTGGCCATTTCCGCCCTGTCCTTTTTTCTCTCCTACCTAGTGTTAGTTTGTTGAAAGGGTGAAAGATGAAAGAATTCACAAAGTAGCCAAGAATCCAGCTACTGCTGGTAAAACTAGGTAAATAGTTATTGGGGTGATCACAGGCCTAATTTAACGGATTTTCTGAAGACCTAGAGGTTCTAAGAAAAGTTGGAACAAAATATTCTTCTTAAAGCATCTTGAATGAATGGGGTTGGAAAAGTAGCTCAATGGTTAAAAGCACTGGCTGCTCTTATAGAGGAACCAGGTTGGATTCCCAGCACCCACGTGGCAGCTTCCAATTGCCTGTAGCTCAAGTTCCAAAGGACCCTATACCATCTGTTGGCACCAGATACCATGTAGTACATAGACATGTAGGCAAAATACTCATATACATAAAAATAAATAAATCGGGGCTAGAGAGATGGCTTGGTGGTTAAGAGCACTGACTACTCTTCCAGAGGATCTGGGTTCAATTCCCAGCACCCACATGGCAGTTCACAACTGTCTGTAACTCCAAGATCTGACACCCTTCCACAGATATACATGCAGGCAAAACACCAATACACATAAAATAAAAATAAATTAATTAAAAATAAATAAATAAACAAACACATAAATAGATCTTAAAAGAGCAACAATCTAGCTTCCACAGCACTGACAGCAGCCACCAAGAGAACCCCACACTGTGATAGGCTAAGCGGGGGCGGGGGGCGGTCCAGGCTGGCTGCAATCTGCGGTTCTGCGTTCATCTGCATGGTGGCTTCCTTTGGCACCATGAGACAACTGGAAAGAAGAAATAATGGAGGTGCCACATGGAGCCTTCCCTGGGCTGAGTCTGTAAGTGGAGAATGTCAGACACTCCGTTGTCCAACCTGGGTCACATGACTATGACTTCTGAGAGCTAGCTCAGGGAGGGATGTCCAGGGACTAGAGGGCCCATTTGTTTGGGTAAGCTGGTAGCTCTCTGAGTTTATGGGAAGCATTCATTTAGGAACACAGGAACTGGGGACACAGAGAGTCCCTGGTGTTCCATCTGGGGGTGCTGATGACGGTGATATGTTTGTTCTTAGCACAGGTTGGGTGTCAGGCAGGTGTGGGCAAGTTATTATATTTATCTGATCTATTTACATAGGTATATATGTGTGTGTATACAAACATTCATGTGTGTGTGTGTGTGTGTGTAACACACATCACCATGAGGTGAGCATGGTGAGACGTATGTTATTTTTTTTTAATGTTATATGTAAGTACACTGTAGCTGTCTTCAGACACACCAGAAGGGGGCGTTAGCATGGTTAAGGATGGTTGTGAGCCACCTTGTGGTTGCTGGGATTTGAACTCAGGATCTTCAGAAGAGCAGTCAGTGCTCTTAACCGCTGAGCCATCTCTCCAGCCCCTAAAGTTCGTTATTTTTATCATTATTTGATACAAAGGCCAGGGACCCACTCTGAAGAGGACAGTCTGCCTAAGAGCAAAGGGAGCACGGAAGGCATCTCTGGGAGAGATGGCATCTAGGCCATCAGAACAGCACGACAAGCACTGTGTGTGTGGGTGTGCCCCTGGAACAGTAGGAGGCCCACATGGGAGGTGAAGAGCCCAAGGCAGCTGTCCCCAGGGCCTAGCCAACATGGCTCTCTAAGAAGCCCAAGGCTGGCCATGAACTTGGGACTCTCCAGTCTAAACCAGAGTAGCTGGGTTCCAGCCGTGTTGCGCGCAGGGGAAGAAGTGTGTGGACTGTAGGGTGGGTGGATGCTTCGTGTCGATCAGGCCACAGAGGGGACGGTTTACAGGGGGATCTCTGCTTAGTTCAGGGAGAGAACTACGTTTTCATTGAGGAGGAATTTTCTCTAAAGTCACTTAGAGATCAACCTGGGAGAGAAGGGATTAGGCGAAGGAGCAAGTAGCTGTGCTTAGTTACACCACGCTGTGACGCTGTGACGTGGGCCCCAAGTCTTGCGTAAGCCCCCAGGTTTGCTGCTATTCAGAAGCAGGGAAGTTTCATGAAGGTGATTCTCAGAGCGGGAACAGGGCTTGAACCTTTCTGTACTGCTATTAAAAGAAACTTCTAGATAATCAGCATGGAAACTGCTAATAGCTTCCACTTCCTAGCACAGGACATCACAGGTGTGTCCCCAACACCTGCTTGCCACAGGGAAGGGGGAGGGGATGACTGAACAAACAGACCGACTCTATCATTTGTCCAAGGTCCTCCGTAGCACAAGCAACTGGGCCAGGACTCAGACCTTGGGACTTCTAGACTCAGGTTTGGGAGATGGAGACCCAGGCTCAGTCCTCCCTTTTGGCCTTGGTCCCAGGGTCACCTGTAGCCTGCAGCTGCCATCCTTCCGGGCTCCCACGCCAGCCCTGCCTTGGAATATCCTGTCTACCCTGGTGCAAGCGCACAGAGAGGGTTATCACCTCGCTATTTAAGGTAATACAGCCCAGCCTGCAGGCAAGGATATAATAAACCTCTCCCAGCTTCCCACACAAGCCCAGTACACGTGTGTGTCCACGGCATCCTGGCCTGCCTGTGACTCCTCTCCTGCTGGGCCCTCTTCATCTACCTTTGGGAGACGCCCAACCTGACGTAGGCAGGAAGGCTGGTTCCCTTCGTCTTTGCTCACTAAGGGGTTGAGGGCCAAAGGGAGTCTGTTCTCCTGAGCCTCACCAGTGCTGTCCCTACAATGGGGCTGCAGAAGGATGACTCTGCATCATGTGCTCCGTCCCAGGCCCAGGATCACTTCAGAATCTGGCAGCTGCTGGCCCCACCCTCTTTCTCATGCTCAGCCAATCAGAGGTCCCTCTTCTTTTTGAGCAGTTGCTCACGTCAGGGTAATTAACTCAGTGTGACTTGTTATGAGGACTATTAACTTGTTATGACTCCCGCTAGCTCCTCAGCCCTGGCAAGTCATTGAATAGTGAGAGGACAGTGGCAGGCCCGGGCTTCGAACCAGCATCCCATTGGTGCCTAGGTCAGTCACTCAGCGCGGAGTCTCAGTCCTCTGAGGCAACGGTCACATCATTGCCAGCTTCTCAGGATCGGCGTGCAGGACGGGTGTGAAGACGTGTGACGGATGAGCGACAGAGTTCTCACTCTGCCCTTGATGTACATCAAAGCAAAGACTTTAAAACCGAAACCAAGCATCTGAGTGCTTCCCTGTCCATCTGTGTGCCAGAAGAGGGCACCGGATCCCATTATAGATAGTAATCCCATTATAGATAGTACTGAGCCACCACATGGTTAGTGGGAATTGAACTCAGGACCTCTGGAAGAACACTCAGTGCTCTTAACTACTGAGCCATCTCTCCAGCCCCAAAGCACATACATTTAAAGGGTCAAATACCAAGGTCCTAAATGTGCCAGGCTACTGGCACCCATATGCTCATCTCCCAGTGTTAAGAGAATCTTCTGTCCCTCCAAAGAGGCAGGGGGCAAAAACAAGCAAGATTTAAGAAGTCCTTGGAGACAGGGGGTGAGGCCGGAGAGATGGCTCAACGCTTAAGAGCACTGACTTCTCTTCCGAAGGTCCTGAGTTCAAATCCCAGCAACCACATGGTGGCTCACAACCATCCATAATGAGATCTGACGCCCTCTTCTGGGGTGTCTGAAGACAGCTACAGTGTACTTACATATAATAAATAAATCTAGAGAGAGAGAGAGAGATCTGACTCCCTCTTCTGGAGTGTCTGAGGACAGCTACAATGTACTTATATATAATAAGAAATAAATTATTTCTTAAAAAAAAGTTCTTGGAGTCAACTTTGGGCCCCCCTCCCCTCCCACTCCCAGGCTGTGGAGAATTGTCACTGGGGAGGCTGCAGTCCCAGACTCTTGGTTCTGGTAGGTGTCCCCCCCTACAGGTGAGAGGGGGATTCTGGGAATCTGAGGGCACACTCCGGGGTGTTGTTTATCTGAGGTTGCTGCAAAGGTCAGAGTTGGCCCCCTTTCTCCTCCCCGGGATGGCACTGGTGTCTGTTTCTGTGGCGCTCTCTCATCACGGCAGATTGGGCAATCACTGCTACCTACTGCAGAACCAAGTGAGACCTGGCTTGCCCCAAGGCTGACTTTTGTTCCATTTGGGGTGGAAGAGGGGAGCAGGCCTATTTTTCGTCCTCATCCCCCAGTATCTCAATGTCTAGGATGTCTGACATGATGGTGGCTGGAGAGTTTGACCAGGACTCCCATGTGGAGACCCTCCTGGTCCTGAAGACTGTAAAGGTACACAGGCTGCTGGACAGACGGGGGCTCCCCAAGGGATAGAAAGGGGAGCAAGCCTAGGAAGGAGAAGCCCTTGGTGGCTTGAAGGATGGGGCACAGTGTGCCTGAGACTGGCCTTGGAATTCTCTTTCCAGGCTCCAAATCCTGTCCCCTTTCTGACAACCCACTTGTCCCAGGGTCGTAGCTGGGGACACTTCCCACAGAGACACTACCCTGCTTGAAGCTGGTCACTCCTGTGCACTTCTCTGAGATGGCAGTCTTCTGTGTCCTACTCAGTGATGGATGCCCCTGCCCCTCCAGACACAGACACCCCGGCCAGGCTGCAGCAAGCTGCCCTGTCCCCCCTCCACACACACACACACTCCCCACCCCCCATCTGCCGCTTACTGTGAGCTCTGGGGCAGCATGGTCATAGAGAGTTGGTCTACACTGGTGCCACCCACTGCACAGCACTGCCTCCCGGGTTCTTCCCCTCCCCTCTCCCCTCTCACCCTGCTGGAGATTCAGGCAAAAGCCTCAGGCCAGGTCTTGGGTAGAGAAAGTGATAGCGGTACCAAGTAGGCCTTTCTGCAGGGCCTTCTCAGTTTTCCCTGGACAGACCTGCCCAACATGATCAAGGAGTCAGGGATCCAGTCGGATCATTGATAACCTTAGCTGAGGGGCAGGGGTAGGCCGGAGGATTCCAGAAGATGCCCAGGTCTTCCCCTCTGTCAGTGGCCCCATGACCAGTCCCACTTCCTTCAGTCAAACCAGCTCCATTGAACTTCTGTTATATGATGTTGCCCTGGGGGTAGACCTGACTTCCCGGGCACAGACCACACAGGAACTGGGGTCTTTCATAAATTTACCCAGTAAGGATGAGCGCGGTGTCTACTGGCATCAGCCCTGGGGTCTAGGGTCATGTTCAGTGACTAGGTTACCTCATGGCCAGATCGAAGCCCCTTCCCTTTTTCCTGCAGTGCAACTCTGCTGGCTGCTTGATCTACTAGAAGGATGGAGCCTGTGCTCTTATGGGCATCATGTCCTGGGGCAGTGACCCTGGCTCTACCTTCGTGCCTGCCATGTGTGCCCATGTGGGTGCCGCAGATCCTGGCGCCAACTGAGCCAAGCGCTTCTGCTCCCACAAAGCCTCAGCGAGCATGGAGTGAGTCAGTGTCTGCCTCCTGTCTGGGGGCATCCAAGGCGGCACTCTGCTCCTAGATGTCAGGCTTCACTGGGTTAGATCATACCGCACAAGGCTAGATCAAGTTGTGGGGCTTCTGGAAGGGTCCCCTCTTGGCCCACCTCCCCAGAGGGAAGGAAGGAAGGACACAGGCAGATGAAATTGAATGCCACAGGGAGGGACCTGGCTCCTCTATCAGCCATGCAGGGTTGTTGCTTGCTGGAGTACTCGGGTCTCAGGCTGGGGAGAAGGCGTGTGGGGACTGGCGCATTCTGGCCTCAGACACCTGTGGCTCTGTGACTCTTCCCCACAGTGCTCTCTCCATGCCGTGCTAGAGTCCCTGGCTTTATCAGACCAAGGACTTATGATAAGGGGGAAATGTGGAGACAGGCTGTGACAGAAAGGTCATCAGGTGGGGCTCTCCCAGCCACGCACCACCGTGACCTTGTTCTAGGTGGTTCTCAGCTATCAGCTTTAGTGAGTAGAGGTGCAGACGGCTGGGAAGCCTAGGTCACACCTACCCATTGTGGCCCAAATACCCAGCAATGGGGAGTGGAGAGGGCAGGGGAATGATGTAAGGGCTTGTTTGCTCTAAGAGCCCCACCCTATCCTGGTGGTGTGCCAGTATATCCTGGAAGCCAGATGGGCCATCTCACGCAGGGCCTCTCTATACTCCCTAGCTGTCCTGGAACTCACTCTGCGGACCAGGTCTCACACTCAAGACATCTACTTGCATATGCCACCATGCCTGCCTGGCTTACAAGGGGAGTCCTCCTCACTGCTTTCAAGCCCCTCCGGTTTGATGCTCAGGTGGCCCTGTCCCCAGGTATATTTGGGCAGCCTCCTTGGTTTGTCTCCGCAGGAGTCTCAAGTCTCTCCTGATACATGCTCTTGGGACATAGCAGCCAGCACCTCAGAAGCAGCATGTCCTAGGACTCAGCTCTGACAGGATGACATTCCTCGTGTGCACAGCTGGGCAGAGGCTATCTATTGTGGAGCTCCTGAGCCTGACTTCCTAGTCCCACACCCCAACTTTAGATGTCTGAGCCCTTGCCCCCTCCCCCACATAGGGGCTGAGGATGGTGGTTGCTGGGCTGAGCAGAGCTAAGGGCCTTGGAGAGACCAAATATGAATGTTAGGGGGTTACCCAGGTCTGGAACCCCTAAGTCCTTGCTCTGGCCTTAGGCCTGCTGTGAACATGTTCACTAACCACCCTGTCCATGGCTGTCATGCTCTGACCATCTATCTCCACATGCTGAACTAGCATTATCACTGGGAAGGATGCTGTCCCTATGCCATTTCCCAGAATCTTGGTGTCTTCTCTACTCAGGTCTGCCCAGCCTGGTCCCAAAAGATTTGTTTGCATGCTCATGTTCCGACAAGACTGTCCACTATGACATCTCTTTGCTGAGCCTGCCCACATCAGCTCACCTCCCATGTCCTTGTCTGCCTGAACAACAGCTTGCTACAGTCTAAGTGCCGCAGCAGCCTAAAGCAACACCACCCACAATGCCACGTGTCCCTGTAGGGCTTGTTAGATGAGATCTCTCTTGTTCAGGGGGCCCAAATTCCAAAGGTGTTCATGAATTTTAATTTCCCACATCTTTAAAATCCTCTAAATTAAAAGCCCACCAAATATGGGATCTGTGGAGACGGTTTGTGGTTAAGAGCACTTAGTACTTTTGTAAAGGACCCAGCATCTATAGGTATTTAAAAAACCATCATATAATTCCACTTCCAGGAAGTCCAATGGTCTCTTCCAACCTCTGTGGGTACCAGGCACACATGTGGTACACAGACACACATGAGGGCAAAACACTCATACACATAATTTGTGACTCCAGCCCCAGCCAGCCCAAGCTTCTGGCCTCTGCACTCAGGTACCCATACCCACATGCAGGTACACACCCACACAGTTAAAAATTAACCTTAAAATTCACCAAACAGCTGGACATGGAGCTCAGGGTCACCCTTGGCTGGGCTGGAGGCCAGCTTGGGCTACACAGTCTCCCCAGTGGGAAAATAAATGAAAAATTCAAAACTCATCAAACGCAAACAGAAAAGGCTAATAACTGGGTCCTGGAGAAAGCTTTGCACAAAAGATGGCAACCACCCAGGGAGCCTGATTCAAGGCCTGTGGGCCCCAGTGACATGTCTCTAGCTCTGCCCTATGGTCTCAGCTGGGAGGACTTTGCTTTTGTTTTTAAGACAAGGTTTCTCTGTGTAGCCCCTGGCTGTCCTAGAACTTGCTCTGTAAACCAGATTGGCCTCAGACTCACAAAGCGCTATGATTAAAGGCGGGTGGGTCACCACTGCTGGCCCTCAGCTGGGAGTCTTCTGGGTAAGCAGTCCCAGAGTGTGGCCCGTTTGCCTTCCTGTTAGTACAAGCAAGTCTGATTTTTGTCCTATAGATTCTGAAGTTGTGCTACCCAGGCTTCAATTCACCATGGACCCTGTCTACCATCACTGACAGGGATTTCCAGAAAAGGGACACATGCTAAGTCCCCTCTATATCTATCAGGGACATCTACCCATACACCTCAGAAGGCCACAGCTTGTGGCCAGGCTCCTTGCCCAGGGACAGCTCTGCTTGAGGCCCAGCTCTCACCTGGAATAGAACCTGACAGCAGCTGTTGCACAGATGTTCGTGAGGACCCAGAGCTGTTTTCAGTAAGCTGGTAGAATGAGGGACTATGACTGAAACCAAGATCTCACACAGTCCCATCGGGTGGCTGTGCCCTGTATATCCAACCCCAGCCCCATCGGGTGGCTGTGCCCTGTATATCCAACCTGTGCCCAATGTATCCAACCCCAGCCCCATTGAGTGGCTGTGCCCAGGGTATCCAACCCCAGCCCCATTGAGTGGCTGTACCCAGGGTATCCAACCCCAGCCCCATCGGGTGGCTGTGCCCAGGGTATCCAACCCCAGCCCCATTGAGTGGCTGTGCCCAGGGTATCCAACCCCAGCCCCATCAGGTGGCTGTGCCCTGTATATCCAACCTGTGCCCAATGTATCCAACCCCAGCCCCATCGAATGGCTGTGCCCAGGGTATCCAACCCCAGCCCCATCGAGTGGCTGTGCCCAGGGTATCCAACCCCAGCCCCATCGGGTGGCTGTGCCTAGTGTATCCAACCCCCTTCCTACCTGCAAACCTTGGCACAGTGAGATTGCCAGCATGAGGACCCCTGTACAACCCCCAGTCTCCTCCTGCATGACACAGCTTCTGGCCCTCTCCGCTCACTGACCTGCTGAGACCTTATTAGGCTGAGAGCACAGGCTCCCGGCTCCCCTGGCTTCTTCTATTAAGCCCCGGCCCTTCCTGGTATAGCAAAAAGACATGGTGCTGACAACTGTGGAAAGAGTCTCTGCTCCGGAGGGGAGCTGGGTGAGCCTTGTGATCATAGAGGTTGCCTAGGCCTCGTAGGAGGTGGGAAGTTAGAGATGAGGTTACCACTGAACCTAGACCTGAGTAACGAGTAAAACCAAGCAACTGTACAAACACTACCAAATTCTACACACCCTTTCCCTGCTGAGGCACCCAGTGGCTTTGGAAACAAGTCCTGGACCCTCTATGCAGGATACTGATAGGCCCCTGGTGGGCATCTTGTCCGGGACACCATCACCCAGCCTCTCCAGCCTGTTATGTACAGCTTTGGAAGGTACTGGAAGCTGAACCCCTCCCATCTCTGCATCTGAGTAAAATCCAAATAAAACCAAAAGCAAATACTTGTGCCTTCACTTCTGCTCTCCCAGGCAGCTTTGGGGCAGGAGGCTTGGCACCCTCAGTAGGCTTCCTTGGTGGCAGATCTCCCAGTCCCAGCTCCTTCTTTACACAGGTTAGGAATCAGAGGCCCACATTCATACGCACAATGGTCAAAGCTGAGACCACCAGGGTGCCGACCATACACTCGTCTTCCCTCTGGGCCAGAGGCTGTCAAAACTCCCAGAACACCGGCCAGCTCAAGGCCTGGTGTAGGTCTCGAACTTCCCGGCTTGTTTAATCTAGGGAGGACTCTTTGGGTGTCCCAGACTATAGTTCTCTCTAGGAACTTTATCGAGTTTGATAAAGACTGAAGGTGAGGTTGTTTTGTGCAGCACCCTGGCTTGTAAATGTTCTCCTTGGGGCACATAAGACCTAGAAGGTACCTTGCTACTCTGGGCCTAAGGCCCTGAGTCTATGATGGGCTCCCAGGCACAGAGGACACTGCCTTGCCAGACCAGGCCCCTGCCGTCCCCACAGGTCCCTGGGCCTTGGTTTTGTTCTGAAGGGACCCACTTTCTGGGAAGGGACTTCACCACTTCTAGTCACTTTGGTGGGTAGAGGATACATCCGCCTTCCCACCTAGAGGCGGTCTCAAGCACTTCTGTAGGCTCCTTCTCATTTTTAAAATTTTATTAAATGTAGACTATTAGTCAAATGATTGGAAAAATCAATAGTGAAAAATAGTTCTTTAGGGTTTTTTCTTGGTGCAGAGGTGCACCACACTGTACTTGCCTGTCACAGGGAGCCCTGAGGATTGGGGCCCATGCACCCCAACCCTGGTGATCCCCAGCTCACGGTACGCTCTTACCCAGTCCCTCAGCTTTTCTGAGGAGGAATCCCACATCCTGCCTTGATAGAAATATGTACAAATCCCTGGACAGTTGAGGGCACCAGGCCCAAGGCAGAGCTGGGGTTACCTGTCCCCACACCTGCAGGAGCTCCACTCTTCAGACGAATGCCTGGGTAGCAGTCCATCTGCCCACTCCCCAGCCTCACATGCTAGTCCTCCGCTCTCAGGCCGCAGCCAGCTGGCCCAGGACGCGGCGGAACTGCTGGGTGCTATGGCCTAGCTCCTTGACCCTGTCCACCATGTCCTGGGCAGCAGAGGGGCACGGGTACTGCAGGGCGGCGGCCTTGGTGGTGGCCACGATGCCACGCAGGAGGTCACACAGCAGATTGCTGTAGTGGGTCACTTGGCTTCGCACATCAGCTGCCTTTGCCTGCCGCGACAGTGTGTCCCCAATGAACACAAGCTTGTGTGCACTGAGAATGACAAACTTGCTGTGGGCCACAAAAATCTTGGGTGGCTGGTTGGTGGCCACTGCAGTGAAGAAGGCGTCCACTGCATCTGTCAGTGTGGTCAGGTTGGCCTCGCACTGCTCCAAGTAGAAGAGCAACAGCTGTCGGTCCGAAGGCCCCAGGCCCCCTGTCCGCCCCGGCACCAGGGGCTGGGCTGGTGTCCAGTTGGCCAGGTCATGGTCTATTGGACGAGACACCTCCTGCTCCAGTCGCTCAAACTGTTTCAGCTGTGGGAGGCAGGACAAGGTTAGACTCTCAGCTGACAGCCACGCGCAAACGTCTGTACTCATGAGAGCACTGCTCAGCAAAGCAGAGCGAGGCACCAGTGTCGGCAGTGGCAGCAGCATCCCTGAGGACAGGCTGGGAGTGCACGGGGAAGACAGCGTCAAACGTGGCACTCCATGACTACACATGTCCAGCTATTTAACTGTTATTAGGGAGGAGAGTTTGTCACATATCCCGGCTGCCTCTGCCTCCTGAGCGCTGGAATTAGACACGAGTGTACTGGCTTAATCAACATGCATTCCTTGACACTTGCTATGTGCCACACACGTCCCAAGCAGTTCACACATGGCCACTTTACGTCCACCATCACACCTGTGAAGCGCCTACAACCACAAGACCCCAGTGAGCAGCCCAGCTCCGGGGTGTGGGGTGTGGGGTGAGCTATCCCTTGCCTTCCTCCTCTACACCTGAAGGAGGAGCGGTGAAACGTTTTCATATTTACTTTGTGTTATTATCTTCACAATCAAAACTGAATGTCTTCAGTATTTTTCCCCTGAGAAGTGATTCAAAATATGTAGAAAACTGTGGCTAAACCCAGCACTGTTATTTGTAAGGAGAACTGGATACAATGTAAACCTTTAACAATAGACATTATGTGACTTATAAAAAGGAGTTAAGGACAACATTATGGAGAGTGTGACAGCTCGCAAGTGTCATCTCCAGCAGGCACAGGGAGGCACAGTTTGTGGAGAGCAGCTGACGGGGGAGCAGCTTGTCTCAGCTTCTGTGACTCTGGCCGCCAGTGTTTCTAGTCCTACAGTGTTCTGTGCTCTCTACGAGGTACATGTTACTGACATTAACTACATTTGTGTTTTACTGCTGTACCTGTAATGTCTCAGGCACACTAGGCAACGCTACAGCCTCAGCTCTGATGACAGCTTCAAAACCAGCCACATCAGACTGAGTGGGCGGCGCACAGCCGTGGTCCTAGCTACTCAAGTGGGTGCAGTGGGAGGATTAGTTGAGCTCAGGTAGCGTTCAAGATGAGGCTCATGAGAGTGACATCTTTAATTAGGCCGTGACTCTGGATGGTGACTGGCTGGACAGAAGGCAGGCGGGGCTCTTCCCTGCCTGGTGGGTCTCACTGTGAGAGATGACGAATGGAAGCCTCACCTGCTGCAACTCCAGTTGGCCCTTCCCCTGCCGCATGATGTTACCCTTTTCTAGCAGTTCCTTCTGGGTCTTCTCAAATTCCTCCTTCCCCTAGAGGAAAGAGAAGACCTGGACTGAGAAGTCTCTTCTGGGACAGAGGCACTAGCAGGTTCCCATGGGTGCAAGGGCTGGAAAACCACCAGGTGGCGGTGTAGGTATACCAGTCCCAGGATGAGGTGACTTCTAAGGAAGCAGCTGGGCCCAGGAGGGTCCCCATGCAAAGGATGCACTCACTCCGCAAGGCCATGGCCCTCCTGGAAGGGCTACCATACCACAAATCAAACCCAAATTCTGCCCTTGGCCCACATATAAAACGGCCTGCGGGTGTCTCTTCAGAGGCTCACTCTTACCCACCTCCCCATCCCCTGTCCACTCCCTGGATCCCAGTCCTCCCCATACCCTGTCCACTCCCTGGATCCCAGTCCTCCCCATCCCCTGTCCACTCCCCTGGATCCCAGTCCTCCCCATCCCCCTGTCCACTCCCCTGGATCCCAGTCCTCCCCCACCCCCTGTCCACTCCCCTGGATCCCAGTCCTCCCCATCATCCCAGTTCTCCCTACCCCCCCCAAACCTCCCCTCCCCCGTCCACTCCCCTGGATCCCAGTGTCTGTCTCCTTGCAGTGTCTATACACAGAATGAGTTACATCTATGGCCACCAGAAAAGCCCATCCTCGAGGTTTCTGGAATCATCCTGGTTAGCATTTCAATCCTCAAGGACATAGCCAAGTTGATTATCAGTCCAAAATCAGGGCAAGATACAGGGAGGGCACTAGGGTTCACCAGTGGCCAATCCTGGAGTCCTGATTCCCTCTGAGCACAGATCTCTGTGTGTGTGGAATGGGAGGGGACTCGAGGTGTCAGAGTCCTGGCCACAACAGTGGCAGAGTCAAGAGCTCTTGGGACTGGGCATGGTGAGCACTCACCTGCAGATGGACGTAGTCATAGTCCTCCATCCAACCCCCTTCACTGTTTTCATACTGGCCGTCCGGAGAGTCCTGGGAAGTGAACTTTGGAGGTGAGGGTAGAGGGCGTGACTGGATGCTGCTGGCTTTATCGGTGGGGTTGGGGTACAGGGAGCTGCTTCCCTCGGGCCCTGGGCCAGGGGCTTTGGTCCGTCTGAAAAGCAGCGAGGCATTGCCATGCAAAAAGGAGGCTAGCTGCTTGGCATCCTCGGGCACAGCCCGAGAGCAGGCCACCAGGCGGTCCAGATCTTCGGGAGTGAATCCTGGACCTCCCCGGCCACTGTCAAGAACCTGACCGTGGACCACCAGTGTCTGGTACACATCCTCCATCTTCTGTAGCTGCCGGCTAAGCTTGGCATGTAAGGTGCGGTCAGAAGTGTGGGTGGCATTGCTCACTGCACTGCGGGCGAACTCCAGGAGCTCATGCACTGCCCCATGAACTGCTGCCACTGCAGCTTTCAGGTCCTGCACGGGAGGCTCCTGAGACCCAGAGGCACTGCGCCAGCCCCCAGGCCCGCTGGCACTGCCCACCAGGTCCAGAAGGTGGGCTACAGTGGTGCTCACGCCTTGCTGCAGCCGAGCCAGGGACTCCACAGCGACCTCCAGCTCCAGGGGCTCCCGGCCTGGCACCACTACCTCCAAGGAAGATGCCGATTGGCTGCTGCGTGTGCTGCCCGTGCTAGAGGCTGACAGGCGCTTGCCATCCGTTGGGGCCTCTCGCTCGGCTGGTGGGGGCACAGCGTACACACCATCATCAATTACACTCCCATCAGCCACCTCAGGAGGGAGCACCCGCTCGCGAGGCACGTCATACAGTGTTCCAGGGCCAGGCCGCCGCAAACCAGGGGGCACATCATAGAGGTCAGGAGCAGGGGGCGGCACATCATACACGTCCTCAGCTGGTGGGGAGTCCGGAGGAGGCGTGGCAAGGACCAACGGGTGTCGGGTCGGATCAAAAGGCTTGGGCTTGGCGAAGGCAGGAGGTACATCATATGTTTCCTCACGCAGCAGCGGGCCATCAGGCACATCCTTGCTCACAGAAGGAGGAACATCATATACCTAGGGGACCAAGTGGTAGTTAAGGCTCTTGTCCATCTGACCAGCAATGGAACTGAAGGTAAGACACAGCTTACCTCAATGGTGCACACATCGAGCATGAGTCTTGGCTATAATGATTATGTTAAGAGCCTAGCTCTGGGCCAGATGACTAATTCTCTGTGTCTGGCTATTCACCTAAAAGACGGAGAACTCCCCCACAGTATGAGGGCTGTCTGTGTTAGGTGTAGTGTCCAACTCTTACCTGCAGACATGTAGGAGAGACTTGCTACCATACTGCCAAGGCTGCCTCCGTCATCCTCACCACATCACCTGACCTCGAGGTCGCTGACAGACTTTCTGTTCTATAGCCAGCGCTTGGCTGGGCTTGGGGTTACAGTCCAGTTGGCTTTCAAGAAAGCTCTATATGACTACTGGTCCCCTTTCACATCCTAGTGCCCTAGTTTGGAAGACAGAGTTTGTGGTCTCCTTGTGGATACCTCTCAGAGCATATATAATGAGAAGGCCTGGCAATGGGCCGTTGTCTGAGGTGCAGAAGGGCAACTTTCTTTTTAAAATTAATGTAGGTATTTCATGTGTATGGATGTTGTCTGTGTGTATGTCTATGCACCACAAGCATGCCTGGTGCCAAGAGGTCAGAAAGAGGCCCTGGACCACCCGGGACTGCAGTTAGAGAGCAGCCCGACACTGCATGGACGCTGGGAACTGACCCTCCCCAGAGCCATCTCCTCTACAGCTTGGGCATTCTGTTTCTATATCTGTTCCCAGAACAAGTAAGGGCAGAGCCAGGGTCTGCAGACAGCAACCTTTCTCCACCTCTAGAAGCCCTGGCTTCAACACTCAGAGACTCCTTACCAAATGATGGTTGGACAGCGGCAGGCCTTTCTCCACACTCGGGGGCACGTCATACACATCCAACAACGGGTCTCGGCCATTGGGGCCTTTGACTGCCATAGGGGGGGTGTCATAAACCTGGAGGGCACAAAAGAAGGTACAGTGACACAACTGTCAGGGACACCTGGTTTAGGGGGAAGAGTGGAGACCCCAGAAACCTAGAAACCTACCTTACGTGTACCTAGACTGTGGCTGCTGTGCTACCCAGGCCTTGGCTAGGCTGAGAAAATGCAGTTCCCAGAGCAAGGCCCAGTGACTGCCCTCCCCCATGCCTCTGATCCCCAACACTTACCTCCTGGCCATACTGGTTGGGAGGCAGTCCTCGAACAGGGGGCACATCATAGATGTCCTGGGGACCTGGAGCTAGCAGGTGGCGTGGGGTGTCGTACTCGTCCTGCTCTGCCTGGGAGGTCTCGTACACATAGCCTTGTCCCACCCGCGTAGGAACCACCACCTGGGAACAAATGATGGCTGTACTACTGGCCTATGACCCACCCACAGGTGCTCAGGAGATTCCCTTGAGAGGTAGGTGAGACACACAAAGTCACGCGGCTGCAAGGCTGGGCTTGGAGGCCCTGCTTCTCACTCCCTGGGTACTTTACTCCTCTTCCGGAGTGGAATGCAGTGTTTGTGAAATAATGAGACCCCCTAGGTTTTGTTTAGTGCTCCCTGGTTCTGGGCCATGAAACAGGAAGTCTCTACAGTTGGATAACCCAGTAGATTCCACAGAATAGGGTGCAATTATAGTTATACATGGTCGACAAGATGGAACAGGAAGGGTACAAAGGCCTAGCTCCAGAAGCAATGCCAGAGGGCGAGGGGCAGCCTGCACTAGAGTCCAGAGCACAGCAGGACCCCATGCAGGCTCCTGGCGTACCTGTTGATACCTCCTAGCTGCCCTGCCTCAGAAAGTTCTGCTCAGCAAGAGAATGCCCTAATCACCATCACCTCTAGGCTCTGGAGGCAAAGAACACTGCCTGGAATTGCAGCAAGCAACCTTCCCCTGCTCATAGCATAACTTAGTGGGACTCTTGAGCACAATGACCTCAGGGCTAAAAGACACACAGGGCTAGAATATAAAGTCAGCTACATGGCAAAGGAATTCTAAGTGGGGCCACAACCCTGTGCTCTCTACCCACACCACGGCTGCTTGCCCACCTGAAAGCATAAGCCCTCAGTGGGAATCACTGGTCAGAGGAACAGCCGCTTCCTCCCCAGGGCCTTGACCCTGGATCCATGGCCACTGCAAAGCTATAGCTCGGGAGGAGAAGCAGCAGGGCCAGCAGGTATGCTCTGGGATGGTCGTACACTACCCCCCAGACCATGCTGTCCGCTGACAGCAGCACTCAGCCTGGTAGGGATGGAAGTGGGCCAGGCGGCCTCCCCTCCACAAGACTCTCCAGCCAGGCTCAAGATAACCTCCCCCATGGGGCTCCCTGCTTAGCCTTCTCCACAGAAAGGCCTTTTGTTTTCTAATCAAAGGGGATGTCTGGGACAGGGTTGACTCAGGGCCTCCACACACATACCCTGCCTCCTTCAGGCTCAACAGCCTAGAATCCAACCGAAGCTTCAGCAGGCACACACCAGTGCCATCTCCCCATGCCCAGTCAGTCCCCGCAGGCCACGGGGCACTTAGCAGACCCAGACCTGACAACCTCCCAGGCAGCACACGTAAGCTAGGCAGTTGACATTCAGGCCAGCTGGGCTTCTTTCTGGGCTCCCTCCGGCAGACAGCCTGGCAGGCTGGTGTGCCACTGTAGCAGCCCCAGGGTCTCCTCTGTGGGGTGTCCCCAGCCACCAATAAGAGGCCTGGGGGTGGAGTTGCAGCTGCCTCTCCAGACTCATCTCCCTGCTCAGGCCCCAGACTTGAGTCCCCTCCAGGGTTAGTTATTTTTAGATGTTGGAACCTGCCCATGGCAGAGCAGACTGGAGCCTGGGGCAAGGCCTGAGGCTTCTCTAGGCCCAAAGTTTCCTAGGTGGGAATTCAAACCCCAAAGGGGGCAGACAGTGCAGCTCTCAGACAGAGGCAAGCCAGGCCTTAGTATAGAGAGCGGACCACCCTGGCCTTGTTAGCATCCATCCAGGCCTTGTGTAGACTGGGCTGCAAGCACAGGCCGGAGGCTCTCACTCCAGACCCCCAGTGGTTAGTCCTAATGTTAAACGGAGATCCTATTCCTACACCTGAGTCAGGTGACAGTGAGTAGCTATGTTGGCTAGCAAATGTTTTTCTGTTAGGAATTTTCTGTTAGCAAATGTTTCTCTATTGCTCAAGAGTAAGCAGGGAAAAAGAGAAGCTCATTAGGGAAATGGATTCATCAGAGAGCTACTGAGTCCTGCTAATCACAGGCTACACTGCTCTGCACCTACTGCCCCATTAGCAGGTCCTGGAGGGAGAGACAGAGGCAGACACACACACATGTTAAGCTGGGCTGGAGAGAGTTGTTTCTTTCTAGCCTATACTTCCCCACAAGTTTGAAGGAAAAGGGAGACAGAACCCAGAAGCACACCCCAGCCTGTCAGTTCTAAATGGGGATGAAACCTCCAGAGTAGCCCTGGCTCTACAGGGACCAAGGCAGGAACGGAAGCAGCAGGAGTCAAGTAGGAGGACCACAGACAAGAGTCTCTCTTGGCTGCTCAGGCTGTGTCGGGGGCCCCACCCCTCCAGACAGCTTGGCTGCTTATCTTTCCCACAGCAAAAGGACGGACAACATGTCACTAGTCTGCGCCAGCTGCTGGCTTGGTTGCTCACATCTATTCCTCCTCCCATAGAGAAGTTGCCTATCCTCCTCTGGGACTGGAGTACCACAGGAATACCACGGGGCCCGACAGGTACCTACCTGGCCGAGCAACCATCACCCTCTGCTGACCAAGAAGTGCTTCTTCCCAGACAAATACACCTTAGTTTACATGTATTTCTCTCCCCTGACCCAGGAATGCTCCTTCAAAAGTGGCCTTGCACAGAGAGATGCCTTCCCTGCTGGGGTCCTACCTGCATGTTTAGAGCCTCTGTCTCTCAGCCTTTGGTGCCCATGCCTAGCCAGAGGCCCCGGGTACTCCAGACCTTGCTTTCTCTGCCTACACAGCAGATGGCCACTCTTCTGGGGGCAAGCTCTCCTGGCCCCATCCTTATCACTTACTCCCACAGGTAACACACGTTTTGGCACTGTCCCCTCAGTCCCTGGTACAAGGGGCCACAGTTTCACAGACACCAGAGGTTTTTGAAAGTAAGACCTGAAGATGTAGGCACAGATGTGCACATTGGGTGTTTGCCGCTGTGCTCTTTGTAATAAAATCAAGCTACATGATTTACAGAGAGAGAGGACACAAATTTAAAAAAAAAAAGAAAAGAAAGGAAAGGAAAGGAAAAGAAAAGAAAAGAAAAGGAAAGAAGCCAAGTAGTGGCGGCTCATGCCTTTGCAGAGGAAGGTGGATCTCCATGAGTTTGAGGCTGGCCTGGTCTACAGAGTCAGTTTCAGGACTGCCAGGCCTACAGTGAAACCCACCCTGTCTTGAGAAACCAAATGAAGCAATAAACAAATAAATAAAAATAAAAGTATATACACGTACTGTAAAAGACAAATAGAGAGAAGATGCTACACAAACTGTGCTAACATTTCTCAGTGACTGTCCAATTTATCTCTTGACTTTCTCATACATCATACACTTTCTCTGGCAAACAAGCATTGCTTTCATGTTCATAAAATAAAAGCAGATGCAATGGCGGCTGAGCCCAGGAATGACAAACCTTAGGAATGGGCACAGGGCTTCCCTTCCCAGGCTATGGGTTGGGTCTGAGTCTCAGGAGCACTGGCCTGGATGGCTCCACCAAAGGCAGGCAAGGACACAGCTAGTGACCCTCTGGGTGAGTGGGGGCAGACTTCTTCCTCCAGCCCAGATGAACAGCTGACCTGAGCTTTACTGCAAGGGCAGGGGAGGAGCTAGCTGACTGGGGATGAGTGTGATGGTGTGCACATGCATTTGTGTGTGGGGAGGATGAACCTTGACCTGTTTCAAGGCTCACTGGACACAGGATACACCCCTCCCCACCCCACCGCCAACCCCGGTGACAGGGCCTTGATTTGATGGTAGGCTTCTATTATCTGCTCTTCTTTGGTCAACTGACTAAAGAGGCAGGCTGTGTACTAAGTGGGGCCCAGTGACTCAGGGGCTGCTGGTAGTCAGGCCTATAGGCCAGGGCTCAAGAAATCTCATCCTCTGCAGGCCTGCTCAGGCCACCTAGATGCCAAGCTTCTCTGTGGGCGGGCATGGGGTGACACTACCTGCTTTCTAGCTGCTATCAATTAGGTTTTCTCCTTGGTCCTCGGTAGCTTTGAAGACAAAGGCTCAGTGCCGTGGCTGAGCAGACACAGGTGGCTCAGAATATGAAACTGCCTTAGCCGAGTTTGTGCTGTTCTCCTAAGGGCTGCTGTGCCCACCACAGTTGGCTGTCTCCACCAGAGACTCTGGGGCATCTGTCTAGCTGTTAAGACCTTCTAGGGGACAGCAGATGGAGATATGGAGGAGATTCAGGGAGCGGGGCAAAGCAACTCTATCCTCAACATCTAGAGGCCAGGCCTAGGAATTCCATTACTTAGTTTTTTTGTTTTGTTTTTTTGAGACATGGTCTTCAGTATGTAGCTCTGACTGTCCTAAAACTCACTATGTAGACCAGGCTAGCCTCAAACTCACGTGTGCTGGGATTAACATCACAGCCCATCTCCATTGCCTAGTTCTTAAAAGGCTTTGCTGTAGAAAAACAAGCCAAAAAGAACATAAGGAAAAGTGGCTCCTGATTCAGTGTGACGTCAGAGGGTCTCTCCTTCTATTTCAGTCCTGCCTATTCCATGATCAGAGAGACAGAAGGAACCATGGAGAAACTGAGGACCCAGACACAACCTAGACCCCAGAGGTCCTGCCTCAGAGAGATGGAATTGGTCTGTGGAGCAAGAGACAACTAGATAGATGTGCTAGGTCTCAACTACTGAAGGACAAAGTAGCCCAGAAGGCCAGATTGGATGGAGTTGGGAGTGCAGTGCGAGTCCTTCAGTAGCATAATCCTTTTTTCTCAGGGAAGTCTCTTTAAGTGACATACACCTGACAAGGCTCACACCTTGCCTCCCAGGCAGCTGGGTGGACAAAGGTAACTGAGTGACATAACTACTCTCCAAGGAAGCTCCTTAGGAAGTGGGCAGTCTCTTTGGTCCCAGCCTGCTGCCTCGAGATGTAATTTCCAAGAGGAGACGCTCTGCCTCTGTGCTGTGGCCTTTTCCGGGCCCACCCACGGGTTTACACCAGAGTAAATTGACCTCAATGTGAGCGCGGCAGGCTCCCCCCCCCCCCCGAGCTCTTCACCTTCCGCTCAGGCCCTGAAATTGTCCCTGGCTTGCTGCTCTGGCCTTTCCTGCTCACTTGGAACACAGGACACTTCTTCACACCTCTAGACCTGTGGATAACATTCTCCAACTCAGGGCAGCCTGCTCAGGACTTCCTCATCCTCTACAGCCACCTTGATGTCCCTTACTCACCCACCTGCATCAGATAAATGGATATGTTTATCCAGTATCTCCCTCCTTTTTTTTTTTTTTTTTTTTTTTTTTTAAAGTTTTTATTTATTTATTCATTATATGTAAGTTCACTGTAGCTGTCTTCAGACACTCCAGAAGAGGGCGTCAGATCTCGTTACAGATGGTTGTGAGCCACCATGTGGTTGCTGGGATTTGAACTCAGGACCTTTGGAAGAGCAGTCAGTGCCCTTAGCCGCTGAGCCATCTCTCCAGCCCCAGTATCTCCCTCCTTGACCTCAGACCAAATACATAATGATACTGGAGTGTGGGCACTGTGATGGCCAGGGCCCTAGGCTAACCCCATGGGGTTTCACAGCTGTGCCAAGTTGGCCTTACCTTTGCTGGTGGCTTCGTTCCCTCCCAGCTGCGGGTGTCCAAAGATGGAGGGACTTGGTAGATGTCATGCCCTATGCCAGCGGAAGGTGGCACCTGGTAAATGTCCTGGGCTGGACTTCCAGGCCCTGGGGGCACCTGGTAAAGGTCTGTGGCTGGGCTGGAAAATGAGTGATGAGGTGTTTGCTTTGAGAATGTGGATGACTGTTTGGCTGGGGGTGACTGGAACTGTGGGTTGGGTCCAGGGGCTTGGTAGAGACCTTGCTGAGTCTTGCTGGGAGTGGGTACCAGGTACACATTGTCAGACTGGGGCTGGTGAGTAATGGGGAGCATAGGACTGTACTGGGAAGCTGGAGGTACTGGAGCATGGACGCCCTGGGGGAGGCCGGGCTGGGGTTGGGGTGGGGTGGCAGGTGGGCCTGGTGCAGGCCCTGCTGGCTTCTTGTCATACATGCCAACCAGAATCTTGAGGCGGTTACCAGGCACAATGCCCTGGCGTCCATGCAGTGAGCAGAGCCACCAGCCATCCAGGCCCTGAGTGTCCCGCTCGAGCACTGTCATGATGTCACCCTTTCGGAAGGAGAGCTCATCCGGGGATTCAGCTACGTTGTCATAGAGGGCTTTGGCCAGCACGTTCTGGGGAGAGAAGACACAGGTGGACATGAAGTAGGAGGCCGGGCACAGATCTCACCCAGCTCCACCCACTCCGGAGTTAGGAGGCACCAGTTGTGGCTTTCAAGAGACATCTGGCAATAGCAGGGGACCTTTGTCCTGTCCATCGGGAGCAAAGTGGAGTTGCCCCAGTGATCTTTCAGCCGAGCTGGGGCCCCTGCTCTAGGGCAGCACCTGCCCTCAGGACATAGCCTGAGATGTGCAGAGGAGCTGACTCCGGTTTCCAGCATTAATAGTGGATGGCGCACAACCCAGGACCAGGGGATCCAACGCCCTCTTCTGGACTCTGTAGGCGCCTGTACTCACGCATGTATGCAGGTACATCATACACACCACACATATTTTTTAAATAAAATAAAATCTTTAAAATATTCCTCAAGCACTAAGCACTAAGTCCTCAAGTCTGAAGTCATGTGGCAATCTATATCAAAGAAGTTAAGGATATGGCAATTCAGCCACTAGGTTACCAATGAACGGTTCAGTAGAGTCGAGAAACAAACCGACAAAAAACAGTATCCTTTCCTTTCCCTTTTCTTTCTTCTTCCTTCCTTCCTTTCTTTCTCTCTTTCTTTCTTGGTTTTTCGAGACAGAGTTTCTCTGTATAGCCTTGGCTATCCTAGAACTCACTCTGTAGACCAGGCTGGCCTCAAACTCACAGAGATTCACCTGCCTCTGCCTCTGGAGTGCTGGGATTAAAGGCGTGCGCCACCAGTACCCAGCAACCACAGTTTCTTAAGATAAAAACACTGGGGGTTAAAAAAAAAAAAGAGGAACATTATCTTAAGTTCATCTACCAAAAAGCCAGGAATTAATGGAGAAACTCAAATACTCAAATGTGTCTCTTAAGCTGAGAAGTAAGGTGTTCTCCCCACTCCAGCACCAAGGTTCAGACCTTTGTATCCAGGACATTGCAATTCTTCCAGAGGAAGAAAATGCTGGGTGGGGGAGGAACATACACATCACAGGAAACAAACGGCCATCACCTGCAGACCATGTGATCATCTTCCTAAAGAATCAGCAATCGATGAAAATATCACAACAAGCACCGAACAACAGACGTCATCTGCTTACCACACACACCTCGCACAAGACTGGAGAGGACAAAATGTTTTTACTCAAGTAAAAACTTAAGCAAAAGGAAAAACCGCACCAAGTTCCCGGTGGGGTGACCCGCCTCTGTAATGTGAGGTCAGTGTCTTACATTCTCTCAGGACATCGGCCTGCCCATCATTGATGGTTCCACTTTCCATGGCTTTAGTTAGTTACCTGTGGTCAACCATGGCCCAAAAATATTAAATAAAAAATTCCAGAAATAAAAAATAAATCCAGAAATAGGCAATTCTTTTTTTTTAAAGATTTATTTATTTATTATGTATACAATGTTCTGTCTGCTTGTATGTCTGCACACCAGAAGAGGGTACCAGATCTCATTATAGATGGTTGTGAGCCACCATGTGGTTGCTGGGAATTGAACTCAGAACCTCTGGAAGAGCAGTCAGCGCTCTTAATCACTGAGCCATCTCTCCAGCCCAGAAACTGGCAATTCTAAGAAGCATAAAGAAACCTCTTGCTATTCTGCTCCACCACCCTGGGACCAGCGCATCCATCCTGCATGTGCTTCTTGCTTGCTAGTTACTTGGTGGCTATCTGGGGTCTGACCTATTCAGGTGCTATAGGGCTTACTAAGTTCAAGAAAGCCCTACTGCAATGGTCCTAAATCACACAAGCAGTAACTCTTATCTAATTCAAATTTGCCAAAGAGAAGGTGCTTCTGTTAAGTGAAAAGGTTAAAGTTACTGATTTATAGCTTTGGAGAAATCAATCACTTAACTTTTATAATAATATATTACAATTGTTCTATTATTGTTATTAATCTCTTATCAAACCACATTTATAAATTAAGCTATTATAGACAAAAGCCAGGCATGGCAGTGCACTCCTTAATCCCAGCACTTGGGGGAGGGCAGAGGCAGGTGGATCTCTGTGAGTCTGAGGCCAGCCTGGTCTACAGAGTGAATTCCAGGACAACCAGGGGATACGTGGTAAGACCTTGTCTCAGACAAAAAGAAAAAAAAAGCCAAACAGAAAAACCTATTATAAACAAACACATACTGGAAAAAATACAGGGTACAGAATGCTTAATACTAATCTGAGGTTTTGGGGTATCCTTTGGGAGTCTTGAAATGCACCAAGACCAAGCAGAGAATAATGTGAACTCGGATAATTTAATAGAGCATTATAACAATTCATCATGAATTATTATGCCATGGGGCTTTTTATTTTATTTTTGAGAAATTCTTTTAGAATGAAAAGGAGGAAAAGAGGTCAATACGTGGACAAGCCACTTCTTTTTTTTTTTTTTTTTTTTTTTTTTGGTTTTTCGAGACAGGGTTTCTCTGTGTAGCCCTGGCTGTCCTAGAACTTGCTCTGTAGACCAGGCTGGCCTCGAACTAAGAAATCCGCCTGCCTCTGCCTCCCAAGTGCTGGGATTAAAGGCGTGCGCCACCACCGCCCGGCTGACAAGCCACTTCTAAAAGGCACAAGTACTCTTTTCTAGCTATGAGGACAACTCTAAGCAGGGATGGGGCAGGACAAAGGCTGGGAAGCAATGGGGAAGCTGAGACCCTACAGCAGGCGAACGAAGGAAATTCCCTGTGGGAAGGAAGGCAGTGGGACCTGGCCTGGCACCACAGACCACCAATCAGAAATCAAGTACAAAAGGCCCAGTGCTGGGCAAGAAAAGTTAGTAGTACAATCAAAAAGGAAAAGACAAGACCAACAGAACACCTACAATATACAGAGAGGTCATCCAAGGGAAATCAAAGACCAAGACCTGCTGGTGTATACCAGTTCCATCAAGTACAGACACAGGGGGATCAGGCTACAGGGTCCTCTGGGTGTTTATGGTGTTTAAGGAAGTGGTGCAGGCAGGAGTGAATATTCACAGGGGAGCAATGAGGAGGTATAGGGGAGGTGGGTCACCCTGCCCTCCTGAGTTATAGTCACAATTATTCAGGAGCAGATCCCAGACATATTGCTATTGTGAGTGCTTCTGGGGCGTGAGGAAGATGCAACAGGAAAAACAGACGCACTAGGCAAAGGAGGAGGAGCACCTACACCTTTACTGGAGCTCCTGACAACCGTCACAGCTGCTATAAGAAATGGGTACTATGATGGCCTTTCTATAATGAGGAGACACTCCCAGAGCGCACTTCATGTGGCCCGGGAGCAAAGTAGCCTGTGCTGGGGCTGTGTGACTTGAAGCAGGACAACAGGATAGTGGACAGGAAGAAGGCACAAGGTAACCTGAGCAGTCCTGCTCTTACCATCTCCATCCCGCCTCCATCCCGAGCTGGGCTTAGAGATGGCAGAGGGCAGGAGGAAGGCCGAAGTCTGGTCTGGGTGTGGCCAGGACATCTGTCCTCTGAGTATCAGAAGACTGACTGCCTCAGCAGAGCTGACTGAGACCCCCATTAGGCACTCAAGAAGGTCAAATGTACCCCTCTGGTCTCCAGGTGAACATTAATTATGGGTGACCTACAAGGTCCCTCCTAAGTTTTATGGGTCTGAAGATACAGATCTAAACTTAGAAAAGGGTCCTGGGCTCTGGCTACTTGCTGTGTGGCCTTGGCTACTTAGACCCTAGAAGTAAAACCATCCTGGGGCCAGGCTGGTGGTATACAACCTGCAATCAAACCAAAGCTAAACCAACCAAACAACAAAAACAACCAGCATCCTATGGACCTCAGCTCCTTCATGGAATCAATTAGGAGCTGGAATTCCGGGCAGCAGGAAGGGCCATGACGCTGGGACAAAACCCAAAGTGAGAGTCCAGGCTCTGAAACAGCAGAGTCCCAGAGGACTACCTCTAATTGTCTCTCAGGCCTGCCACACTGGCAGCTAAGGAGCCAACAGAAATCACTATGAGACCAGGCTGGCATAAGAGTAAATAAGCTGAGCCCAGAGTATTCCAGTACTTCCAGCATTCAGGAAGTCGAGGCAGGAGGACTGAGTTTTAGGTTACTTTAGTCTATAGTGATATTCCCACCCCCAAAAAACTCCTCCATAATAAAACATCAATTGAAATTTTAAAATGAGGTGTCAGAATACCACTGAAAATTCTCAAGACAATGGGGGTAGATATTCTCTCTTTTTATTTACAGAATTTTCCAACTTGTATTTGATAAGTATTTCTCATTTTGAAGTTGAAAAAAGTATGTTTGAGGGGGAATCAATCAAAATTAAATATGTATGAAAGCGTCATTAAAAAACACTATTATTCGAAATGCAATTTTTTTAAAGGAAAGGAAAAAAAATACTTATCCAGAAAAAGAAAATAATGGGACACCTCCCAGGTTCTGGGTCAGGCTGGAACAGAAGCAGACAGACAGACAGACAGACAGCTAGTGTGTTCAGAGGCCAGAGCTCTGATGAGCAGGCCTGGATGGGAACGACCTTACAGCTACCAGGCTCAGAGGCCCCATCCCCAAGCCGCAGACAAGAAAAACCAATTTCCCAAATATGGTCTGCAGCCTGCCTCCGGGAATCACCAGGCCCACCCTCCCTCAGTGACCCCAGAACACCAAGCTGCCTGGCTGGGTCCCCCTGGCCCCAGCCCTGGTGACCACAGGAAGTGCCAGCAGAGTGAGTCACAGGGAAATTCCCTCCAGCCAAGTCAAAGACGGGTGGAAGTGTAGACAGAAGGGCCACTACTGAGTCCCCTCACCTCTATGACCTGCTGCTCAGGCTCATCAAGAGGCCCCACTGGGTGGGTCTGGGAGAGAGGAGAGAGAGAGAGAGAAGACTAGTAGGGTATGCTGAGGAAAAGGTTCAATGACAAACCATGCAAGAAACTGCCCAGCCCAGGGGAGCCACTTGGGCTTCCAGCCTTCCAAAGCTGCTCGCTCTACCTACAGCACAGGTTCACTGAATGACGGCCAAGTACGCCTTGGCCAAGTAGGGTTGTAACTAACTGTCCAGTCAAAGGCCGCTGGAGCCAGGGAAGCACCTCATGGACTGGGCACGTGGCATCAAGAGCCTGGCACCAGGGGTTCTTCGGCCTGTGTCAGCTGGTGTGCTCTGGCCCAGAGCCCTTGCAGCAGCCTCTCTCCTGCCCAGCCCAAGTCCAAGCACTGCCAGTGCCTGACCTATCGACTTTTCAGCTGGCCAAGCAAAGGGCTTTCAGCCTCTCTGCCTCCCCAGTTAGCTACTATTCAAGGCCACACTGCTCCTTCCCTCTCATGTCACTAGGTCCAGCTCTCACTCCCACTGCTGTGTCACCTTGGGGAAGTCCCTTCTCCCTAAACAACCAGACTGTTGAAGCTAAGATGACAGCCGGCTTCGGAAGATTGTACTTTTGGTTCTTGCTCTTGCCAAACTCCTAAAGCACTGGTTCTCAGTCTGTGGCTCACAACCCCTTTGGGGTGGTTGCATATCAGATGGCCTAAGAATTAGATATTTACATTACAATACATATCAGTAGTAAAACTACAGTTATGAAGTAGCAACAAAATAATGTTATGGTTGGGAGTCACCACAACATGAGGCACTGTGTTAAAGGGTCGTAGTAGCATTAGGAAAGTTCAGAATCACTGTCTCAAAGACAGTGTCCACCTATACTCTTGAGGTCAGGTCAGCACAAAGCTTACCACTGCAGTAGGGTGGAAAGACATCCAGCAATAATTTGCCATGTCTAGGAGTGCAGCTCAGTGCCTATCTTATGTGAAGCTCATGAAATTAATAATTTGCCAAGATGGGGTAGAGGGTGCCAGAAATAATGACAAAAAAAGACAAAAGGACAAGACCTTTGCATATATCTGACTTTCCAAGGAAGTAATACTGTAGTGACTTAACTGGCTAAGCACAGCCACACAGAGACTTCTGTGACTCCAGAATGGCAGGGGCTGATTGCTCTAGGACTCCACAGATTATCCCTCGATCTTCCCAGGACAATAAATGCCATCCAAACAGTGGCTTTCCACAGTCAAATAAGCGCGGATGGGTAACAGTCACGGCAGCCTGAGCATCCCTGCTGCAGCGGGGCTCTGTTTTTGGAAGATCACAGGGATTCTGTGTCATGACTCAAGTTGGGAAGTAGTCAGCCTCCTAAGCCCAGTTTCCCAGCCTCCGTCAGCTGGACAGTTGTATGCCCATGATATGCTATATATGTTATGTTCCAAACCCACAATAGGTACAACCGGGACTCCAAGGGATGCAGAGCTAGGTTACACTGATCTGTCTAGATCAGTGAGTGGTTCTCAACCTGTGGGCTGCAAACCCTTTGTCAAAACTCTATCTCCAAAAAAAAATGTAAATTACGATTTATAACCACAGCAAATTGTTTGGGGGTCACTATGACATGATGAAACTGTATTAGAATGTCACAGCATTAGGAAGGTTGATGTTGCCAGTTACAGAGACACCATGAAGGCTGCTGCCTGACTTACCAATCTCTGGCCACCTCACTCTGGGAACCTTCTGTTGCATCCTTCGCCTACAAGATTCACGTCAGACATGACCCCCACTCCTCCTTCAGGAAGGCCAATGTCTATCTTAAGACACCTACTTCCCCTTACATACCGACATGTCTTGTTCCTAACACAAGTGTGGGAGGCACAAGTCTGTCCATAGGAGGTGCCACAGCAAGTGCCTGCTGTGAGTAGAGCCAAGAGAAACCCTTACCCTGAAGCCAGTGCCCCCATTCCACTCATCCAAGAGAGCTGCCCCACAGGTATGGTCTGGTTGCAAATGACTCTCATTGTACCTGGGGCCTGTGAAAGCTTCAGACCCAGCAGGGTTCCAGCTAACCTTGCAAGGCATAATAGCAGAGAGAGGGAGAGCAGCTGTAAGGACAGCTGTTCTTCTTAGCTCCAGCTGCTTGGGGGAGTCCTCAAGTGTAGTGGGATTTCCCAAGCAGGCAATAGGGCAGGGTGCAAGCTGGTGGCTTGGAGCATTGAGAAAAGGCACTACAGTTTCCTCCCCACAGAGTCTTCAAGCAGTGCCAGCCTGAGCCTACTAACCAACGGACCCTCTGCAGGCAGGCCTGGCTCCACTACTGGTTCACACTTATTTATACAGCAAATCATGTTCTCAGTGGCCCTAAACTAGCTCAAGGTGCGGGAACCAGGGGAATCAGAAAAGGAACTGGGCAACATGATACAACTGATAGGTTCCTAAGGACAAGAACAGTGAATTTATCCTAGACCATAGGCCAAGCTCCTTCCTCCCATGATCATCTCACTAAATCTTCAAAACGACCCAGGAAGGAAATGCCTGAAGGAAAGTGGAAGTTCAGAATGGGTACACCTGTCTCACCAGGTTCACAGAGACAAGACAGATTTGCAGAGGCAGGTCTAGGGCTCTGAGATACAAGTGGAATGGGAGATTGGGGGAAATGTTGAGCTTCACAGAATCCAGAGTGTTAGTGGCACAAGCCTTTCCTACCCTGCCTAGTCCCAGTCCCAATGCATACACAGGCACCCACCCCAAGCACAGAGCCTCACACACAGCAGGCACTAAAGAAACACTAGTTCCCTTCATTCTCAGAACCACTGCAAATGTGAGCCAAGTTTATTTCTGGGATATTCTGTTTGCTTGTCCCAAAGAGCCTCGCTCTCGGTGGTGGCCAATGGCTATAGGCCCAGTGACTGTGTGCCCAACTGGCAGTCCCACTCACCATTCCTCTTCACTCATGCCCAGGCATCCACCTGGAGCAACATGCAACCATAAACCCACTGACTAGGGACCTGGCAGCCCTCCTTGCCCCAATCCAGGATCCCACGGAGCCCTGAGAGACACTTCTTCCCCCCACCCACCCCCGCCCCCCCACGTCTTGTTATCTGGGATGGAATTCTAAGACAAACTAGGGTTGGCAGCATCCTGCCCTAGCATTCCCATGGACAACTGAGCAGCCAGTTCATGTCCCTGATATGCTGATAAGGAACAGCAGTATGAGAATTGGTCTCAAAATGGCCTGTGCACGAGCCCCACATTCCAGAGCTCAAGGGGGCCACAGGTCCAGCCCTGCCTTCCTCAGGAGAGTACAGCCAGGACACAGGCAGGGAGGCTCCCTAGGGGCTCAGTGTCTGACACCCCACAGCCAGGGCAAGGTCTGGAACAGGAAGGAGTGGAAATCCACCTGCACTGGGGGTGGCCACTGCCTGAGATTCACCCTCATACACAAATGCTGACCTTGGCTCCAGTAGCAACAGCAAATGACTTTGTGTCTAAACCCAGCTACGGACCGGAAGCAGGTTCCTGCTTCAACTCCTGCCACAGTGTCAGATACTGCCTTGGGGAGTCTGGGCAGAGGTGAAGTGGCATAAGGAATCCTCCTGCCGGAGAATATGGCCTCTGCAAGCCCCCCTCACAACATGCAGGGTGGGATAACCACTGTTTCCTTCCCTGACTCTAGGATTCTAATGGAGGATTGGCGAAACTATCAGTGGGCGAGTTCTAGTCCACTTTTGTGATTTGCAAAAAAGTCTTAGCAAAGCTCAGTGTAAGAGCTTCACTGTAGGACAGCATGGGGCCCAGAATAAGGGTAATCCCTACCCCTGACTGTCATCACACCAGGATCCAGAAATCAGAGCAAAGGGACAGTAGGATCTTAGTTTATTCATCTTCAGGTCTGAAGGCCCCTGGAGTTTTGACACGCTACAGCCTGAGCTGTACATAACAGCCTTCAGTAGTTCTTAATGTCGTTCATCTGTATGAGGACCTCCTCATGTAGCCACGTAGGAACAGGGGACAGTATCACAGAACCTGTCCTCCAGCACACAAAGCTTAGCCCCTCCACTCTCTACCTCTCCTACAAGACCTGACCTTGTGCCTCACATAGAGGTGGGAAGGTTTCACCAAGAAAAACACGGAGCCTTGACTCTTCTTAGGGCTCAGAGGACCAGACAAGAGTGCACAGATCCATCGTCTGGGTCTGAGACCACTCTCCACCCAGTGCATCTGCTGGAGAATGATCACCACCAACTTCCCACTCCCCAACTAACACTACCTCTTTCCAAAGGCCTCCCAGACTGAGAAGGTTGTGTTAGGGAGTGGGCAGAGGATAAAGCTGTCTGGGCTTGGGGAAAATTTGTGGTGGAGCCTCCTAAAAGAATGGATGCTAGCAGAGAGCCACAGTGACAGCTCAAGGCCAGTTCCCTCTGACCAGGCAAGGAGGAGGGAGCACAAACGGTACAGTACACAGAGACCATACTGCTCCCACTCTCTGCCTCAGTTTCCACACTTAAAACCTTACAACCAGGGTGGGGAGCAGCACCGGACTCAAGGGTCTTTCTTGTGCAGACGGATCCCCTTGAGACACTGCCTTGGCCAGACCTAGGAAGGTCACACTGCACTCACTCTCCTACTCAAGCACAACCACTAATGGCCAGAAACACCATTCTTCCTTCTCTGAGCAAAGGTGACTTTACAGGCACAACCTAGGACTGCCTTACCCGGCCGTCTCCACCCAGTTTCCAATGGGTTCCTTCCTTGCTCAGGGCAAAGGGGAGGTGAGGAGGTGCCAGGAGGGTGTGCCGGCAGTTACTTCCCAAGGGCTCCCTTCCCCAAGGCACCACCTGGCTTCTGGCTCCTGATCCTCTAGGCATCCACACCTGCTATTCTGGCCCGTCACCATCCAACTCTCCACCCGGAGAAAAGAGGGCGTGTCCCCTGGCCAAGACAATCGGAAACTTTCTCACTTCGCAAGGAACGGGCACATGGTCATTATATATAGGTAACCAAACACACAGCAAACCCTAGCTCGGGAGTGTCTCTCAGCCTAGACCTTTCTACAATCCAGAGACGTGAAAATAAGCTGCCGCCGTCGCTGGGATTCTCGACTACCCAAATGCCCCCAGGTTCCGACCTATCACGGCTCACCGCCAGTTTGTAACCCTCAGCAAATCTCGGTTTCTCAGTCCCTCGGCATACCACCTCGGGTTTAGCCTCAGACAACCCGGCCGGCCGGTGGCCCGGCTGCCTGAGGACATCAGAACCCAAAGGACTGCAGAGGGCGTCGCGCTAGCTACATGGGCTGCGGGGAATCGAAAGGTGGACCGAGGGAGGAACTCGGTTACGCGCCGAGTTGCTCCGTAATTCTGCGGCCGGCGGGACGCTCGGGGCCCGCAGGGAATGTCCTCCTCCCCGCCTGCCCGGCCCCGCGCCCACACTCACCAGGGACTTCATGGTGCTCCCCGGCCAGAGGCCGCGCTGCCCGCGTACCGCCCGCCGCCCGTGCCTCACGTCTCTGCCGCCGCCTCGGCCGCTCGCAGCCGGTCCACTTCGCTCCGCCCGCCCGGCTCCCGGCATGCCCAGCCGCGCTACCATTGGCCGCCGTGGTCCCCCATGCAAATGAGCCGCCGAGGTGGGCGGGCCGAGCTGGCCACTGCCCGTTACGGACATCCCCGCCTCTCATGGCTGCTGGCCCTGCTAGCGAAGGTCCTTAGAAGACGCCGCCCAGCCCCATCGCTCAGCTTCGGTGCAGCTCCTCCTTCCCCTCCAGATGCTGACCTTGTGCCTTCCTTACCCACCAATACTGGAGTATTCACGCGTGTTCGCCGCATACGATTCAGATCTGAATTCCTACGCAAAATGGGGAGGGGGGAGTACGCCCCGAAAGCAATTACTGAAAACAATAATAGTGTAAGACTATTGTAGACAGGGCTTAGTGTGTAAGGATCCCGGAGTGATGGTTTACGTCTAAGATTCCAGTAATAGGGAGGCAAAGGCAGGAAGCCAGCCTGGGTCATAGGGTCTTGTCTCATAACAAAACAGACCCCAGGGTTGGCCAGCTACAGTCTGACCTGCTGCTTTTCACTGGCAGGACCAACCCCTACCACTTTGTGTTCCTCTACTTTTGAGGATTCCAGCTGGTCCCCTGAAGCCCAGGACTTCCGGACTATGTCCACTCCGTATATGCCTCTGGGCACTAAGCAAGGAACCAGAAGCTTGCCAACTCCTGCCTCAGTTCTCCATCGAACTGAATCCAAGCTCTGGAAGAAGGCTGCCCATGTTCAGGTCACAGTCATGCCCTAGGAGCGCCCCTCCACCTTTCCTGAGTCAGTCCTGTCCAGACATAAAACTCGTGCCCAGCAATCTTCCTGAAACCTGCTCCAGCTTGTCTGTTTCGGCAATGTCGAAATGTGTGCACTGAGACTGAGAGAGAAGGAAAAAGCACCTCGGGAAAGCAGTGGACAGCCTCAGCTCACCTCAGTGCTTGCTCCTTGCTAGGTTACAGTTCAGTAATGTCATCCCAAGCAGCAAAATGTGGATGCCAGAGTCTCTGAGCACAGACTGCTGGAAAAACAGAACGAGCCTTAATTCAGAGCACTCAGGATCCTGACTGCACACTCTCCAGCAGCTGCTGATGTAGGGAAGCAGTGAGCCAGTCCACACTTCATTTCAGCAGAGTTCTGAAGAATAGTGGCTAACACACACATGCTCAGGCCAACCTCCACTTGACAGGCATCAGGCAGGTTTTTGCCCAGAGCTCCTTCATCAGGAGCTGGGCTACAGCAGACCAGACCCCGCTCACAGGTTCTGTGAACACCTGGTTAGACCAGATTCCTGGGTCTTAACCCTCCTGAAAAGCTAGAAACCTGCATTTCCCTGGGGCTTCTGGCTTAAGAGCCAATGGCCAGAGCTCACAGTATAAGGGGGTAGGAGGGGGGTGGGAGGCAAGGAGAAATGACCCAGTGTCTAGGACACTCCTGCTGGTCACCATACACTACTCCCCCCCCCCTCTCTCCTACATCCCCTCTCTTCATCCAGCTACTCAATGGACCTAAGCCAGTGGGAACATGCCTAAGCATCTGTCCCACTTTGTGGGGTTGAAGGGTCCATAACATGTCACTCGTTTCTACTTTGGAGGGGAGGAGCAGGACCCAGAGACCCAGGAGGTCTCTGCAGGATGGACAGGAACACAAAAGGCTAGACTCAAAGGGGATATATAGCCTGTATTCCACCCGGGCCAAGGGAAGGCACCACAGACATGCAGTGACTAGCTAGGGTCTTGGGAAAGGGAGATTCTCTCTCAAAAGAGGGCGAGGGGTGAGTGTGGAGGTGGGGGAAGGGAACTGGCTCAGGCTCAGGCATTTCAAAAATTTGCTCCTTTTCCACTTAACTCCCCCCCCCAAGCCTGTGAACCTTGGAATGGCATTTCCGCTTTGGAAACAAGACCCCAGGATTGACACCCCACTGTGCTAGGGGAGTACCCCTTCCCAAGCTATTGGGGGAGGAAGTACCCATCAGGATGGTTGTGGCAAAAGGCTGACAGGAATGCTACACACACACACACACACACACACACACACACACACACACAGTGGTCTGTGCTGGCCTGGACACACGTGCTCAAGTGATGCGGTCCTCCCTTCTCCACACCGACCCGACCTCCATGATGCGGAGGGACTCATGAGTCTTCCTCTCATGCCCACAGCAGTTTTACAACACACTTTACTGCTGGCCTCTTTACGGTGATGAGACTGACACACAGTCCAGGGGTCCTTGTCTCATTCCACACAATCTGTGCCCAGGAGGGACATGGTGGAGATCCTACACCTTAACCCACACTGACTTCTCTGCAGTGGAAAGGGAACTTAGGGACAAGGACACTCCAAAACACTCAAACTGACTCCAGATGGACAGGGGTCTGAGACCCAAGAAACCACCTCTCTTCCATCTCCCCAACAAAAATAAAACAACAACAACAAGAAGCCTGCATCCAGCACTAAGCAGCATCCTCAGAAGCTGAACTCCTCGATAAGGAGTGTGTAAAATAGGGCGGGACCTAAGCGGTTACTCTTGTGGGAAGAGCTGGCTTGAGAGCTGGCAGAGTTTCAAAAATATCGGAAAGTCAAGTCACCCATAATCATGCCTGAACACACACAGGCACACATAGAGGCAGCACATGCACACATAAGCACACACTGGAACAAGCTCACATAAGTACAGCTACATACAGGTGCAACATACACAGACAGAGTCGAGCATACACAGGTGTATATGCAGAGGAGTTGCCCAGAGAGGGTGGTGCTGGAGAAAGAATGCACATGCCTGGCCAGACAGCAGTTCCCACTCTCCAGGACAGGTGACAGTCATTCCAGGAGTGGCCTGGAGTCTCTTTACCAGGTTAAAGATGAGCTTACAGGCTGCAGAAGGATATCCCTATCCTCTGGGATATGGAAGGGGCATTTGCACAGTAAACACAGTAGGCCACTTTCCTGCCTATTACTATTTGTCCTGGACCCCCACTGAGGGGACAGGGTTGGAGCTGGCCTTCTGAGCCTCACAAGCAGTGCAGACCCTACAGAAGAGCCATCACTGCTTAATGCCCTGTAATTTTCACTGTAGCACTTAAAATAGCAGAAGGGGAGAGGTATAGTGCCAATGTCCAACTCTAGCAGAATGGCTGGACAGAGCAGCCCCTCCAAGACCACGCAGCTACACAGAGACTTCCAAAGAGCAAATTACACAGAGGAATTTCGGCTTATGACTAAGAAGAGTGAACAGAGCAGGTCTAACTGACGAGCCCAAGATAAGAAGCACAGCCTCCCCTCCTGAAGCTTGGGCTGGACAGGTCAGCTGATGGCCAGCTCTGGGAGTGGCAGAGGGAAAGGATTTCCTGAGACCGGAGGTAAGCGTCGCAAGCCCCAGGGACAGGAAGATGTGTTGTCCCTAAAGGGCCACAGGAACTGTTCCTTCCTTCTGAGAGGACTACTCACAAGGTCAAGCTCAAAACCTGGGCAAAGGCTACAGGGACCCTTAGGACACAGCCAATCCTCCCCACTCTGGGGACCAGGAGAGGGAAATACCACCTCCCAGAGGCTCAGAGGGCAGAGCCTCGGCCAGCTCACACAGGGAGTGGTAGGAGAGCTTACATCTGTAAACCCATTCAGCACTCTAAGCACGTCCCTAAAGCACCCCAGGTGACCCACACACACACACACCTCATTCCAAACAGCAGAGCACACACTCCCTAAGAGTGGCTCTTAGCCATAAAGAGCTTGCCTGCACTACTCCAAGGCTGGAGTGAGCAATGAGAGCATTCACTCTTCATGAGCGTGGTGATTGTAGAAAGGTGGGCAGGGCCTACAGCCTGGAGTCAGATTCTTCCTAATCGGGCCCCATGTCATCGTTCTGGCAAGTCCCTGTGGACCTGGATGGATACAGAGGTAGGATGGAAGGCAATGCTACCTGCTATGGAGGGACAGAGCCCAGGGATGAGAAGGCTCCAAACTGACCTCCCAGGAAGCCCAGCCCCCCCACCCCACCCCCAGCTCCTCTTTCTCCCTCCAGGTGTTGTCCTGGGACAAAACGGGGGTGGGGTGAATAGGGCAGCCCTCCTTTCACATTTTCCTGCAGCAGTGGCACCTTCGGGGATGTGTTATTTCAGACAGGACTTCCCTCCAGCAGACGCTCACTGCGTGCTGGCAGACAAGAGGGGGCTAGGCCTGACCACTGCTCCGTGTGTGACCAGAGGCGGGGGCTAGTGCCTGCCCTAGAAGCCGCTTCTGGGATCTGGCTCGCCTCATCCCCTCAGCTTTAGGGAGGAGTCAGAGTAGCAGAAGAAATCTGTCAAGGAAGAGAAGGGCATTGACAGGTCCCTACCCCTGGGGGCAACTCTGCTGCCAGTGGCTGCCCTGTTCGTCAGCTAGGCTGGTTGGGCAGGGACAGGGTGTGGTCAAGAGACCTCCCGAGCTGGGCCATCTGCTCTCCCTCTCCCATGGCAACCAGCAGTTCAGACCGAGGGGTGACTTCACATGCCATCTGCTACACGCCTTCAGCAGCTTCCACTGAGCACCCGTGCCCACACCCACAGATACCCAGATGAGCAGAGAATAGACAGGGCTGTCGGCCATGGGGGCTGGAGCCAGTGAGCTGCAAGGCCAGCAGGGTCACAGGGGCTCCAGGGACTCCAGAGGGTATTTGTTAAAAACAAAACAAAAACAAACAAACAAACAAAAACCCTATACAGAGTGGATCCCGCGCGGTACAGAGTGGATCCCGCGCGGTACAGAGTGGATCCCGCGCGGTACAGAGTGGATCCCGCGCGGTACAGAGTGGATCCCACACGATACAGAGTGGATCCCACACGACGCAGAGTGGATCCCACACGATACAGAGTGGATCCACACGATACAGAGTGGATCCCACACGACGCAGAGTGGATCCCACACGCGCCTGCAGCACATTTGCTTCTCTCGACTAAGCCTACACAAATGACTCCAGCTGTGTGTGGCGCCCTCAGCTGGTCACTGCCCTTCAGGTGGTGGTCATGGTCATGCACGTCGGTAAGGACAACCATTACCAGCATCTGGACCCACACTCAGGCACCGATATGGATATACACAGGGCTGTACCAAACACAGGGCACTCTGGTGTGTCTCTGTGCCAGCATCCCGTATCTCCAGACATACATCAAGTTCCACCCACTAGGAGCCAGGACCCGTGCCCTCTCTTGCACCACACCCACAAACACAAGTGCACACCTCTAAACCTATTTCCCAGCCTTCCCTGCTCTCCCTCCTCCCTCTTCACATGCTCAAAGGTTCCCCAAGTTCCCTCAAAACATCTCCTGAGGACCTGGGTGCAATTCTTCCTTGGGTGCAGCTGCCCCAGATCCATAGCTAGTGCTGGAGGTGAGCAGGACTTCCCTCACACCAAACTGGGGGGACTGGCTACGGCGTCCACCTCTCTCAACTGCACACATGGTCTGAGCATGCCTGTCATGTGCTGTGTTGTACTAGGACACGGCCGAGGAAGGAGCCCCTCCTCTGAGCACTCACACTGGGGCTGTGAGAGGTGGGCATGAACTGCAATCACACCTGTGTGTGGTGACAAGAACTCAGGGCAAAGAAGGTAGCGGGGTAGGGAGTTATTTCATGCAAGATGTATGGAGCTTCTCAAAGGAGGAGGCACGTGAGTAAAGACAGTGAAAGCTGATGTAAAAAGTACAGGCAAGTGAGCAGCTTGGGAGTGGAATCGAGATTCAGGTCTGAGGCGCTGCAGGCGGGGGCTCTTGGCAAGCTGGAACCAGCTCAGGCTTCTGGCTTCCGAGAGGGTCAAGTGTATCCTGGACTTGGGCTCTCCAGTGGCTTATGAGTGGGAGCACCAAGCCAGAGTGGCTGGGGAGGGTGGAGAACCAGTCAGAATTCCTGTGTCCAGAGTTGATCATCTCTGATGTGCTCCCTGAAGCCCTCCAGAACCTCTTGGGACACAATGAGGCCCCGGGAGAATCACGGGTGACACCCACAGCCTAGTGTTAACCTGCGATGACGGAGAGAGAACACAAGCCCTTAAGGCCCTGATGGAGGGCTGTGAACAGGGAAGCCTGTGGTCTCAACACGGTCGGAGCAGGTCACTTTGGTAGGTATGCCTAGACTTTCTAATACCAACAACAGATCAGTGTTCTGATACTTTAAAATCCACATTAAACAAAAGAGACAGCTATCCATAAACCAGAGGATAGGTTAAATGCACTGTGGTACATTCATAAGTAGAATATTATTTAGCAACCAAGAAGGCACAAGCCAATAATACACCCATGTGGATGGCAATTTCTAAACTATTTTGCTGAATGAAAGAAGTCAGAACCAACATAGAATGAGGAGGTACATCTAAGTCAGTGATAGAGAACAGAGCGGGGCCTGCCTCCTGGGGGCCTCTGAGAACGTTCTGAGGAGATAGTGACATTCCTTATCTTGACAGAGCTCTTTATTGTACGTTTAGTACCTGCACATTTCCATGATGTGGAAAAATCTACCTCAATATAAAAGTCTCAACGGACAAAAATGAAACAAAGCCCAGAAGGATGGACGGCATTACGCGGTGTTTTGAAAAAACCCAGAGCAGGTATTATGATCTTTTTTTTTTAAATTCATCCATTTATTTTATACATATGAGCACACCACCATTGCTCTCTTCAGACACAACAGAAGAGGCACAAGACCCCATTACAGATGGTTGTGAGCCACTATGTGGTTGCCGGGAATTGAACTCAGGACCTCTGGAAGAGCAGTCAGTGCTCTTAACCGCTGAGCCATCTCTCCAGCCCAGGTATTATGATCTTAGACCCGCTGAGTTACCCTTATGGTAAGTATATACCTGCTACCTAGGGAACTGGGTGCAGTTAGATCTCTATGAAACTCAGCCTAGGCTTCCTAGGACATTCATCTTTCCTCATTTATTACAAAGCTCTACAGGTTTTGATGATCCCAGACTAGTGTGCCTTCCACTATAATCTGTCTCAAAACCTTCTTGGAATTTGGCAGGGTTTAATAATAAAATTACAGAAAGGCCCCCTTAGTCTCTAATCTCTCCCCTAGAAAAGAGATTAACTTTAGAGCTACAGCTTGTGACCATCTCTCCTGCCAGAACGGGCGTCCCTCATCACCTCTGTTGAGGTCCTAGCTCTCTTTCTGGGAGAGATGAAGAGGACCACTCAGCAAACAGTGGGTATAAGCGCACACAGTAGGAGTGGGGCCAGAGAGAACCGGGTGCCCTTGCTGGGCGAGTCTGACAGCCTCAGGTCCATCCCTGGAGCTACATAAAAGGAAGAGAGAAATGGCCTGGCAAAGTCATTCTCCGGCCTCTACACTTGCACCTGTGTCCACACACATGTCATATACACACATGATGATAATGTCAACAATGACCACAAAAAGAAAGGAGGGAAGGAAAGAAGGAAGGAAGAAAGAAAGAAAATAAATACTGAAGTTTGGCCAGGAAACAAGGAAAGCACGCAGCTATGAAGAGGCTGAGTCTAGGAGGTGGAAAAGGTCATTAGGGCAGTAGGTAGGAGGGGCAAAGTTGACCACAAGGAGTGCCCTAGAGTTGCCCAGGGCCACTCACCTTTCCACAGCCAACATTAACATTAGCATCTTAAAGTGCTTAGCATCTTAGATTAGCATCTTAAGGTACTGAGAGTTACAGACTGGGGTTGAGGTCTTGCCTCAATACTTCTACTGCTGGACCACACTGCTTGCTGCAGACCACGTCTGAGGACAAGCCTGCACATCAGTGGCTTTACCCGCACGTGACTCTGTCCATTCCAAATAGCATAGCAGCAGAGCGCCCAGCTGGCCTGAGACGTGGTGGGCTAGCCAACAGCTCTATTGGAGCAGTGAGGACAGGCTTAGGAGGATAGGATACCCCAGGCTGTGCACAGCAGGGCAGAGGCCAGAGTCATCTCACCACTAAGGCCTTCCTTAACAGGAACTAAGTTGAACCACAAAGAAAAAGCCACCAGAGGGAGATGGTATACCACAGAGGATTGTGCAGGGGTCAGCAAAGGGTGCTTGGTTACCACATCTGCCAACAGAGGCTAGAAACAGTGACTGTCACTACACAGCCTCTCATGAAGAGCTGCATGCACCCCTTGTTGACATCCCCCCAAATGCTAGGGACCCATGAGTTCTGGTAACACCCCTGAGGAAACTGAAGCATAATGAGGTTCTGTAATTGGCTGTTGTAGAGTCCAGCACAATGATTCCTTCTGGAACCTTCACCCTGACCTACCAAAACATTCACCCATCCGGAAGCAGCCTCTTTAATCCCCAATTGGCCTTCAATAAAGCTGCCTGGAAAGAGACTAAGCAATCTTGTTGCTGTTTTGCTATTTGTTTGTTTTTGTTTTGTTTTTTCCAGACAGGGTTTCTCTGTATAGCCCTGGCTGTCCTGGAACTCACTCTGTAGACCAGGCTGGCCTCAAACTCAGAAATCCTCCTGCCTCTGCCTCCCAAGTGCTGGGATTAAAGGCATGTGCCACCACTGTCCGGCTTTTTTTGTTGTTGTTTTGGGGGGTTTTTTTGTTTTGTTTTGTTTGTTTGAGACTAAGCAATCTTAAGGCTTGTGTAGGGCCCTGGCATTACCTGCCCTGGCATGATGGCAGAGAGGAGGGAAGAGCTGCACTCCACACCCTCAGCAGGTGGCTGAGTTGGGGCAATGAGAGAGAGAGAGAGAGAGAGAGAGAGAGAGAGAGAGAAGGAAAACACATAAAGGGCCAGGAGGTCATAGGTCCTGTTCCATGAAGCCTGCAGTCCTGTGACAGAATCTGCTAGCAACCACTCGATCCCATCTTCAAATACACAGTGACAAATGAGACCAGGAAGTGTCCAGGGGAAGCTGTGAGGGTGAGCAGGGATGACCTGCCTGGTAAAGTGGGCACGAAGTTTGAGAGCAGTTCCTGTGAGGGGAAGGGCAAGGACAAAGTGCAGTAGGGAGAGGGCATGGCATGGGCTCTGGGGATGAGGTGAGAGACTGGACACCGTGTCTCCTGCCCTGTGGCCCTCCTCCGAGGCTGCAGTGGGATACTGGGCCAGCTGTAAGCCCCGGTTCAGATCTCTGGCTCCTTGGTCAACTCTCTCAAACACAGAGTGAACCCAGGACCATTCGAGTTCAGTCAAGTACCGACTGATGTCCACTGGCCATTGCTAGATTCATCAAAACTAGACCAACTCTGCTGCCCAGCCCAAAGCAAGCTGCCTGGCCTCTGTGAACCCAGGATGGCTGTCTGCAGGGACAACAAAGAGACTCTCCCTGGGTTTGCTCTCTAAAACAGCGAAAGAGAAAACTTGGAAAGCCACAGGGAGCTATCAACAGCTCTCTGGGCTGCAGCCCTGAAATCGGTGTGGCCGTGCAGGATGGTGGTCATTTCACCAGCCTGAATGTTGCCAGGCTTGGTTCCCACCCTGACAGACCTCTACTGGCCCCGAGACCACTTATGGTCCTCCCTCAGGCCCAGGACATGGGACAGGCTTACACCGGGAAGCGTCTGTGTTCCTTGAAAAGGCCCATCATCCAAGAAAGGGCACAGTAGAGGCTAGAGGAGCTACCCAGTTTCACAGAAAAGGACCACAGGCAGCCCCGTCCTGCAGTGGGGCTCTTCCGGCAGCCCCGTCCTGCAGTGGGGCTCTTCCGGCAGCCCCGTCCTGCAGTGGGGCTCTTCCGGCAGCCCCGTCCTGCAGTGGGGCTCTTCCGGCAGCCCCGTCCTGCAGTGGGGCTCTTCCGCACAGGCCTTGCTCTTCACCTACTGTGGCAGGGCAGCCAACCTCTGGTCACTTGTGAACATGGGTCTGGGATGGCAACCAGTCATTTTCAAGGGCAAACTTCAAGCTAGGACAGACTGCCCGATAGGCCTATGGCATTGGCCGGCCATGCCCAGAAGGAAGGCGGATGTCAGAGGAAGTCAGGAAATGAGTAGCCAAGCTCTGCCCAGGTACCTCTGCTCTCAGCTCCCAGCAGAGGAGGGTGCATGAGCTGGCAGCCAGGGCTGTCATGGTGCCTTCCCCCTCTGGATCCCATATCCCAGAGGGATCAAATAATAGAGGTAAGAGCCCTGGCACAGCTGGGAGTGATGGTGCACACCTTTTGGACCAACATTTGCAGGAGGCACAGGCAGATAGATTTCTGTATGAATTCAAGGCCAGCCTGGTCTACAGAGTAAATTCCAGGCTATTCAGGGCTATACAATGAGATCTTATCTCAAAAACCAAAACAAAACCCCATTCAGACCCTGCTTGGATACCCAGGAAACCACATCAACTCAACCTAGACCACCCCAAGTTCTCTCTGCCGTCGCTTCCCATCGTCATCTGTTAGCATCTTGTAATTTCTGTGGGCCAAAGTGCCTGCGTCAGCTCTATCCAGGAAAAGACTGCCCGACTGAGTGGGTGTGCTTAAAATGCAAACGTGTCCCTAAGTACCACATGGCCAGTCACCATTCTGGACTCCCTGAGCTGGGACAGAGCAGGCAGATCTTTCTAGAAGCCCACCAGGGCTCCCAGCAAATGAAAGCTGTTTTCTGCTTCAGAAATGAACTCTCTTTCGCCCCACAACCTCACATATGACCAAAGTCCCAGGAGAGAGGACAAGGGACTGACAGCCTAGTGACACACCATGCAGAATTACTGAGGGCTGTGGCTACAAGCAGATGGGACAGTGATCAAATGGAATGGATTGTGGTGGGGACAGACCTTCACTTCAGGTCTTCACAGAGATTCTTATCGGCACAAGTTTCACCAGACTCTTTATCCTCTCTAGTTACAGGTAGTGCCACTGTGGCACAGAGCAGAGAATGACTACCGGAAATCTTGTGAGGTAAGGGTCTGCGTGCCACCTAAGACGGCAGGTCCTATACAGAGCTCTATACCTAGTCTAGGCTACTACACCAATCCTGGACCTCCCGACCAGAGGCCTGTCCAGAGGGGTACTCTGTGGTCATTACTGCCTTGGGGACCCTGGCCCTCCAACATACTCCACAGGTTTGCCTTGTTTTCTGACCAGTGTCCACAGGGGCGGAGCTGGCTGGTGCCCTATGCCCCAAGCCAGAGAAAATCCGGATTCAGAACAGCAGAGCAGAACAGCAGAGGGGCTTGGCAGGCTTTCTCTGTCTCTTCCTAGAGATGAGACAATTATGCCTTGAACCAGAAGAGATGGGGGTGGGGGCTCCCATCAGCACTGCCTGGAAGCCCTGATTTTTTCATCTGTAACTCAGCATTACCGCTTCTAGGGGCGGGCAGGAGCTGAGATCTTTAATTCTGTAATAACAATGCTTTGCACTTACAGAACCCTCTCTTCTCCAGGAATCTCCATACCCTACGGTGGTTAATTAAGAGGCCACTTGCCCTGCCAGGAAGCTTGACTATCTGCATCATGGAGAGAACCCAGTCCCGGAGTGGATGAAAAGCAGTTCCAGAATAAGGCCAGGCTAGGCAAGGCTCTGGCCCATTGCCCCTTCCTGTCATTGGGAAAAATGCTTGAGTCAGCAGAGAAATGGTGGCTGCAGGCCATTACTCCAGGGCAGACAGGATGAAGGTGTGGTCTCACACCTCTGTCTGTCCATCTGTAAAGTGGGCTGAAGCCTGTACCTAAGTCCATCGCCCTGATGGAATAGTCAATGGCCACCTCAGGAGGACACCCAAGGTCCAAGTGTTAAGGACTGGACCAAGGGCTGCTCAAGTCTGCCTGGTGGGTTAGGAAGACAGAAGACGGGGTGTCAAGAAAAGGGGGAAGCCCCTACAGAAAGGAGCTGCTAGTCGAAAGGCCCTGGGATTCAATGGGCCAACAAAACTTCCCACAAAGTGAGTGTACAAACCAGAGGTAGGGGGAGGTAAGCTATTTCCATCTGCCAGCCAAGCCAACCACTCCGGGGTAAGGGTGCCTCGGGGACAAAACAGACCCCGCCCCACGCCTGGCCATCCGGGTAGGGACCCGAGAGCACAATAGGGCAGCCCTCCTAGGGAGTTTTCTGGGAGAACAGCACAGACCTTCCCACCCTTCGCTCGGCCCAGCTGACATGGCCATGGGTTTCTAAGGACAGAGCCCTCTTCTCGGTAGGCCTGGCCACTCTGGTAGGAGGTCGGGAAAAAGCACGGACCCCACCGAGCCCACCAGTCCCAGAGGCTCTCAAAAGGTTCCCAGACACCCCCTGCCCAGCCCAGCCGTGCCGGGGAGCTCCCCGTGGGGCCACACGGGCCCCCGTCCTACTCGGCTGTCCTGGAAGAGGCTGGAAAAGCCGGGTCAGAGAAGCCGGCTATGGGGCGGCGCCCCCACCCTAACCCCCGCTTCGGTCTGAAAAGAACCTCCGGCGACCCCCGGTGGCCCAGGCCTGCGGCGGGGGGCGCGGGGTCTCAGGCGGTCAGCACTCACCGGCACGGTCATCTTGGCCGCCGTCCCCGGGGCCCGGCGGCAGCGGCGCGGGCTAGCTCGGGCTCCGTGGGCCCGCGCCGCTCACAGCCCCCGGCGCGGGGTCCCGGCGCTCTCCGCTAGCCGCCGGCTGCTTTCCGCCACCGGACAGTCCGGACGCTCCCCCCGCGCCGCGCATGCGCTGTTCGCGCCGCCCCTCCCCCTCCCGCCTGCTCCGCCGCCGGCCGCATTAAAGGCGAGGACCCGGGACCCCGGCATTTTTCTGTCGGCACAACTGGGCGAGGAGGCTGGGTTCCCACACCTTGCCTGTCCTTCCAAAGGCCACCTCCAGACTCACTATTAGTCCCATCCGGTCCGCCCACCCGGTTCTGGAGCCCAGAACCCCACCCCCACACATCACGTCCCTCAGTGCGGGTCCCAAGGCTCCTACACCCCTAGTTTGGGAGCAGATTAGTCTGGCTGAAGGCGATCTTAGATCAGCCTAGCACTACACCAGAACTCCTCTGCCCTCCCCTAACTGAGAAGGGGCTAGGTCTCCTCCAGGGCGCACTACATCCCCCAGAGAGCCCCAGACCCCCCCAGAAAGCAGCCTGATTAACATTGGCTCCCTCTGAAAATAAAATCTAGAGTGGCTTTTAGGGAGGGACCCACAATGGGCCCTTCTGCCCAAGGATGGAAGACAGGCAAGCCTTTGGGGATCTGAGCCTTCCTTTCCTCCATGTTAATCACCCCTAATTTCTTCAGCTGTTTCACACTTGGTATGATGCCCAAACATGCACCTGCAAGCAGTGGGCACACGGTCCTCCGACTGCCACACCCTTGCAGCTTTCACCTTCCTCTCAGTACCCTGAGGCTCTGAGCTCCATCAGCTACCAAAGGCTCAAGATAAGACCCAGTGGTCTGTTCTGCTGACCGACCACATACAGCCTGGCACTGCTCCACCGGACCTCTTCCTGGGTAAGGCCAGACCCAGGGTAATTAACGGCTGTCACTCACGCCATGAGTAGGAGAGAGATTCTATGGCTTTGTCTAGGAGCTCAGCTTACTGCTTCCTAAGGGAGCCTGTTCCAAAAAGCTGTTTGGCAGCAGCCTTCCCTCATGAGAGGATCTAGAGGGCGAGAGCTTCAGCTAGTGTAGTACCTGGGGACAAGGCTGCCTTGGCGGCAGATGCTGCCTCTGCCGCCTCCTCCTCCCCTTCCCCCTCCTCCTCCTCCTTCTCCTCCTCTTCCTCCTCCGCCCTTCTTTTCCTCCTCCTTTTTTCCTCCCCCACCTTCCTTCCCTCCCCCCCCCTTCTCTGGTTTATTTTATTTCTTGTGTGTGAGTGTTTGTCCATCCATGTATGCACACCCACCGTGTACCTGCCTGCTGCCCTCAGAGGTCAGAAGACGGCATGGGATCCCCTGGGACTGAAGTTATGGAAACTATCAGCAGCCTGTAGATGCTGGAAACCAAACCTGGTTCCTCTGCAAGAGCAGAGGGTACTCTTAACCACGGAGACATCTCTCCTGTCCCAGGGAAAAGCTTTTTGTCTTCCAGATGTACAGTGGTTAGAGGGCCGGGTGACTGGAGAAGGAGTGAGGGTGGATATCTGACTTCTTCAGAGGCTCAGGGGTGGCCTAAGATCCCCCAACTTTTCCCTTCTAAGGTCTTGGGGGCAACCTTAGTCCCCTCAACTCCCTGGTAGATTCTGAGAAGGAACTTAACAATGAGGGGAGATATTCAAGAAAGAGGGACATCAGGACAACCACCAGAGCCAGGTCCTAGTTCTAGGATTGATGAGGGGGTCTTCTATGTTTTGAAGAGGGTCGCCCTTGTACCTCTTGAATAGAAGTTCCCTGGGCTGTGTACAGCAAGGTGTAGCTAGGAGAGGGCAGACAAGGCCACAACAACCAGAGGGGTGCCTGGGCCGACAGCTGCCATCTCCTCAAAGGGCATTCTGTGTGTGTCTGGCACATGGCCCTACCCGTGCCCACCCGCCCGCGCCCAGCTGGCACCCGGGCCTCTGAGCTGAGAACAGCAGTTCAGCCTGGCGCCCGGGCTCCAGGCCACACGCGCCAGCCGGAGGTCCCGGAGGCCCGCCCCTCCAACCCAGGCTCCGCCCCCTTCCTTTTCTTTTCCTTTGGCTGGATAAGCGCAGGATTTTAGCTCCTCTTCCCTTCTGTTTATTCTAAATGTCCAGGCTAGAAGTCGGTGAGTGAGCAGTAAGTAAAATACCCCTTCTACACTCTGGGTACAGAGAAATGGGGTCTCGGAATAGCTCATGTGGGGTCCGGCTTTGGAACCCAGCTAGTCATTGCCTCCAGCAAGATGCATACAAACTCAGGGAAAAGGCTCCCTGGCAGATCCTTTGCTTCTGACAGAGATCAGGGATTTGGGTATAGGGTGTGAAGTAACTAGAGAAGGTCCCTCGGGGATCTGACTATCCTGTATCCCTAGAGGCCCTGGCTGCTCTTCCCTCACTAAACCTTGCAGACACATTATTCCAGAATGACTCACCAAGTTCTTCAGAGAATAGCCTGTGTCCAGACCAGAAGCAGCTGGGCTGCCTGACGAAGGCGCCACACTAGAGAGGGTCCTGGAGGGTTGCCCGGGACGTCACTGGAGGGCACTCCCTCTGGACCACAGGGAGGAGGTAACAGACCCAGCTGTCCAGACACTTCTGTTCCCTGGGCCTTGCCACATCACTAGGGACTGAGGGCTCGGAGGTAGCTTCTTTCTTCCCCTCCTACCCTTAGTCAGGGACCACCGTGGTCCAGAGAAGCCTCTGGCCCAAGAGGATGCATTGAGTCTTTGAAAGCCCTTTTCAGACACTTGTGTGACAATTTTATCTTAGCATGGTACCTTTGTCACCATTAGTGAACCTGTATTGCATATTATTATTAACCAGCGTCCACCCTTTGATCAGATCTTAGTTTGCCCCACTGTTCTTTTCTGTTCTAGAACCCTATCCAGGACCCCACATCAGAGTTACTGGTCATGTTCTGAAAGTCCTCCAGGCTGTGACAGTTTGGTTTCTTTGGTTTTTGGGGTTTTTGTTTGTTTGTTTGTTTGTTTTGTTTTATGGATATTCCTTGTTTTGATGACCTTGATAGTTTTTAGGTGTATTGAGATAGGGAGTTTGTAGAATGCCTCCCCCCCTCCTTTCTTATTCGATTGACATTTTTCTCATGGTTACTTTAGGGTCATAGTTTTGATGAGGAAACCACAGAGGTAAAATGCCATTCCTATTACATCATATCAGGGCACATACCATCAGTATGGCTCACTGCCGTTGATAATGGACTCTGATCTATCTGGGGCCGTGCTCCACCACTGTGAAACTCCTCCTTTCCCACTGAGGAGGGTTTAGAGGCTCCTACTTGCCGGGCAGTGGTGGCGCACGCCTTTAATCCCAGCACTTGGGAGGCAGAGGCAGGCAGATTTTTGAGTTTGAGGCCAACCTGGTCTACAGAGTGAGTTCCAGGACAGCCAGAGCTATGCAGAGAAACCCTGTCTTGAAAAACACAAAGGGCTGGAGAGATGGCTCAGCGTTTAAGAGCACTGACTGCTCTTCCAGAGGTCCTGAGTTCAATTCCCAGCAACCACATGGTGGCTCACAGCCATCTATAATGAGATCTGATACCCTCTTCTGGTGTGTCTGAAGAAAGCTACAGTGTACTTAACATAAAATAAATAAATAAATCTTAAAAAAAAACTCTTAAATCCTTAAAAAAAAACAAAAAAAAAAGAAAAAAAGAAAAAAGAAAAAGAAAAAGGCTCCTTTTAAAATTACTTGGAATTTACTTTCCATATGAGAGAATTTGCTTCTTTTCTTATATATCTCAATGACTTATCATGTGGGTCCATGAGTGTTGCTTGAGACAAGGTCTCTTGTGTCCTGGGCTGGCCCTGAAGTTGCTATGTAGCCAAGGAAGACCCTGAACTCCGATGATCTTCCTGCTGCTACCTCCCAAGGGCTGGGATTACAGGTTGCTGGGAACTCCAGTTCTCTGGAAGAAGAGCAAGAGCTTTTAACCACTGCATCTTTTCTGTTCCTATTTTCTAATTTTTCTTGGGTTATTTTTGCAGTAAACACATTTTAAATTATGGCAAAAATATAAATAACACCAAACTAGTCATTTTCATCGGTGTTTTGTGGTTCCATTGAACTCATCTCCATAATTCAAGAAATTCCTCCCATCTCAAAACCCTTAGTCACACACACAAAGTGCCTTTTCCCTTCTTAGGTAATAGATTCTAGAGATTAGGTTGAAGATGAATTTGAGGGTCATATTCAATTGAGCGCAAGGGAGGCTTAGGCTTTGCCCTTGCTGTTCCTGGAGACAAAGACCAATTTTCACTCAGTATGTCATCCATGCACCCCTCAGAAAACCTGTCCCAGACACAGGTCATTCCCTGACTAAGAGGCAAATGATTCACTTCTAAGCAGCCTGAGTGGGAGTGGCAGGCACAGTACAGCCTTTTCTCCCTCACTAGGCGGCATGCCTGAACTCCTACCCTGGTTTGGCCAGTGTAGAAATCCTTTGCTTAATTTGAGTATCATCTTTCCCTGCTCATGGAAATAGCTACATAAGAAAGGGCTGTAATGGGCAATCTGACAAGAGACCTGACTTCCCGTATGAGTGGTCAGTCTTCTGACACCCTGATTCCAGGAATTATTACATTTCAGAAAGTCTCACAAGAAGCCATAGGATATGAACGTGGAAACATTAGCATCTGCATGTTCAATAATGGTATCAGTTGAACAGATCATGGCTGTTGACTGCTCTAGTGGGCAACATGAACCTGGGAGAGAGGGGCCTAAAAATGAGGTGAACTACTGTCTCAAGCAATAGCCAACTTTAGGGCTGGAGAGATGGCTCAGTGGATAAGAACACTGACTGCTCTTCTGAAGGTTCTGAGTTCAAATCCCAGCACTCAACCATCCGTAACGAGATCTGACTCCCTCTTCTGGAGTGTCTGAAGACAGCTACAGTGTACTTACATATAATAAATAAATAAGTCTTTAAAAAAATTTATTGAGAGCATCAGACCATTTATATTCTGAAGGTTAAGAAGAGTCACCCAAGACAGTAAAGGGTAAAATCCATAAGAACAAGCCACAGGTGGCAAAAATGTGTTTTTTTTCTATAGCGGAATCTGAACAGCAGCAGTCGGAAGTAAATTCACTCCTATCTGCTACGCTTGGGAAAGGTGCAAAAACCCCGCGTTGTGAAGGAACAGAGACCGCAGGACTCTTGTTTACTTGGAGTTTTCACAGGGTCTCAGAAACCTTCACGCGGCTTCGCCGACCATGCTCCAACAATGGGAAGACCAAGCCTCAGGATCTGAGCGTAGGATAGCATGACAGGAAACTATGCAGACAGTTTTCTTTAACAGGAGAAAAAGGAAATCAGCTCTCATGCTTGCACAAAATTGACATTCACATCATGTGTTTGTGCTGGGAAAAGCGATAGAGGAGGAACAAGAAGAGACCAACTGTGGTTAGGGTGAAGGTGGACATTAGCATTCTGTCTAAGCTCCATCCCACAGTTACCTGGCAATAGCCAGGTAGGCCTGGTCGACTATAAAAGGAACCGCTTGTCACACCCCCCTACTCCTGTTTCCTGCTTGCTTCTCTCTTTCCCTCTTGGGCTCTTCTCTCCCCGTTCCCTTGCCCCTTCTCTCCACTTGGTCATGGCCGGTCTCTACTTCTCTACTCTCTCCCTCTCTGCCTTTCTCTGCCCCTACTACCTTCTTAACCCCCCCTCCCCATGCCCTGAATAAACTCTATTCTATACTATACTATCGTGTGTGTGTGTGTGTGTGTGTGTGTGTGTGTGTGTGTGTGCACCTCACCACACCCACGCTAGCTCAGAAAAGGAGTCTCTTCTGGCTTTTCTCAATTTTCATTGACAAGTTCACTTTTTGTTTGAGACAGGGTTTCTCTGTGTAGCTCTGGCTGTCGTGGAACTTGCTCTGTAGACCAGGCTGGCCTCGAACTCTGAGATCCACCTGCTTCTGCCTCCCGAGTGCCACCACTGCCTGGCTTTTTGTTTGTTTGATTTCTATTGAGGTGGAAAATAGTTTGGGTAACTATATTTTTTTAAGTGTTTTAGATTAATTTTACTTTATGTTTATGAGTATTTTGCCTGAATGTGTGTGTGCACTGTGGAATTCAGAAGAAGGTGTTGGGTCCCCTGGAACTGGAGTTAGGGGTGGTTGTGAACATCATGTGGGTGCTGGAAACTGAGCCTGGTCCTTTACAAGAGCAACCAAGGCTCTTAACTGTTGAGCCATCAGTTAGTTTACTTTGATTAGTTTACTTTGTAACTTTTTCTTGTGAGAGAGAGAGAATGCTTGGGGCTGATGTTGAGGGAAGGCACCCCGGCCCTCTGGAATTGCAGCAAATGCTTTTTTTTTTTTTTTTTGGTTTTTCGAGACAGGGTTTCTCTGTGTAGCCCTGGCTGTCCTGGAACTCACTTTGTAGACCAGGCTGGCCTCGAACTCAGAAATCCTCCTGCCTCTGCCTCCCAAGTGCTGGGATTAAAGGTGTGTGCCACCACTGCCCAGCATTTTTTTTTAAGATTTATTTATTTATTATATGTAAGTACACTGTAGCTGTCTTCAGACACCCCAGAAGAGGGCGTCAGATCTTATTACGGATGGCCGTGAGCCACCATGTGGTTGCTGGGATTTGAACTCAGGACCTTCAGAAGAGCAGTCAGTGCTCTTAACTGCTGAACCATCTCTCCAGCCAAACACTTTTTAAATTATGGCAAAATATAACTCTGTGGGATCCTGGAAGGTGGAGAGGTGGCTCAGTCAGTGTGTGCTGTGCAAGCATGAGGATCGGAGTTCAAATCCCCATACGTCCTCCAGACAGCTCACAACCATCCAGCTTCAAAGGATCCAGTATCTCTGTAGGCACCTGCATTCACATGCACAGTGCTCCTAAGCATACACACACACACACACACACACACGCACACGCACACGCACACTCACAGGTGTGCGCACACACACACACAGAGGCACTTGCACATAGACATCTAAAAATAAGAAAAATAAATTTTTAAAAAAATTACACACGAGGGGCTGGAGAGATGGCTCAGTGGTTAAGAACATGACTGCTCTTCCAGAGGTCCTGAGTTCAATTCCCAGCAACCACATGGTGGCTCTCAACCATCTGTGACGGGTTCTGGTATCCTCTTCTGGTGTGCCCGACAAGAGCAATGTTGGTGTATTCATGTATAAAATAAATAAATAAACCTTTTAAAAAAATTACACTTGAAAACACGATACTAAGCGGAACAAGCAGAGCACAACAAAAGATAGTGTATGATGTCATCTAGACAGTGTATGATGTCACCTACACAAACTGTATGATGTCACTTACACAGGGAGCTGAGAATAGACAAAGCCAAAGAGACAGAAAGTGGGTCATTGCTAGGAGCTAAAAAGAGGAGGTAGTTCCTGTTTAACGAGCTCAGAGCTTCTGTTCAGGATGATAAACATATCTGGAAATGACCAGTGGTGGTCGTCTCACAATGAGGGGTGTGTGTGTGTGTGTGTGTGTGTGTGTGTGGTTTGTTTGAACACAGATTCAGTTCAGGTCCTCTGCAAGGGCAGTATATGCTCTTAACTGCAGAGCTAGCTCTCCAGCCTCTCCAAGTGTAATGGTACAAAAAGTTTTCTTTAGCTCTTTTACACATATAAATGTTTTGCCTACATATATGTGTGTCTGGTTCCCAAGAAGGTCAGAAGATGGTGTCAAATCCCCTGGCACTAGAGTTACAGAAGGTTGTGAACTGCCTTCTGGGCTTTGGAAACTGAACCTGGTTCTCTCCAAGAACAGCCAGTGTCTTAACCACTGAGACAAGTCTCTGGCCCAAGTGTAAGTTGTTTTTGTTTTTTGTTTTGGTTTTGAACGCAGCTTATTATTTTTATTATTTTTGTGTATGACATTTTGCCTGCATGAGTGTCTGTGCACCTCGCCTGTGCCTAGTGTCCGTGCTTTGGATTCCAGGGAACTGGTGTTACAGAGAGATGGTTGGGAGCCACAGTGTGGGTGCTGGGACCCTGGAAGATCATCCAGTGCTCTTGATCACTGAGGCATCTATCTCTCCAGCCTCACACCCAAGAAAGCAGTGCTGGTTTCAATCCCCAAGCTATAGGCCCCCAAGTGTAACTTTTCTGTTTGTTTGTTTGTTTTTGAGATAGGGTTTCTCTGTGTAACAGCCCTGGCTGTCCTGGAACTCACTTTGTAGACCAGGCTGGCCTCTGACTCACAGAGATCTGCCTGCCTCTGCCACCCTAGTGCTGGGATGAAAGGCGTGTGTCATCACACCTGGCTTCCAAGTGTAACTTTCTAAGGACAATTTCTTTTTTCTCTTCTTTCCTTTCCTTTTCCTCTTTTCTTTTTTTTTCTTTTCTCTTCTTTCTTTTTATTTTTGAGACAGAGTCAAGTCTTACTATATAACTCTGGCTGGCTGGGAATTTTATATGTTTACCAGGCTGGCCTTAAACTCTCAGAGATCCAGCTGCTGTTGCAGGATATTTGATCACACTGTGAACCCTGAGATGTGTTATTACTGAAAACCCTGTTTCTAGCTGTGGTTTGCTCAGTCTTAGCACACGCCATTAATCCCTCTGGCTGGAATACAGACATACCTTTAGTACTCAACTTTATCCCAAACAGTGAAGGTAAAGTTAGCTTGTAGAAGGAAGCATCCATCTGAAAGCAATGTCTAATTGAGCGGCAGACTGTGGAGGTTTGGTCTATTGCTATGTATAGTAATGCTAAATTCTATACCCAAAGGTCTAGGCTTACAAGTGACTTCTCACGGTCACAAGCTTTTGTTGTGCAAACTTTGATCCTTGATTTAAAACTATTGGTTAAATAAAATTGACTACAGCCAATTACTGGAGGGATTAGAGGTAGGAGTAGCCTGGTTGAAGAGGAGGGAGGAAGGGAGGAGGGAGGAGGAAGCCATTATGTGGGGAGACGAAACATAAGCATGTGGCCAGGAGAAACAGCAAGTATCTGGGGTACACCGGGGAGGTAGTGTGAGAACCCTGTCAGAAACAAGAGTAGCCAGGCCTGCAGTTAGAAGAGTAGATTGGGGGTGACCCCAGTAATTGTCAAAGCTAAATAAAATAGCCATAGTGTGAATCTCATAGATTTGTAAGCTAGTTTGGGATAAGCTTAAATTGTTTCTACTACAGTAGACAAAGTGAAGAATCGGGCTGGAGAGATAGCTCAGCAGGTAAGAGCACTAACTGCTCTTCTGAAGGTCATGAGTTCAAATCCCAGAACCCACAGGGTGACTCACAACCATCTGTTAAGAGATCTGATGCCCTCTTCTGGTGTTTGAAGACAGCTACAGCATACTTACATATAATAAATAAATAAATCTTATTTTTTAAAAAAAGTGATGAATCAGAGAAGAAATTGACAGAATAGGTTATACCCAACTCTTAGGAGAAGAGGGAGGAAAGGGAAGCTACTTAAGAGAGAGAGGGAGAGCCGGGCGGTGGTGGCGCACGCCTTTAATCCCAGCACTTGGGAGGCAGAGGCAGGAGGATTTCTGAGTTCGAGGCCAGCCTGGTCTACAAAGTGAGTTCCAGGACAGCCAGGGCTACACAGAGAAACCCTGTCTTGAAAAACCAAAAAAAAAAAAAAAAAAAAAAAAGAGAGGGAGAGAAGGAGGCAGTTTTATTGGGAGAGTTTTATAGAGACAGGTTGAAGAGAGAAGCCAGAGAGTGAGAAGGAGCAGGAGATAGATTAGAACAAATTGCCAGATTTAGGTTGAGGTCGAGCTGAAGTGGACGTTTCTGGATGTGTCAGGTGATACAGACTCACGTGGTGGTCTGCTGAGGACGAGTGATGTCTGGAGAGTATTGACAGGGGCAGTGCACTTGCACAGCTAGCTTTGCAACGCTTCGTTGGCCTTGTGTCTTCCTCTTTGCTGATCTTCACTTCGTTGAGAGAGGCACAGCAGAGAACGTTTCTGTTGTCTTCGCTGGTCCTTGTAGCTGTCTCGGACTCGTGCCGTTTCTGCAGCGGAGGACTGCTACTGCTGCTGATTCGTGTTTGCTATCCTGACGCTACTGAGCCGGACTGTTCGTATCCTGACCATCAGAGACTGAAATCGCCTGAGAAACCACTTCTAAACAGGTCCACATCCCCTTATCCTATTTACCATCTTTTCTCTCCTACTTTTGGATAGTGGTGGAGAAGCAGGTGTGTGTGTGTGTGTGTGTGTGTGTGTGTGTGTGTTTGTGGTGTGCCAAAGCATTTAAAAACCCTTATTAAATATAGGTTTTAGGGCTGGAGAGATGGCTCAGTGGTTAAGAGCACTAACTGCTCTTCCAGAGGTCCTGAGTTCAATTCCCAGCAACCACATGGAGACCATCTGTAATGGGATTTGATGTCCTCTTCTGGTGTGTCTGAAGACAGCTATAGTGTACTCATCATATATATAAAATGCAGAAATAAAAATCTTAAAAAAATAGGTTTTAAAAAATCCAAGCCAGCCGGGCGGTGGTGGCGCACGCCTTTAATCCCAGCACTTGGGAGGCAGAGACAGGAGGATTTCTGAGTTCGAGGCCAGCCTGGTCTACAAAGTGAGTTCCAGGACAGCCAGGGCTACACAGAGAAACTCTGTCTCGAAAAACCAAAAAAAAAAAAAAATCCAAGCCTACCTTGAGTAGAACAATTCAAGAGAGGGAGGGAGGGAGGGGGAGAGAGAGAGAGAGAGAGAGAGAGAGAGAGAGAGAGAGAGAGAGAGAGATGCTAGACTGAATCAGTTAGCAGGGTTGAACCAGCCAGCCAGAGCTCAGAAAGAACAAGTTAGAGGTCAGCTTATTCAGCAGCAAGTCTCAGAGGCTGAAAACATTCTAGGACTAGATTAGATTGTAGAGAGGCTAGACGCTTCCAGGACTAGACCTAGGTTAGCAGACAGGCAGTAAGCCTTGGAGACAACAATTATTACAGAATAAAAGTTACTTTTGTAATTGGTCTTTGCTTTCAAACAGTTTATTTTTGAGTCAGGGTCTCATGTAGCCCAGGCTGTCCTCAGATTTTCTGTGTAGCTGACGATGACCTTAAATTCCTAATCCTCTCTTCTCCTGCGTGCTGGGATTACAGAGATGCACCACCACAACCAGATAATCTTGAACAAGTTTTGAGAGAAATGAAATTACTGGTTTCTAAGAACTGTAAGTTGCCCTGGGAAGAGTGCACCAATCCTGTGGGATCTAGTCTGAGGTCTTCCCCCAGGGCCGACACTGATAAAGACAGGAAATGTAACTGAGCAGTGAGCCACAAAACATGGACTCCACATGCCAACCCTCCTCACTCCTAAGCAGTCAAGAGACAACAGTAGCACGTTCACTGGGCAGACCCCCAGAGCACTGTCCGCTGGCCTCCTACCCTTCTACAATGTTTGCAAACCCCAGGAACAGCTCTCACCTTCAGTAACTGTGACAAGTGGAATTTCATTCTTCACTGGAAACAATCCTCGGGGCATCACATCTCTGAACTCAGAAATGGAGCCAATGAGCTGAACAGGATACATTCCCTAAATAATTAAAGGGCCCCAAACAGAGCTGCCACGTTGGGGGTCCCTGGTCCTCAAAGCCACAGTGTCATGTTCTTGGTGAGGGTGGATCACCAGGCACCTCCTTCAGAGGGTCTGTGATGTTGTCCAAGGCTAAGGGTCTTCCCCAGGAAGGGGGCAGAGCACTGGGAAAGTCTTGGTACTCCCGAGGAAAGAGACAGCTTTGTGAAAACAGGAAAGGACTCAATGTAGAGAGCAAGGTCTGCATTTTGGCAAGAACCCATGGTGCTTGTCAGCCTTGACCTCCAGTATCGGGCAGGATGGGGTGGGGCTGGCCTGGGTTTTGGTCTCTGTGTGAACTTCTGCATGGTATCTTACTTTCAAAGGCTATTTTCTTCCCCTTCTGTCAGATGAGTTTTTCATAAATCACCCAAGTATCTCACCAGTGCAGGGGGCTCCCTCCCTGATGTACTCTGTGATAACTCGGGACGTGGGAGCCCAGGTCTGAATAAATGCAGTGTCTGCTTCACTTGGAACCACTAGGACACAATGAGTGTGGACTGGCATTGCAGCAGGAAACACTGTCAGTGTCATATTTGACTCAGTTTCTCTGTTTATACTGCCCCGTGGCACCCTGAACTTTTCACTTCATGTGTTCTGGAAGGGTGCCCTGCGTTTGTTTACTGATGGGCTAACTGAAGGGAGGTTAATGAGGACCAGAGGCATCCCTGGGTGACCTTTAACAAGTTCTTCAAATAACCCTCAAAGTTTAACCAAGGGAATGTCCAGGGAAGATTCTAGAAAGCGTTACGTTTCCCAGAGTGCTGGTTACGGAGGGCATCTCTGGAGTGACGACTGTGAGTGTGACGCCTAGATACGAGGAGATAGATCCTGATGGAGGAAACCCAGATGCCCGCGCTTTCCACTTGGCCTGCTGGGAATGGCCCGGGTCTCCAGAGGGGGCAGCCTTGCAATGGGAGCTTAGAGAGTCTATAAGTTCAGGGGTCCTCCCTGGGCAGAAAGCCAGTCTAGGGAGTGGCTTTCCTCTGAGAGTCCAGTGGCCTGAGCCCTACCATGTGTGTTTGGAAAGCTGAGCCTTATGGGAAGGACTGGGTCAAGTCTGGCTCTGCCTGTTCTGGGGTGTGACCTGGACAATGGGTCACACGATCAAGCTGGTGATGGGCCCCCACCCTGGTCAGATGTCTTTTCAAAGACACAGACCTGAGCTGGTGCAGTAGAAGTTTCTGGAACTCAAAACTGGACAGTCTAGTCTGCTGCTGGGATGGCCTTTATCTTCCTACATCATTGTAGGGCTGAACTTTGTGCATGATAGGCAGGCACTCTACCAACTGAACCACATCCTCAGCCCCAATTTTATTTAACTTCAAAACAGCGTCTCACTATGCATCCATGGCAAACCTGGAACTTGTGTAAATCAGGGTGGCCTCAAACTCACAGAGATCCGCCAGCATCTGTCCTCCAAGTCTTGGAATTCAAAATGTGCACTTGACCAGACATATGCTACCATACCTGACTCTCAGCATTTAAATATTCAATTTTAAAAACCATCAGTGGAGATGGTTCTCTTCTTCTACCAAATGGGTTCCAGTTCTTCAGTCTTGAGAACAGCTTTTGCCCGCTGAGCCATTTCACCAGCCTATAATGTATTAAATGCTTATTATTGTGTATGCCAAGGTGCATGCACGGGGAATTTCAAGGGCAACTTTCAGGCTCTTTCCAATGTGGGTTCTGTGAATTGAACTCAAGTTGTCAGCATTATACAGCAAGCCCTTCACCTACTGAGCCATCTCACTAGCCCTAATGTATTGAAATCTTAAAGCGAGGGCAGGAGAGATGGCTCCGAGGTTAAGAGCACTGGATACTTTTCCAGAAGAACTGGGTTCAGTTCCCGACACCCACATGGCATCTCAAAACTGTCTGTTGTAACTCCAGTTCCAGGGGTTCCAACACCCTCACACAGACATGAACAGGCAAAACGCCAATGCACATGAAGTGAAAATAAATTATTAAAAATAAAACTGAAACTCAAAATAAAAAAAATGTAAATAGCCACATGTGATTGGTGCCTCCTGCATTATGTCACGTGAGGACAGCAGACCCCTAATTATATTAAAAGGGATGGAAAGCACACAAAAAAATGTCCAAAAGTCTATAAACTTTTTATTGTTACAAGATAACGTGAGATATTTATTCTTTAATTTTTGTTTTCAGTCTTTCTTGGGGAGGGAAGGGGTTGCTGGGGATTGAATCCAGAACCTCAAGAATGCTAAGCGTGTGACTTAACAGAGCTTACACCCCCAGGCCCTTGTCTTCAGACTTACTTTCTTCCTTTCTAGATTTACGTATTATTATAGTAAGTACACTGTAGCTGTCTTCAGATACTCCAGAAGAGGGCGTCAAATCTCATTACAGATGGTTGTGAGCCCCATGTGGTTGCTGGGATTTGAACTCAGGACCTCTGGAAGAGCAGTCAGTGCTCTTAATGGCTGAGACATGTCTCCAGCCCCGTCTTCAGAGTTTCCATGAACAGATTTCTCCTATAATCAGAACAGCAAAGCAGCAGGGTGAACGTCAGCTGAGGAGCAGCAGGAGGAAAGGCAGGGAACCTCAGGCTGGCCTGGCCCTGCACCGGCCAGGAGCAGAAGAACCTGCTCATTTGACAGAGGTGGCCGGCATCTGGTGGTTGGCTTGCTCTCCAAATGGCAGGGCAACCTAGCAGACACACTGCACACTCAGCTTAACTGGTGCACACACGCTGGTCTTAACATCTGTTGCCAACCTGGCAGCAAAGCATTTCCTTGTCAGCTGTGCTGGTTGGGAATTTCAGTTTTGTTGCTTGTATCTCTTGCCTGCTTCCCAGGCCTGACTTCAGCTGCTTCTTTAAGTTCCTGAGAACTAAGAAGGCTTCATCTTAGCTCTTTGCTGGGACTCCAAGGATTTAGGAAAGGACCAGTTCCTCTTGCAGATGAGTCTCAGCGGATGTAGGAGGGACGAGGGATGGGACTCACTGTGGTTTTGCTGCTGTGGCAGGAGTTTAAGAACATGGATTATTTAAAATGGTAAATAAGGGGAGATATAATTTTCTCAAATATATAGCTGAAGGCTTTGAAATATTTTATACAAGTAGTAAGGCCATAGGTAGTGTTTCTCAAACACTGGTGTACCTAAAAATCATCCAGTTGCACATACATTCATTTCCAGGATGGGCTGAATGGCAGTAATACACATGTAGTCTCATCTGAGGAGATGAGGAAGGACGACTGGAGCCCAGTAAGACAAGGTGAGCATGAGTAGCCTACTTAGTCCTCTGTCTCTTAAGCAAAAAACAAAAATCAGAAACCCAAACCACAAGACCAAACTCTACCTAGAGATTATTTAATGCACCCCTTCCACAGAAATGGGGTCAAAAGAGGCAGAAGATTGTCAGTCAAGTTAAGTTTAAATCTAGGTATGTTTACACATCACAGATTTCCTCTGGAAGGATGTAATATTTAAGGGATGAGTTAGACAAAAGTGAGGTGTATGTGGGTTTTCTCTAAACTAGCCAGTTCTCCCAACACCAACTGGATATGCAATGATCTGATTCAATTCTGACCCTGACCACCCACACGATAAGGGCTTGGATCCCACAAGACTGTCCCAAATGCCTGCTACAAATGAGATGTCCAGGCTATGCACTTTCTGCCCAGCAGACTGCAAATCTGAGGGTTCGCATGGCCCCTTCCCCTATTGTTTGATAATTTTCTAGAACTTGTAAGCTCAGAAAACGTCTCTACTTACAGTAGAGTTTATTATATAGAAAGCAAATAAAGCCAAACAAAACAGTAGGTTAGGGCTTGTTAGGTCATCAGCACAAGAGTCTCTCCCCAAACACCCAGGAGTACAATACTCTTTTGGCATGTGAATGGTCACCAACTTCCAGAACCTTGTTAACAATGGTTTTTAACGTTATCTTACTACTTTGTCAGGACTGGGCAGATCACTGGTCACTGGTGACTGTACTTGATCTAAGGCGAGGCGCTTTCTCTAGCCTGGAGATCAGAGAAGGGTTCAAAGTTACAACTTTCCAATCACATGGGCCCTTCATTAGCATACAGAAGAGGGCAAGTTCCAAGGTTTTCAGGAACTCTTGTTACAGGAAACGTAATAACCAAATACTGTTTTGTTTGTTAAGCCACTTAGGGACAGTCTTTGCTAGCTGTGTGTGTTCATAAACACCACTGGCTTTGAAAAGACTAACCAAGCCCCTCCAGTGAGCTCTGTCCCATGGCAGACCATATTGATCTAAGAAGGATGGAAGGGTTGTATCTAGACTATGGGATGTTCTTCCTTTGCTTGAATCTCACATTCAGAAATCCCACGATGATTTTAACTATCAGGGTCATAAGAGACCTTTTAATTGCAGTAAAAGGGGTAAGTCTGAGATGACACCTTCAGACACCCAGAATTTTAAAATGCCTTCTAATGAGGCATGATGATATACCTGTAATCCCAGTATTTGGTAGGTGGATGCCAATGGATCAGGAGTCCAAAGTCACCCTTGACTACACAGATAGCTCCGGGCCTGCCTGGAGTTATGGGAAACTGTACCTCAAGCTGTTAGAGTACTAGCCTATCAGGCATGCAACCCCAGGTTTGATGAGCATGCCCCACATAAACTGGGCATGGTGGCACATAATTATAACTCCAGCACATGGGAGGTGGAGGCAGGAGATCAGAAGTTCAAAGACACCCTCAGCTACATAGCATGCTCAAGTCTGGCCTAGGCTACAGGTGATCCTGTCTCAAGCAAAACACAATAAAACCCAAACAAACAAAGGCAGAAAAGAACAAAAAGCCTCTTCCATTGGTTGGTCAGTTTCACAGGGCAATTGTATTCAGTGGAGGAGGGGACACAGCTGCTCACCCTCCTATATAGGACTGGGACAATCTGTTCAGCCATACCTCCCACTGAGAGAGGGTACTCATTGAAGTCTCAAGTCATTCTGGAGGCCTAGAGGCCTGGGGACAGCTTAGGATACTGGGTAGGGTTTGAATATAGACCATTCCACACATAACTTCTGCTAGAAAAACTGGACAGACTGTGATTCATGTTGGCATCTGCAAATTTGAAACTCATTTATCCAGGTCTAACAAGCCGGGGCCTGCTACAGCATCTTTCTAACATATGGGCTGCTCGTGACCCATCTCTGTACATCTGTCACGGCTGTCAGCAAGGGGAGGCCAACTCGGCAGGATTCACACCACTGACTAGCACAAGTTCTAACACAGCTGTTCTGGGAAAGGGGCTCTTGGCCTGGCCCAGTCTCTGCAGCATTCCCAGCCAGCCCTAAACCCGCTTTTGTGTGTGTGTGTGTGTGTGTGTGTGTGCGCGCGCGCGCGCGTGCGCGTGCCTGCTCTAGTGTGCACACTCATGTAGTAGGGAGGCTAGAGGTTGACATTTGACATCATCCTCCGTTTCTTCTCACCTTATCTTTTTGAGACAGTCTCACTGAAGTTGCCAACTTAAGACAGCCTAGTCCCTGGGCTCTAGAGACTGACCTTCCCTGTTTGTCAAGCTTGGGATCCAGATATGAGCTGTTTTCCCTGGCTTTTATGTTAGTGCTGGGATCCAAACTCAGGTCCTTATGGTTATCCACTGAGCTGTCTCCCCAGCCCCTCAGATCTGCTTTTGAAATTGTTTAAGACTTACTTTTATTTTATGCGTATGGGTGTTCTATCTGCATGCTATGCCTGTGCACCGCAGCAGGGCTGGTGCCTGCATAGGATCCTCTGGAATTAGTTACAGATGACTGTTGACCTGTATGTGGGTGCTGGGAATTGGATCTGGGTCTTTCTGAACAGCAGCAAGTGCCGAGAAGCCATCTCCTTAGCCCCTCGAATCTGCTTTTTAAAGTGTGTGTGTGTGTGTTGTATGTGCACTCGCACACTTGCAAGTGTTCGAGTAACTTGATAGGTCACTCTTTTAGGTTTTAAAGACAATGGCTTCTCTATATAGCCCCCGGCTGTCCTGGAACTTGCCTTGTAGACCAGACTGGCCTCAAACTCAGAGAGAGCCACCTTCCTCTGCCTTCTCAGTACTGGGATGTGCCACTCTATCTAGCTACCTTTTTTGTGTGTTTTGGTTTTTTCAAGACAGGGTTTCTCTATGTAGCCCTGGCTATCCTGGAACTCACTGTCAGCTGCAATGGCCTTGAACACAGAGATCTGTCTGCCTTTGCCTCCTGGGTGTGCTGGGATTAAAGGCACTGCCACTGACTGGCTCCTCGCTATCTAACATTTTTAAGACTTTTATAAATTGAAGTGAAATTCACAGAACAGAAAACTATTTGATACTGGGGATCAAAGTTCCTTGTCATGTAGCATCCTCGAGATGATGAACACGAACACGTGTGTTTTCAGCCCTCTTTACTGGGATCTCCTTGGATCTTTTCTTGTCTGCTCTGTGCAAGGTCCCTGTGTACTGAGGTATATACATGAGGTCCCAATCACTCTACTGAATCACTGATCATTGCTTCTTTCACCATAGTGCATCCTTTGGCTGAGCCCTGGGTAGCCGAGTTCAGAAAAGAAATTTTAAATATACCCACCATGGAGCATTACCTACTTTCAGTCAAGGTACCTGAACTCTCTCCTGTCCTCTCTCCCCATGTCTCCATCTTTCTTTTCAGTTTCCTGAGTGCTAAGATCACAGGCATATGCCACCACGCCCAGTTCTGCCCCTTTTCCTAAAAGCAGGAGATGAGTCTCTGTGAAATGTATTCTTCCTATATGAGGAGCCATTTTTATCATCAGTATAGACCCAGTCTAGACAAGCCCTTAGCCCTCTATCACTCTCCACCTAGCTTTCTGCCTAGCCCAGGCCCCTCAGCCTTAACACATGGTCATAATTTAATTTTGCTCTAATTCCATACTTAAGCCCTCAACTCCAAGCACTTTCTTGGGTATTTACGTTTTAAGGCATTTTTTCATTTATTTGTATTTGTGCATGTCATATCTCATGTGTGGGCATATCTCATCAGTGGACAGCTTATGGAATTCAGTTCTCTCCTTCTATCATGTGGACTCCTGGGGGCCGAACTCAGGTCATCAGGCTTGTTGGTAAATGCCTTTATGCACCGGGGCATCTTGCCAGTCATCTTCACATTTCTTGTGAGGACTTCCGTATTCATGTAAGTACAGCACCTAGAACCTGAATGTACTTCCTCCCCTCGCCCCCTTTAAATCTAGTCTACTTTAGTTTCATAGGTTTAGCTGCAGATCCTGAAGGTAGAAGAGAAAGTTCACGGTTTCCAGGTTCTTATGATTATCAGTCATTGTGGCTTCTTGTGTCAGTGTTGGTGCTTGTCTGGGATTAGAAAACCAAGAGTCACCTGTCAAAGGCAGTTTCGCTGAAGTGTTCCCAGCAGTGTTAACTGATATCCCCTTAATCTTGGCCTTCTTAGGAGGGGCCAGGTGCAAAACTGCAGGAACTTAGTTCCCGGAGGGAGGATCTCACCCAGTACAACAGTATAAGGTGGGCGGAGCGGAGTTGATACTCACTCCTGGAAACGTTTTGAATGGGAGGACTCTAAGGCCGAGGGGCTTAGCCAGAAGGCTGGAAGCAGCATGCAGTTGCACTGGAAGGTGATTTCCTTAGCTTCTCAGCCTCATCCTCCCGACTCTCTGGAGCCTGGCAACATCCAGAAGCAAAGGAGCACTCCTACCCTTAGCATAGCAGAGTCTGGATGAGAGCAAGCCTGGCTATCACAGTTAACCCAGGCAAAAGCCGGCCCAGCTGGGGAGGCCCCAGGGCAGAGACTCCTACATTCTTGACTTTGCCGTGTCAGCTGCTAGTTTCCTTCACTCCAGACATGTCTATATTCAGAGCTTCCTCTGTCCCGACACTCTTCCTTTCCCGGTAGGAATTCCCCAGCACCCACAACATGGCTGCAGGAGCCAAACAGTACCGAGGCTGTTCGGTGCTGCGAAGCCCTATGATGTGTAGACACTCTGGTCAGTTCCCTGGTGACTTCAGGCAGATTTCCTCCAGTGGAAAATGGGGCAGTGCTAAGAGGTCATGTGCGAATATGTGCGTGTGCATGTGTGTTGGAGCAGGTGACTGACATGGTCTGCTGGCCCATCATATTCAAATAACTTCTGTCTGTCCAGCTCTGTGCGCTGCAAACTCTCAGGTGTCTTACCAGCACACCTAAGCACTTCTAGCTCTCATGAGGAACTTGTACCAAACGGCAGAATACCATACTCACTGGAGTGTGCTAGAACCTTCTACCGTGTCCCGTTTGCCAGACCAATCAAGCTACACACATTCAGTCTGCCACACGAACCACAAGACAGCCCAGTATCAAGAGAGCCTGTCATGTCATCTTCACAGTCCTGACTCTGTCCAGACACACCCTGGCTCCACTTCTCTCTGAAGATGTCCTGGTCCCCCTGTGGAGCTGGCCATTTGGCTCACTGGCTGCACAACACAGCTCTCATGCCCGACAGACCTGTGCTGGCTAGGGCCTAGGGCCTCAGTGTCTTTCCTCCTCCTTAGCTGTGTATACCACACTGAAGGTTACTTCTTAATGTGTCCCTGTAAGGCCCCAGAGGCCTTATGTAGAATTCTTAATTAGAGCACTGAGTTCCCCAAGAAATAGGTGAACAGAGTACAGAAAGAGACTTGTTTTATTACTTGACCTCAAACTACTTTAGGGCACTCTGCCCACTCCCTCCCATTAGAAGGTACCAGACACTTTGGAATTCTGACACACCCATTGGGGACAAAGAGAAGACAAAGGACTGATAGGCCAGGGCAGGGTCAGAGAACTCAGCTCCACAGGAGTAGCCAAGCAGTGAACGCTTGTAGACCGCTATAGCCAACAGGGCCGTGCTGGGCCCACCCAGCAGAGCACTGGACCATTAGACCCACAAAGGATGCCAAAGCAGCCACAAATACGGACTCATTCTTTACACACTCCCATAAACACTGCCTTAACAATTCCTAATTCCTGAGCGAAGGGCACCACCTTCTATGGGAACCAAGTTCTGCCACTGTTCAAACAGTCAGAAAATAAGGTTGGTTTTTTTTTTGGGGGGTGGGGTGGTATTGGAGAGAGGTTCTAGAGTCTGAACCAAGGGTCCATTGAGGAAGGCCAGGTGTTGGCCAAGGTGGCTTAGTCCTTTGAAAGTGAGGCAGGGCAGCTAACAATGTGGCGGAGAAAGCAATTCCCACTAAGAACTCTGATGTGTTCAAACACGAGCAAATTCTGACCAAGAGAAAAAGCTTATGGTGGCCCATGCCTGCCTCAGGTGTCCCCGGGGGTGCCTGCCTGTGTAGTTCACAGTGGCCCATGCCTGCCTCAAGTGTCCCCCGGGGTGCCTGCCTGTGTAGTTCACAGTGGCCCACACCTGCCTCAGGCGTCCCCGGGGGGTGCCTACCTGTGTGATTCTCTGCCTCCATTCTGCAGTCTGCACACTCAGTCCAGTGTGTGGCCAGGCAGGGCCAAAAAGACTCCTGGCTCCTCTGAGGTTTACGACTTTGAGAAATAGCCGCTTGTTTAGAGAATTTCCACACCCGCTTTGGGCAGTCTGTCTCGCTGGCAGTTTCTCTGTCCCCCACACTGACTCTTCCCTGTCAGAAGTGGCAGAGTGTGGTTTCTGGGCTATTAAAGCAGAGAGGACCTTCTCCCAACGGGCAGCCCCTCTCCTGTGCTCCTGCAGGCCTGAGAGATGGCTGTGTGTTGGGAGGCTGCTTACCCTCTTCTGGCTCAGCCTGAAGCACTTCAAAATCCTTCCTTATACAGCAGAACACAACTCTGTGTCTCTTGGACAACTTTAGAAAATGTTTTATTATGAAAAATTGAAATCCATATCCAAGTTTCGAATAACAGAAGGATTGTACATACTCCTCTCCCAGGCTTTCCTCTCCGACCTCCCGACTCTCCTGGACAGCTTTAGAACAGACCGTCAGCTGATAAGAGAGAAAGACTACATTTGCAGCCAGAGTGGTGTGATGACCCAGGTCTGCTGTGAGGTCACTTTAAGTCTTACTGATGCTAACATACATTGGTACCTGCACTTTGATTTGTGCATGTACCTAAGTCAGTCAAACCAGTATCACCTGGGTCATATATGCCCAGTTGGGAATAGGCAGACACACCCAGGAGAAAGAGACAGCCTTTTCTAGAAAAGGAAAAGACTATTTGAGGGCTGGCAGGGCTGACACTCATAGCCGAGTCTCAATGATCCACTGACTTCCCAATCTCTTAGGCCTTTGCTAAGAGGAAAACCCAAGTTACCGTGAGTGCACAGCCCTTTATCCTAAGGATTGCAGAGTATCTGCATATATGGGCAGAGTTGGCTCAGGAGTTGTTGATACTATGGTTGCAGAGATGGGATGCTGGGGTACACAGAACCGCAACACAACACAAGAGAAGTATCAGGCCAGTGCAGTGGGTGACATGCTAGGCGACCACAGGTGGGTCCCTGTCTTATAGGCATTGAGGTCCTATCCTAACGGGGTGCCGGCTGGTTCTGGTTAAAGAACTTCCTTCATCACCCAAGTCTCAGTAGAGACCATCTACGTGGGGCCAGCTTGGTGTGCTCTGTCTCACCTTTGCAGATGGATGAGAACAGACCATGAGTTCAAATGTACTTGTAAACTTCCTTTTTGGGTAATGAGATGCTAGCTGTTTGGTGCCACCAATTCAGTTTTGGTCACTACAAATACTGCCCCCACATCCAAGGCATCCTAGATGGGAAGCCCACTGTGACCTAGTGTCCTTTGGCCGGTGGATGGTGTGAGTCGCCTTTTAGAGGGCTGAAGTGAGCTCAGAAACAAAGCTGTGGTAAGGCCACAGAGCTGTGTCTGAGCAGGAAAAGGAATGCAGTCTTTGAAGCCCCCTCCCCCAGGTGATGGAATTCAATGCTGTATTGGCATGGTGGCTTGTTACTTAATCTCCTCTTCAGTCTTCCTAGGCAGGAAGTCTCCTGAGGAGAATAAAGATGAGGTCTTTAAATACTCCCCATCCCCATTTCTCACTCTCCAGTCCAGGCTGGTCTGGAACTATGTAGCCCAGGCTGCCCTCAGATTTGCAGCAGTTCTTTGCCAGTCTTCTACACACTGGGATTCTAGGTATGTGCCAGCATTACTGCCAAGAAAATCCCTTGACAAATAAAAACACCTGAAGAACTACCAAGGTAGAAAAGACATCTGAAGTAGACTTTTTTTTTTTAAAGGAGAAAGGGGAGTAGGAAAACACAAAAAGCCACTCAGCATTAACTTATCCCAATGTCCCCCACCTTACCTGTGAACCTCACACAAGAGAAAGGCTGAATGTACTGAGAAGAAATGCCCAGAGACTCAGTATCTGCCCATCCCAGCAAACCCCTTTGGGGGTCTCCAGGAAAGGCTGATCTTAGAAAGGCTGTGACATCGTGGGCAGGCCTGAGGCATGGCAGCGGGCCTGGTGGGCCTTCAGCCTTCGCAGCAGAGTAAAGGGAAGGGGCCCGGTATCCTACCTTCACCAACCTCACAGAGGGTTCTATTTGTTTATTTAAAAACAAAATTTAAAAAGGAAAATGAATGAAACCAGGTGAGATTAAGATACATTAAACAAACTGCAACGTAGAAAAAGGGGCTTTCTGGAAACATGATGAACACTGGAAATACTTCACAGACACACAGAAGAGCTCACATTGTCAACAGGATTAAGCTGATAGGAATTCTCCCCAGAACATCAAGGTTTCATTTTGCTCAGCCTGAGATCTCGCTCAATTTCAAACTGCCTGTGGTCCACTCGATCCAGAAAAGCTTTCCGTTCAATGTACCTGGATGAAGAAAAAAACAGTGTCAGTACAACCTGCAAGCTCCAACCCCAGTTAGATAGGTCAAGTCGGTGAGCCAGGCTGGTGTCCGGATGACTACTCTGGACTCTCTCACTCCATCCAAACCATTTCCATTTTGTCCACAGAAGGACAATTCTGTTCAGACATGGGTTCTTTGTATTGAAATAGGGTCTCACTCTGTAGACCAGGCAGGCCTCAAACTCAAGAGATCCGCCTGCCTCTGCCTCCCCAATGCTGGGATTAAAGGTGTGCACTAGCACACTAGGAGAAATAACATCTCCTTAAAAGGAGAAAGTAAACAAGAGTTAGGAAAGTATTCAATGTTGTCACAGGACTTTGAGGAAAGGAGAAATAATGCTATCTTAGTGCTATATTGGTAAACATCGCCTGGGCAATTCTGGTCAAAGTTTGAGTCTCTCTGAGCCTCACTGCTGTCCACAGCAACAAGATGACATACTTCCTGGCCTCAGTGGTACATTGAGTTGGCAGGTGAAAGAACATACTTTTAAAAGACATGTATTTTGGCCTTGTGTATTTATGTGTATGTGTGGGTGGGCACGTGTGGAGGTCAGAGGACAACTAACTTGTAGGGGTTGCTTCTTTCCTTCCACCATGTGGGTCCTGGGGACTGAGAATGCAGGTTGTCGCAGCAGGTGTCTTTGACCCACTGAGTTATCTCACAAAGTTTTTGTGTCTATATTTTTATGTATCTCAAAAGGCACAAAAAACTACCCCTGAAAACGGAAGAAGCCGGATAGAAGACTGAGCCGGATGCGGTGGTGCACACCTATAATCCCAGCACCCACGAGGCAGAGGCAGGCGGAGCTCTGGGAGTTCGAGGCCAGCCTGGTCTACAGAGTGAGTTCTAGGACCACTGAGGGCTGCCATGAGAGTGGAAGCGGCTGAGGTTTGCAGGGCTAGCCCGTTTCCTCTGCCCTTTCCCTAGGTATCTACTCTGTTTGGGGCCAGGTTGCTTCTGTGGCATAAAAAGAAGAGGTCCTTTCCTGAGTTCCTCCAGGCAACAAGACTGAACACCTCTGTACCCACATCACACGCAGGGTTTGCTTGGAAGCGGGAGCTCTGGTTATGCTCTGGCTCTCAGGCCAAGGTCAGAGATCTCTCTGGAGGTCTCCCACAGTCATTGCAGACAGGGTGGGAGGGAGGCCAGCCTACGCTGGCAGGCCCGCTGGTCAGAAGGGAGCCGGGCTGCTTAATGAGACACAGCTGCATTTTAATGTACCTTTCTTGCCATAAAGTGTGCTGTGATTTGCTTTCAGGGAGGAACTCTCTGCTGCTAATTAATCTACCGAGGGAGCAAAATTGTCATTAAAAATGGAAGACATAATTGAATCTCTGCACTAATTTTTCTTTGTTGCACCATGGAAAATGTGCATCTGTCACTACAAGGTTATCACATTCACGGTGAGAATGTAATCAGCTCCAGGAACCTGTGTTCTTCACCGAGTTCAGGCCCTGTTCGCCTGCCCTTCGGCACCTGAAGCAAGCCAGGTCCATCCCATCTGCTTGCCAGCTGAGCCTGTGGCTAACCATCCTCCACACAAGGGTTGGTCAGAACAGTTCTCAGGCCAGAGGAGCTGAATTCGAATCTTGTAGAATCACTCTCTGTGCAGTATAAACTTAGCTGTTCTGTTTCCTAACAATATAAAAAAGGGAATAGAGCACAACAAAGATATATATGTATAGTGTTTGCACACACACACACACACACAAACATTCTCATTCTCTCTCTCTCTCTCTCTCTCTCTCATATCCCATTTTACTGTTGATGCTGAGATTCAGGCCACACGCCTCTGTCTTTACATTCCTAGTGGTTAAGATTATGTATGTGTATGAACCCCTGTGCTGTCTTATGTGATGCCAGGACTTTTGTACATACTGGGCAAACACTCTATCAACTGAACCATATCCCCAGATCCCAAAATACTGTCTTAAAAAAAGAGCACAAAACAAAACACCCAAACGCAGAAAGCTAAAGATCAGAAGCTCTTGATCAGAAGGGCTGCCATGAGGATTGAATGAATGAGTGCATTAATAATGCTTAGCATGGAACAGGAGCTCGACAAAGTAGTAGCTAACACCGTCACTGTGATTTAGGCAGCCAGCTTCCACTGGGGTGCTGAGGATAGCAGATGGCCCAAGTTGGGATGTGTGCTGTCTGAAACCAGTAACTACCATCTGGTCTGGATCAGGAATTAGGCTGTGGTGTCAAAACTGTCAATGAGGCCAGAATAGCAGGAACACACAATAATGCTGTGCTTAGGCTGGACACAAGTCAGAGTTGTCATATTTTGTCAGTGAGAATAAAGGAGACTTTAGATCTGAAATTCAGATTCCTGGGCAGAGAGAGAGCGAGCAGCTGCAGATACTGCATGCTCCTTCAGAAAAAGGCACAGAGTGGGGACCTGGGTGAGGAGGTCCTCAGGCATGGTTGTTTAGAAAATTAACTGAGGGCCCCACCAACTGTATCAGTTGTCCCTCACCCCGTCTAACCTGGATCTGGACACATGGGGATCGAGGACTTGGTGGCAGGTATGCCAACTGCCCCTTGGAAGAGCCAGAAGAGAGGGGAACACAGGAAAGATGGTGCTGTAAGCATCACGTGTGGGTGTTTGAGGACAGAGTTCTCAACTCTGCTGGCTATCTGCTGGGAGACCAGGATGGAGAAGAGATCCTTTACATTTCGATGTTTACCAAGTAGGATAAGGGCTTATGTGTGTCCACAAGACCTGAAGTCTACCAAGAGCAAAGTCCAGAATAGATGCTCAGGGGCAGCAGCAACAAGTTACAATCACAGATGCAACTCACTTCTCAAGAAGTCCACTGAAGATCAAGGCAGCCACTAGCAGCTGCTAAGAGGATCCTGTGACAGCTTGGTCTATATCCAAGAGGTGACCATAGACAAACCTTCTACTGGACATGGACTTGCTGAATGAAGTACAGTGCTGTGGAGAGTGACCTTGATATCTACTATCAGTGCTTTTGGGAGAGGTATTAATTTTTACCTTTTGTGATTTTTCCGCCCTTTTTTGTAAAGCAGAAATAAAAATGTAAATGCTCTTCTGTAGATGCAATGAAACTGAGAAGTGCTTTGTAGAAGACAGCCACGTGAGGTGAGCGGCTTTGGGTTTAGGTTTTTGCTTCTCATCAATGTCATCACACCCATTACCTGCAAGGCCTCAGAGACCAAGACTGGAAATGCTCCCAAGGTGCCTTAAAGGCCACCTGAGGGCTCACCTACTTCAACTGGGCCACAGGGGTTTCCAGGAACTTTAATGAGGTCACAGTTCCAGAACAGAGCTGCTGGCTGACAAGCACAATGGGAATTATGGTTCTTGCTGTGTCTCTGGCCTATGCCCAACCCTCAATCAGACTGACCCACAAGGAAGGAAGCCCAGGGCTGAGGGTGTTACCCTCTCCTGCTACTATGCTTTCATGGCCCATTTAAGCTGCAGCAGATTTTTTTATTTTATTGATTTATTTAATAGATTTTAAGATTTACTTGTTTATACATATGGTACTCTATTTGAAGGTACGTCTGCATGACATCAGGGCATCAGATCCCATTGGTTATGAGTCACCATGTGGGTTCTGGAAATTGAGCTAAGGACCTCTGGAAGAGCAGCCAGTGCTCTTAACTGCTGAGCCATCTCTCCACCCTGCTCTTTCTTTCCTCTTCCTTCCTTTTCTTTCTTTCTCTCTCTCTCTCTCCTTCCTTCCTTCCTTCTTTCTTTCTCTCATCTGTCTGTCTGTCTGTCTGTCAAGACAGGCTTTCTCTCTGTATAGCTCTGGCGGTCTAGGAATTCTCTATGTAGAGTAGGCTGACCTCAAACTCATGAAGATCAGCCCCACCTCTGCTTCCCCGGTGTTGGGCCACCACACCTGGGAGAGCAAGCAAATCTTTATTATCATTAACAAAATATGCTAATAGCATCAGCATTTCCCCTTTCAGAGCCAGGTTACACACAGTAGGCTCTGACCTCTTTTCAGTCTTCCCAGAGATCCAGGACTGGGGAGGAAGAGCAGGGAGCATTCTCAGGGAAGATGTCAGCACCTCTCGTCAGAGAACCGCACCTGGTCAGTGTCAGGGCTGGCACTGTCACTCGAGTTGTAGTGCTGGCTCCCTGCATGTATGTGGTGCCACACAAACCTCAGTATCGATCAACTTCAGCTCTTGGCGGGCAACAGAAGTGCTAAGACTAAGCACATCCTGGGTGGCCCCGACAAGTCAGGATTCCTCCGCTCTGGGGATGCAACTGAAAGATGCAAACTGCTGGGCCCAGGCCTGGCCCCGAAGTCAACATATCTCTTATCACCACAAGGCTGTGATGGTCCTGGGGGACAGACTCCTGACAGAGTCTTCAGAGAATGACAAGTATTTTAGCGGTCCCTCCTTCACGTTGTCCAAATCACCAAATACCTGATTTCCAAATCACTAGGCTCTGTGACCTTCAGCTTAACTGGACAGAAAGCAGTAGCCAAAACTGAGCCTGTGTTTCTGTCACTGTGCATTTTATGTATCCATCCTCTCCCCTCCACTGGGGCCTCTGCCTCAGCATTTATTTGGAAAGCCATCTGTGTGGTTAGTGAGGAAAGCTGGAGGAAGCCATGCTCAACACCTGAACAAAGTCAGCTAACAGCCTGACTGTCTCTGGGATAGCACTTCCCCCTGCTGACTAAAAGTGCTGTACAAAACCCTATTCCCATCTGTCATGTGGAATGTGATGGTATGACCGAGGGGGTGGAGCTTTTCCAGAGTGGCCTGAGCAGAGCCCTTAGCCTTCTCAGGGGGGTACACTACAGAGGGAGGGGCTCTAAGGCTGGATTGCAGCAAGCAGCTGAAGAAGCAGACAGAGGTGGGCAGGAAAGGCCCTTTTGTGTCACTGGCAGAAAATGGTGGGTAAGTCTTAGAATCAGTGCCCAGGTTGGAGGGCTGGGGAAAGTGAAAAGGCCCCGGGAGACTTGGGGACACCGCAAGCTCTGCTGACATCACTGTGGAAAATACTCCTAAATGGCTGGCTAGGACCAAAACGAATAAAGCATCCAGCTTTCCCGTAGGGTCTGAGTCTGGGGATGAAAGAATTATAAGCAGAGGCCTGGGAGGAGGCAGGTATTTTGCCTATTTGCTCCCTTCCCCTAACACCCTGAGAGGCACAGGGAAAGGTTTCCACTGTACAGCTGACTAAACTGGGGCTAGTAACTGTCCTCATTAGCTCTTTGTTGCTGTGAGGTAACTGTGACCACAACCAACATATAAGCCACAACAGCAGGTTTATTTGTTTTACAAGTGCTAGTCCATTATGGAGTAAGCAAAGGCAGAAACTCGAGGCAGGCACCCAGAGGCAGGAACTGAATGAGAGTGCTAGCATTAAAGGTGGATTACACTGGGTAGGGGTGGGAGGGAGCAGGGGTGACGGGGTGGTAGCAGGGGTAGGGAGGGGTGGGAGCAGGGGTGGTAGTGGGGGTTGAATAGGTATGATGCCCACAGACTCATTGTGTTTGAACAGTTGGCCACAGGGAGTGGCACTATTAGGTGTGGACGCCTGTGGGCAGCTATAAGCAGTCCAGTGTATATGCTAGGAACTACACTTCAGTCTTCGGGAAGAGCGGCAGCGGGCACTTTAAACCACAGAAGCAGCTCTGGCCCTACTGACTTTTTTTTTTTTGGTATCTCCATTAACCTCTAGTTGTTGCTATTGCTATTTTTGATTCTGACATAAATAGACTTCTCTTCTGTGCACTCTTTTGTGTGATCTGCTTCTTCTAAAACTGATCTATGGTTTTGCCTGCTTTGACCTTCATTAAGCAGAGCCCCAGCCTGCCTCCTACTGTATGTGTTGATGCTTCTGTGATTTATCCATGTCCATTCCCATTGCTAGGCAGTAGCCCATGGTACAGACAGATGATATTTGATTTAGCTGTAACACTACTGACAGACCTCTGAGTTGTTTCTTGTTTTGGATGGTGTTCATATTGTTGGTACATACCTGCAGTTCTCAGGGGAATAAAGTTAAAAGTGAACTGAATTATGAACATTATCATTATTATAGACATGACTAACTTTAAGAATGCTGAGCTGATGGGCAGTGGTGGCACGCACCTTTAATCCCAGCACTTGGGAGGCAGAGGCAGGCAGATTTCTGAGTTTGAGGCCAGCCTGGTCTACAGAGTGAATTCCAGGACAGCCAGGGCTACACAGAGAAACCCTATCTCAAAAAACAAAAAACAAAACAAAACAAAAATAATAATAATAACCTGATAAACGTAGACTAAATCTACCGCCCTAAGTGCTGGAGCAACTGCTCAGCCAGTATTGCTATTGCTGAGGACCCAAATTCTGTTCCTGCCTACATACCTTGGGTGGCTTACAACTTGCCTGTAATTCCAGTTCCAGAGGATATGAAACATGTGCATATACCCACAAGCACACATACACATAATTAAAAATAAAACAAAACCCCTAAACTTATCCATCCTATTATGTGCTATTTTTCTTGTTGTTCCCAGGTTAGCTTGGAACTCCCTAAGTAACCAAGGATGGTCTTGAACTTCTGATCCTTCTACTTCCACCTCCAAATGTTGGGATTACAGGCACGCACTACCAAATCCAGTTTATGTGGTGCTGGGTACTGAACCCAGTGTTTCATGCCAAATAGGCAAGTGCTCTACCAAATGAGCTACAACCCACCTCAGTTTTCTGAAACAACCTCACTAAATGGACAACTTTAATTGGTGGTTGTCAAGGCCACTCCAGTTCCCCACCCTCCCAGATACAGGGAAGTCCCGGTTCAAAGAACAACCACAAGATGTATATTCCCAATATAACCAACTGCACCCACACTTGTAGTCAATCAATCAGCCAGGAAATCAATACCCGATTCTGTAATTCTCTTTTTTTAAATTTAGATACACCCCTGCGGTTTGGTCCACTCCCCCATATGCTTTTCCAATCACGTAAAGCCAAGGTGTTTTCCTTTATAGACCCTGGTACCCTGAGCCTGAGCCTAGCCACCGCTCTCCTACCTTGCTGTGTCAGGGCTGATCCTGGTTCGAGGGCAAGCTCGCAAATAAACCCTCTTGTGTTTGCATTGGATCCCAAATCCTTGGTAGTCTTCTTGGGGGTCTAGCCAATTGGGTATAACATTATCTGTGCACCATGTATGCTGGGTGCCAGAAACGGCATATCCCCTGAGATTGAAGTTACAGACTGTTGAAAGCTGCCATGTAGGAGCTGGGAATTTAACTAGGTTTTCTAGAAGAACAGCCAGTGCTCTTAACTACTGAGCCATCTTTCCAGCCCTTGTATAGGTCTTTTAAATCTTTCTCTAACAGACCTCCATCTGCTTGATCACAGTGAATGTTTTCAACCCACATAATCAATACTCAGGAGAGGCAAGCCAGTGTAGTACACTCTGGCCCTTCTGCTATTTTAGAACCCTGTGCAAAATTGAACAGCTTAAATAGTCTGACCCGGATCTAGTGGTGAAGCAACCTCATAATCTTTTTTTTTTTAAAGTAAAACATATTAGATAGCATCCAGGTTGATTTAAATAATATTAAGGGATATTTAGAAATAAATAATTCCAGGGTCAGTGAAGCCAGTGAAATGGCTCAATGTGTAAAGATGCTTGCTCCCAAGTCTGATGACCTAAATTTAATCCCTGGGACCCACTGTGCAAGGAATGGCCTGAAACCCATCATGTGTCACCCTCTCCATAAATAAATGTAAAAGAACCAAACCAACCAAACAACAAAAAATGGAAAACACAATGCTCCCAGGTTGGTTCAAATAATGTTAAGGTCTTATTTTGAAGATTAAGAGCTGGGTGTGATATGCATGCCTATAATCTCACTCAGTACTAGGGAGGTTGAGGCAGGGGATTGTATAGGCTAGCTTGGGGCTACATAGTGAAACTTCACCTCAAGAAAAAGAAATACAGCCCCTAAATTAGCACCATCTACTTTTTCTTATTATAATTTAGGATGTGCATTTATTTATTTACCTAACCACCTATTTGTTTGTTTATTTAATATATATATATATATATATTTTTTTTTTTTTTTTTTGGAGACAGGGTCTCTTCTGGCTAGCTTGGAATTCACTATGTAGATCAGGCTGGCCTCAAACTCAGAAACCTAATTACCCCTGCCTCCCAAATGCTGAGATTAAAGGCTAATTTAGGCTAATTAACAACTTAAATGACATGTACTTATTATGTAGGCCTTGTGAGTGACTGGTATTCTTCAAAGTGCTTTATGCACATTACATCCCTATAAGTAATACATGCATTATGCATTATCTCATAATATCTGTACATCTGGAGTGAAGGTGTAAGATTATCCCAGTTTTACTGGCAAAGGAGCTGAGATAAAACTGCTGTGCTGAAAGAGAAGATCTTACTGGTGAGGGACAGGGTTGATGAGAGGCCTGGACTCTATAAAGGACCACGCACTACCTCAGGGGTGGGAAATGCTGGCCTCTGTTCCTTGTTTCCTTTGCACTCCCTAAACACTTAATGAGCTCCATTTTCTTCTTCTCGCTCCAAACAAAACAAAACAAAACAAACAAACAAAAAAACCCATGCATGAGATCTGGATGTGGTAGCTCTTGCCTGTGATCCTAGAACTGGGAAGACTGAGACAGGAGGATTGCCATGATTGTGAGGCTAGACTAGGTTATAGAGTGAGATCCTTTTTCAACAACCCCACAGGGAAAACAAAACGAAATAAACACTATCAAGGAAGAGATTATTTTTGGCTTATGGAATATCCCCTTTTTGTTCCAAAGTGGATGGGAAATGGTATAGCAATGGCCTCTTAGGTATCACACAGGCTGCAGCAAACAGTCCCACCATGCCCAGGACCTCAGGAACACAGTGGAACAAACTAGCACCAACACATTCATGATAATGTGACAGTGTCCTGGCACTTGAACTAGTCCAGATTATCTGAAGGCCAAGTGACTCAGATTAGGACAAGCCAGTCACGGTGAGCCAGACCTTGTCTTCAACTTACTGTTCCCTGAAGCTGTAACTCACTCAGTCCCGGGGACACTGCTGCTCACGGATGGGCTCTGCCATCTTAGAACAGAGCTTCACCAGTAACTGAGTGTGGAAAGCCCTATTTGCTTAAACCATTTGAACAAGCTGCCGCAGAGCTCGCAGGCTATGGGGCAGACCCGCTTCTTACCCTTCTTTCCCTCGGTTATGGATGGCCAGTTCTTCACCAATGCCTTCTTCCTCCTTGAAGCTCTCCCAGTCCAACTTGGATTTCTCAAGGGTGCTCATTTTCTGTTTTTTGGCTCCAATTTTCCCTAAAAGGTTGCTCATACCACTTGTTCTCTTTATCCTATGGAAGGAAAGTGAAGATGAGAACTCTGATTTCTGCATTGACAGTGTTTTGTTGTTGATGCTGTGTACATGAGGATCCCGGATTGAAGCTGTTTGTCTCAACAGAAACCATGCTTGTACCTAGGGCATTTTCCTTGCTGTGTAGCAACCATAGGCAGGGCATTGTTCTGATATGCCTTTCCTGCCAAACATACATGACTGCTCAGCTGCACAGCTGACAGGAAGCCCTCACTCTTCAGACCTCCCTGTGCTGTGTGGCAGGTCTCTGCCTGCAGGGAGGGAGGGGAATGGCGGGGCTCAGGCTTTGAAATCACACGCACAGGCTCAGGTTCCAGCTCGGCCCCAGTGACTCAAGGCTGTTCAAGCGCATGTGCCTTGGTTTCTCAATCTACACTGAATTCTTACTCATGGATAGTGAGGAACTGTCCATGCAAACGGCCGAAACAGCATCCGGTACAGGGTCAAGGTGCAGTTAACTGTGGGCCACTGTGAGTCACTGTCCTCGTTTGCTTTGAAGCCCCAGGGGACTCTTCTTCAGAGTAAGAAACAGTTCCCAGTACATATGAGCAAGGAGTCACAGCACTGCAAAAGGGCCTTTTAAAGGCAACTGCCTTTCAACTCCTGGAAGCTGGGGCCTGTTTTTCCTAGGGGGTGGAGAACATCCCGAAAGCAGAGTGTACAGCCTGTGCTCTATCATCATGGGCTGTGGGAGAAAGGCCAAATGCCAAACTTAAGTCTTGGCAGGTCAAATGTTTCAGTCAATGTTACATGAATGAGATAAGAGAAAGAGAAGGCGGCTAGAGCTTGTAAGAAGGTGATATGAGGAAAGAAACCATGGAAAGAACATGGGTTAAACAAACAACCTATCTTTTGTGGGTCGGGGGCAGGAATATGCAGGCCAGATGACAACTCTGTGGCCTTGTTTCTTTCCCTCTATCTGGCAATATCACCAGACTTATAGGCTTGTGTTGTTGGGTGCCAAGGGTCTTTGCTCACCAAGCGATCTTGCCAGCCTGCTTTTGGTTTTATGAAAGTAAATGAGTTCTCTGCTGGAAGAAACCAGAGGTTCCTTTCTGCTTCACAGAGATGGGCAAGAGCTGAGACACTCAAGCAGTGCTCGACAGCAATGCCATGTTTAGTCTCGAAGTGCTTTCTAAGCCTCTGTCCGTCTGACTTGAGTCTGGCCTACTGCAGTTAGTGCGAGTCACTGCAAGTGTAGCTACAGTGGCCCGCTCAGGTTAGTGACGGGGGGAATGTTTCTGAGCTGACCTGGTATCAGTCTAACCCACCATGAAACCATGGACCATTGGCTACCTGTGTCCTGGGCCAAGAGGTCAGTGCCCACATCAGACATAAGACTTGGGAGTAGTACATTCTCACTCTAGTGACATTGGTCCAGAGATGTCCCAGTCTAGGCCACACCCCCTAATAAACTGGACTCATTAACTATTAAGATCAATTCTGAATCACTAGGCAGGCATCACTGTCCTTGTGTTGAGCTGGATAAATAAGCAAAGTTCAGAGAGGTTAAAAAAAATACAACAAAGGTCAAACCAGCAGAAAATACAGACTCAGGACGAAGGGAGACCTCAGGATCTCCAAGGTGAGCATCTCTAAGATGAGAAGCTATTTGAGAGCTTTCTGTGAGCAATTTTATTGTGCTTAAGATAATTCTAAATTAGACGAATGCATTGTATGTATCTACATAAGGGATCCTGGTCCTTTGTGTGCCACAGTACTGACCTTCTGTAATCATGACAAAGTTCACTACAACTAAGTGGTAAATGCTGTCCAGTTAAGAATGTACATGTTCCACATTCTACTTTGCTCTGACTCACTGCTCTCTGTAGAAAGTGTTTGCTGCTGTATATCCTCTGTGAGGCCCTGGGCTACTTGTCCGTTTATAAGAAGCCTGGAAAGGAACTGAAGAGGAGGCCCCTTACGAAGAGGTTGGTAGAACTTGTCAGTAGGGTTGTGAGAAGGCACAAGACCGTTATTCCCTGTGATCTTTAACACCAATTTCAATACCCAGGCACCCACAGAAGAGTTTCTGGGTTGAAAAGGTATTTAGAATCATCTTTTCATCCATTGATTATAATCATTCAACAGAGACAGCAGCTCCACTGTCCTCGGGATTAGGAACACAAAAAAGCTACAAGGCCTGATCTTTGGCGATGATGAGAAAGAAATTAGCAAAAAGGATAGGCGACAAATAGGCAAACTGTGACCATTTCCTAAAAGACCCCAAAGAGGACATTGCCAAGGGCTGTTTAACCTTCTCACATCTGCGTTAATCAAACTCCACTTTAGGGAGATAGAAAGCTGTCACAGTCCACAGTGTGCGCCCGGGACTAGTTCAGTTCCTCACACCAACTGCTGCGCGTGACCTCACAGAACAGGGACACAAACCCTGCAGCTACATGGACACTCCAATGTCACTGCTGCTCAGGTGGGGAGAAGCGTTACCTTCCCTGTCGTCCTGGAGCTCAGGACATGTCCAGGATCCATGTCTTCCCCTTTTCTATTTGAGTGTAGCCTGGGGTAGCCTGGAACTTGCTATCTACACACAACTAACCTGGAACTCAAGAGAGCTACCTGCCTGTGCTAGGATTAAAGGCGTGAGCCACCACACCCTGTCAGCTTACTCACTGTGTCTCACCCACAGGGAAGCGAAAAGCTTACTCAGAGTGAAAGAGTGTTAGAGTTTTAATTGACCAAGTCCCAGATCTGACAGCACAGTTAAACAAACAAATTTCCCCTCACAACAAAAAGACTCAATAGTATGCTTGAAATGACAGATTAGGAAAATTAATTCCAAAACTGGACCAGCAAGGACAGGATGGTGTTTGGGAGCACTAGTGACCTTTCCTCACACAGCAATATACAGAGCTGGGCTCAAGTCTACACCTCTCATATCAAAACTGGCTGAACCACTAACACACAAATCATCTGCAACTAGAATCATTGGCAGAGACTTAGATTTTCCGTAGTGTCTGTCATCTGTTTACAAGGGAGGGGCACACACATGAACTACTTCCCAGGGCCATGCATAGGTCTGGCACCGTGTACGAACGTGAGGAAAGTTCAAGCTGAGAACCCCTGTTGAGGACTTGGGGCTGCTGGTCCTTGGGTTTTCTTAGATGTAGCTGAAGTCTAAGAATGAAAAGCACAGTCCAATCCCTGGCTGATTCTACTACCCACTTCCTCAAAGCCCAGCTTCAGAGCAGAGCACTCAAGGGAAGGACAAAAGCCAGAGTCACAAGTCTCTAGACCCTCGCACCTCACCACTGAGCTGGAAAGCAGAAACTCAGGGGGAAGTCCTGAAGAACCCCGTGGGTTCAGACCCCAGAGCCCTCTACATTGTTGAAGCTGAGAACACTAGGAAGAGCGGCTCCCGTCAGCGAATGGCGGGAATGAATGCTGGCAAGCAGCTGCAGCCTCGCGGCTTCACACGAGCCCCGTGTTCCGCAGCTAGACTGCCCTTGGGACAATCGAAGAGGAAGGGCGTTTGCTGGTGTGGCTTGATTTCAGATTGGTTTTTCTCCCTGACATAGGGTCTTGCAATGTAGTCGAGGCTGGCTTCAGATTTTTAAAATATGTGATTATTTTGATAGCAAAAGTCCTGAACGTTTGTCTCTTCAAAAAACAATGCTGTGAGCCCCTTTCCACGTGCTAAGTGTGGCTCTGTCCTGCTGTGGACTGTCGGCTGGCAATACCTAAGAACAGCGTCATTTGGAATACAGAGCGCCTCCTCAGTAAGAGCCACCCAACTGCAGCCAGGAAGACACGAGTTACCCTCCCCAAAGCAGCAAAAGTGCTTTAGCCACACAGTCTTCTGGATTCTGTTGTAACCAGACCGTTAATTTGGGGACAGTTAACAGGACCTGGGTGTTCTCAAGTGACACCAACATGACTGGCCTGCTGGACTCTCACTGCACCCCAGGAGACAGCTAGTGCTCCTCTCAGTGCAGGAGTCCTCTCCTGATCTCCCATTCTGAGAGCAACCAACCATTATTTGTGCTTACTAACTTGCCTAGTTTAGAGCTTTTGGAGGGTGTCTCAGTTTGACCAAGTGTTAGAAGACTGGGACCCTTTTTGCTTCTTTCTTGGTACACACCGTGCCTGTTGTGCCTGCTTCACAAATTTAATACAGAAGGGTAAGTCAAGTGGCGGGAATCTCCTGTGTTCAGCACTGAGTAACAAGGGCAGAAGATAGCCAGCCTGGGCTACATAGTGAGTCTCTTTTCAAAAAAAAAAAAAGCAAAAACAAAAATGCAAATGGACATGCACGCCTTCCCAGCAAGAGCATGAGCTGTAAGGCACTTCACCTTCCTGCCATTCCCACTTCTGAGCAAGTTTATGACAGACAGAGCACACCTTGGTTCTTCAGAAATCAAGATCCCACTAAGCTAGTGTTTCTGTTTGCATACAGATGCTTGAAATGTATAAAATAGATGTGGATTGTAGCTTCAAAGTTGAGTTGTTGAGTTTGCCCCTAACCAAACTGTAACTTGAATGAGACACATTCAAGTCAAATAACTAAAGAGCCTGAGAACTGTGGCCCACACCTGTGATCCTGGCAGGACTCAGGTGGTCAGGTCATCTTTCCTACAGGATGAGTTCCAAACTAGCTTGGGATATACTAGCTGTGGGACAAAAGGGAGAAAAGGAAGCAAAAAAGGAGGGAGAGATCCTTAAATACATGTTTCAACGTGTATGAACTATGTACACACTACACTAAATGAATTTCAAGACAAAGTCATGAAAGTGCAGATTACATGATTCCATTTATATGAAAAGTCCAGAACAGGCAAATCCATGCAGACTAAAAATATTATTAGGCTAAGAATTTCCATGATAGAGGGGAATAGAAGGGGCTGGAGAATTGACAGCCAATGGCCGCTGTTACGGCTGGGATATGGACTGCCCCTCTCCACAGCCCCTTCCCCAAAGGCTCAAGTACTAAAAAGTCTTGGTTTCCAGATTGGTGCTGTTGGCAGGTAAGTGGATCACTAATCTAATAATGGATCAATCTATTCATAGCAGAAAGAGTTACTAGGAAATGGAGCCCAGTTAAAGGAAGCGGGTCACTGGAGGCACACTCTTCATTTACTTTTAAAAACCTGACCAGACTTGCTATGTTGCTCAGCCTGGACTCAAATTCATGTTCCTACCACTCAGCCCCTTGTGCGCTGGGATTACAGATGTGTGCTACCATACCACATCTAGATTCAGGCATGTCTTTTTGTCCCTGGACCCTTCCTTTTCTTTTTTCTCTGCTTTTGGCTACTGAGGTGGGCCATGCCTTTCTGCCAGTGTGCTGGCTAAAATACCAACCTGACACAAGTTAGAGTCATTTTGGAGGAGGAAACCTTCACTAGGAAATGTCCCTACCAGACTCTTGTATGGGTAAGCCTGTGGTACATTTTTTTGATTGATGGTTGATGTGGGAGGGCCCTGCTCACTGTGGAAGTGCCATCCTTAGGCTGGTGGTCCTAGATGGTATAAGAAAGCAGGAGGAAGCCAATGAGTAGTACACCTCCATAGCTTCTGCCCCAGTTCCCGCCTCCAGGTTCCTGCCCTAATTTCCTCTGATGACAGACTGTGTTGTAGAAGTATAAAGGAAATAAACCCTTTCCTCCCCTAGTTGTTTTTGGTCATAGTGTTTTCTCGCAGCAATAGAAAACTAAGAGTGTTGGTGTCACATATCTGAAAGTAAGCTGACCACAGTCTGAACTTCTGAAACCACGATGGAAAACACGCAACTCCAAAATTAAAAAAGCAAAGGGCCAGCAAGTTGGTTCAGTAGATAAAGGAGCTTGCTGCCTGATCCCTGAACCTAGACGGTGGAAAGAAAGAACAGCTCTATCACCTGAGTACACATTCAAAACATATAAATGTAAAGCAATTTCTTAGCTAATAAATTTTCCTTCTTGAGGCTATTCTTCTCAGGTATGCACAGCGATGAAAGCTGACTAATAGAGCAAAGGGTTCAGGGATCCTTCCTGGGAATGGAATTTCCCCTGGAGTCTTCTGCAGGAGTTGTTGGAAGACATGGCTCATTTTCCAGGTTCTGGTTCTAAAACCACGCAAAGCCTGAGAAACTGCCAGAAGCCAGCTAGCTCTACTCTCAGTGGGGCCAGTCTCCCTCAGGAAAGCTATTCTGGAAAATGTAACCTTTTTCTCTACGCACTGAACTTATGTGCCTAATTCATTCTCATCATTCAGGGAAAAATAAAAGGAAAAAAAAACTATTTTTAAAGTAAAAAATGTTACTCAGATTCACAAAAGTATCTTTTGTTTTATTTTGTTTTGTTTTGAGACAGGGTTTCTCTGTGTAGCCCTGGATGTCCTGGAACTCACTCTGTAGACCAGGCTGGCCTCAAACTCAGAAATCCTCCTGCCCGGCCAAAAATATCTTAAAATTAAATTATCATGTGACCAATCAGAAGGTTTTCAGGCCAGGCATGGTGGCACATGTCTTTAATTTCAGCACTTAGAAGGTAGAGGCAAGCAGGTCTCCCTGAGTTCAAGGCTAGCCTGGTCTACTAGTGAGTTCTGGTCTAGCTAAGGCTACATAGTGAGATCCTGTCCTAAAAGTAAGCCAGCCAACCAACCAATCAGCCAATCAGCCAACCAAAGAAACAAAAGGCTTTCTGGCACACTGTGTATAATGATACTTAATGAGGAAATGGGCACCAGTCTCTATTCATACTTCCCTGACCTCAATCTTAGATGCTAAGGAGGAGGCTTGGCTAGTTCTTGGAAGAAACAGGAACTAGTGTTAGTCAGCGGTTTTGGTTGTTGCCCTCCACCCCCACACCACCGCTTGTTTTTATAACAATAAGAAGATAATTTAGAAAGGTCAGGGGAAATAGTATAAAACTTTCTGGTTTGAAAATGTCAAAGTGAGAGACAGTACTGTCATTATCTATATAAACCTCACTTAGATTCACCAATTAGCATTTTGCCACATATGCCTTTTTTTTAAGCATACATTTACTTTGGGGGGTTAGTATGGAGCTACTTTAAAGTAATAATCATTACACCATGGCACCTCTCAATACTTCAGTTTGCACCTAAGACACTCCTACATAAACTCAACACCTCATTTATACTGAAGAAACTTAATGCTGATATAAGCTCTAACAAGGCTACCTCTAAATTTTCATCAGTGATAGTCCCTGGTCAAAGGCTTCCCAGCATTTGGAGGTGTCTTAATCTCCTTTCAAATTTTCATCTCCAACAATCTTCTGCCTCCTGGCCTTGGTGTCCTTATTAATTTTTAAGAGTCTACTCTGGCTGTCTCATAGACTGTAGCTCACTGGGTTTATCTGTCTCTCGGGGACAGATTGAGGTTAAACATTTTTGCTGAGCATGCTACTGTAAGGCTGATATGCTGCTGCACCACTCTCAGTGGTGTGTGGCGTGAGGTCAGAACAGACTGAAGATGTTATGTATGGTTCCCATGGTCAGGGATGACTACACTACCTCACTCTATTGAGGATTAATGTTCTCAGAAACCCAGAAAGTCCCGGTGGCTTACTTCTTCTCATTTTGTAATGTCCAGCCATGTCTAAATACAGACGTGGTACAATGAATAGTACAGAATCCTATTAGAAGGATAAACATACAGAAGACCTCTAGGATAATAAGCTCTGACATGAGAAATTCTTAAACTCATGAGAGCAGTACTAAAGAATGCCAAAGGATTATGAGATTACTAACAGAGCCCTAGTTCGAACAGTGCAGCAGAAAGGAGAGGGTCTCTCAGGCTAACATAAGAGAAATGCACCTACATGAGTAAACCATGAGGGGTATGCTAGGAAGGCAGAGCCTCTGACTCTCAGACATCTAGGAAATTTGACTGCTAAATTTCCCTTGCCCAGTCCCATTCCAAAGTAGTTTTCCTTATTCCCAGGGAAAGGTGATTCCATAGCTCTTCCAGACTCTGCTCCAGCAGCTTCCTTCCTGGAGTCATTCCCAAGCTGGGGGTGGGGGAGCCTCATGGCAAACAGAGAAAGGCATGCCACAGTTTCCTGGCAGTAAGAAAGGAAGGGAGGTGAGGTCTTTGGGAGGAAATATTCAGTTTAATGGGAAGAAGATTATGCATGGGGGTGCGGGGTGTGTGTGTGTTTTGTCCCTGAGGTGAAAACCACTGTTGCTTTCGTTTGTATTATCACATTAAGCTGGACAATGACTTATTGACCAACACAACAGACCATTTTCACTTGAGATGGAATTTTAAACAAATTATTAAACACAGCTTCTAAGAAAGACCATGATGACATTTTGCTTTATGCACAGCCTTGGGAGTTCAGTGGAGGAAGACGCAGCTAATTTTCCAGATACTGATTCCATATGGGCTGCCAACCAATCCGAACAACAAAGCTAAGAGGAGCCCAGACAGACCCAGAATCTGGCATTTAAAAGGCAATGATCTCTCTCAACAACAGTGCGTAGCTTTCTGCTATGACCCTGCCAAGTCCATGAAGGTGAGGCATACGCTGGTCCAAGGGACAGAGCTATATACTCACACAATCATTACTCCTGATAGGACAACGCGGCTGAGCATGTCTCTCTAAACTAGCCAGGGTGAGAAGCAAAACAGAAGACTTCTGTATCTCAATGATGGGCTGTTTGTCTATCTGCTTAGTGAGGACTTGGCATATTTCCTAAGCCCTGATGTTCTGCTTTTTCCAGAACTTTCAGCATCCCTTCCTCCCCCAACTCTGCCTCCTTACAACAAACTAACCCCGAGGAGGCTGGAGGAGGCTGAAGATATGGCTCAACTGATACAGTACTTGCCTAGAATACAGAAAGTCCTAGGTTTAACTTCCAGTACCAAGTAAACCAGGCATGCCAGCTTATGCCTGCCAGCTTATGCCTATCATCTTAGCACTCAGGAAGTGGATGCAGGAAGATCAGAAGTTCAAGGTCATCTTCAGTTACACTGAGTCTGAGCTCAGCATGGGATACATGAGACACTGTCTCAAAACAGACAGAACACTGAACAACCAACCCCTGGTCAATATTTTAAAAGACAGGCTTAGTGGTGTATGCCGGTAATTCAGGGCTTGGGATGTGGAGGCAAGAGAGGAGTGAGGAGTTCAACATCAAATCCATCTATAAAGGCAGCTTGAGGAAGCCTGAACTGCACGTGATCCTCAGTAAAAACAACGAAAAACTTAGATGTTAACATAAGATAAATTTAAAAGCCACAGGCATCTCCAAGGTGGAGGTCATGTTTAAATGTCAGGACACAGAGGTGGCCTCCACTAGTGCAGAAACAATCCCTTCAGTTCCATTCCATAGGTACTTCATTTAAAACAGGCCAGTCTGCCCCTTATTAGGAACAGGAGGCACACAAACCACGTGGCACTAAATGAAACGTACATGACCTGGCTCACACACACTCTGCAGACATCTCCCCAAGTCTTTGCTAAACTTTGCACTGCTACTAAATAGTATGAGAAATTCCAAGTGAGGAGATGGATCTCTGATATGACAGCATTCTGTCTGGGGAGGAATGTGAGATATGTTGTTGTTTTTTTGAGACAGGGTTTCTCCGTGTAGCCCTGACTGCCCTGGAACTTGCTCTGTGGATCAGGTTGCTCTTGAACTCACAGAAATCGCCTGTTTCTGCCTCCAGAGTGCTGGATTTAATGTGTGACCTACTACCACACAGAGAGTTGTCTTTTATTAGATGAGGAAGCCCCTGGCCCTCCTCCTTTGGGGGCCCATCTCTGAAATCCCTTTTTGGTCAGCATCCACAACATGGCTTGCTTACTCAATTGCTAGAGTAGTTAATGTCTCGGTCTCAGAGAAGACATTATCCTGCTAAAACCTCATTGAAAAATGTAATGAAGTTCACCTCACCTATCCTGCCTCCAGGGCAGCTCCCATCTCTCCTCAGAAGCTAGATGATCCACCTTTCGCCTTGTCATGCCACCCCTGCTGATCCTGAATGTAAGGGATCCCTGAGAAGCAAAGATCTATTATGCAAGTGATTCCACGAAGGTAGTTAGAATCTCAAGTCACTCTGCTGAGAAAATGCAAAGGATTTTCAACAAAGAAATAACCTCTTATAGCTTGGGACTGTCAGGAGAAAACTCTCTCTCCCTCACTCTTTGTTAAATGCAGGAATGATTTTCATAGATGGTAGCCACAGCCAGGCTATCTGTAAACCACAACATTGCTTCTTTAATGGATGGAAGATTTTTACTCATTGCATCAGTGACACCGCCCCCCACCCCCACAAATTCCCATCTTTAAAGCAAGAGAAAATGGTTAAACACAGCCTCTTACCAACCACTGGATGCTAAAGCAGTTTTCTCATATACAAATCAGATGGTTCTTGGAGGCTCTGTTACAAATCCTATATGCTGAATGATGGTCCCGTTTACATCTAGGCCCCTTGGTGCATCTGCTTTTGTATTCATGGTCAAAACATCTCCAAAGGTGTTGACAATCACAGGCTGTCACTGGCTGATAGGCCACAAAACAAAGCAAGCAGACCCAGACAACTAAGTCAACTAAGAGGCTGCTATAAAAAATTCAAGTGTGATAGACCCTGTAGTGGCAGCACCTGCCTTGCAGATCTCTGAGTTCGAGGCCAGCCTGGTCTACAGAGCAAGTTCCAGGACAGCCAGGGCTACACAGAGAAACCCTGTCTCAAAAACAAACAAACAAACAAACAAGAAAAAAAGAAGGGCAGACCATCAGTTTCCTGTTTGTCCCCATGAGCCTGCCACATGCTCTGGGGAGCTTGGCATCACACTCCCCCAATGAGCTCTCATGGCTTCTCATTACAAAGCTTTAGTGCACCTTAAAGGAGTCTATTGGCTGCTCCCTTTCCCAGGGGATCAGTGGCTTTGTGCTACCTGCCCTCCCTGCCACCATGAGTGACTCTGCCATCAATGTTCTCACAGTCCAGATAGGAAGGAGACTGAGCGTGGCCACTGACACAGCGACCTGGATGACACAGCTCAACGTGGGCACTCATGAAAAGCAGAACCTAACCCAAGCATAGCCGCAATCACTCTGAACAAAGTTCTCCTGGGAACGAAAATGATGGAAATCATCCAAATACAAGCTACCATCCTTATGCTATGAAACTAAGACAGAAAATCTGATGACCAGCCAATTCTTATTCTCAGAGAATACTTTAAAGAGTCCACCCACTTAAGGCTTTTTTGGGGGGAGTGGATGGGGGAGAGGTTCAAGATGTGGTGTCCGTGTGTAGCCCTGGCTGTCCTCAGAGATCTGCCTGTCTCTGCTTTCCAAGTACTGGGATTAAAGGAGTGCACCACCACAGTCAGCACAATGGTTTCTGGTATATTATCATAATCAAATTTTAGAATACTCTGTCATCACCACAAAACCTCTCATGGTAAGTGTGGATAGGACGGCATGATGCCTGAGAACTGTTTATGTAGCAAAGTTCTAGTGTTATCAATACTACCTTGGATCTATGCTTTTGAAACACTGGTTACGATGGCTTCACAGTCAATGAAAAGAATGATTTACCTGACCCTCTAATACATTTATTTGTACTCTGGACAAGTTAACTTCTTTGAATTTCAAGTAACCAATTCGTAAAATGAGAGTAATAATAATCACATTGAAGGGTGATAATTAACCCAGAGATACAACACTGATAAACCTGTATCTATGGAATGCCTTCAGTGAGTCAAACCCTGACAGAGTTCTTCTCCTTTAACCCAGTCACAGGAGGCAAATATGCAAACAAGCAGATACTTCCTTAAAAAACTGCACCAGCTGAGCAGGACGGGAATTGAAGAGACAGGAAGGAAGGCTGTGGAGAAGAAAGCAGTGTCTCATTAGAAGGGCAAGAAGAAATGTGCTAGAAGCAAAAGGACCAAGGTCAAAGCATCTGAGGTAGCTCTGAACGGTCACATCCCAATGCTCTGCACACTACAGAAAACGTGGTTTCCAGATGTCCCCATGTGTCCGCAAAAAGTGCACTCTAAAATACACACACACACACACATTTAAAACTTTTAAAATATTTGTTTATGTATATATATGCATATTTGTACACATTTTGGGTAGGTCTTGAGGGGCTCTAAAAGGAGTGCTGGATCCCACGGAACTGAAGCTATAGGCAATCGTGAACCTGGTATAGATGCTGGAAGAGCAGAGAGTATATTTAATGATGAAGCATCTCTCCAGTCCCCAGACTTAAACTGTCACTGCTAGGAACATCAGTGGACTTGGGATCTAAGAGTTACCTGTTCTGCTTTTTGTGGAGGTAAAGTCATCTCTGGCAGCAAAGGATATTTTACCCCCAACACCTCCCAAAAAACCTTGAATTTCAACCAAGAAAAGTTGATCTATTGTGTAACAGCCCCCTAACCCCCAGAATGCCTTTCTATGTAGACTTAGTCTGATTGTTAATTTCAGTTTCTTTGAAGATCTTTGGGAGCTTCTGACAGTCAACTTTTGGGCATTTTTTCCTAACACTCACTCAGTGGATGACGTCATTTCCAAGGCATACGTACTAGTATGCTCTCAGGACACACAAATGCTCCATATTCAATCTGAACTATTTTCCCTAACTTAGTTATCACACACTCAACTGCCCACTGCAGTCTCCAAGACATGTTCTACTTGAAACCTATCACATCTTAACTGAAACCCTGTCTTTTATTTCCTTACTTCTACTTCAGGTATCAGCCCACATGGGCCAGGTCTCAAGCCACTCACTCCTTCAACCCGGGCTCCTGTCCTCTTAGGTATCCTTTTGGCTAGCTTCCTAACCTCCCCTAAAGTCTTTGTTCAAATCATCTCATGGAGAGAACACTGACCACGCTAGTTAATACTTAGCTTTCGCCCTCACGCTCTGGATCCACCATGTCTCTTTATTTCTATTTTCTCCACACACTGAGCACTTTACTGCGAAGCCTACGACTTACTCATGCATACGCAGCATATATTTACTTATCCAGTATATATTTACTGCACACTTTCCATCTCCCTCTAGAATTGGAAATTCCAGAAGGGCTAAACCAACTAATCCTTGCCCAACCCACTGCTGAGGATCAAATCTATACTGTTAGGCACTAGAGATAAATGGTACACTAATGTGCTAGTACCCAGTGAGTTTTGTTCAGACATGATCTAAACACTTGACACACTTCCCGGTTCTGCTATGTACTCAATAAATATTTGTTAAAAGAAGGTATGAATCTTGGGAAATAATATCAATTTTGTACATCATGCATAAACTCTCATAAGTGAAATGCATTTAAGAAAAACTGGGGGCAGGAGAGTTGGCTCAGCGGTTAAGAGCACTGACTGCTCTTCCGGAGGTTCTGAGTTCAAACCCCTGCAAGCGCATGGTGGTGGCTCACAACCATCTGCAATGAGGTCGGATGCTCTCTTCTGTTGTGTCTTAAGACAGCTACAGTGTACTTACATATAATAAATAAATAAATCTTTAAAAAAATAATTAAAAAAAAGAAAAGATCGTTAAAGCCTTCGTGGCTGTCCATCCTTAGCCATTTCCAGTGCAGCTATGAACTTCAAATGTGGGGAGGAAAACCATTTGTTTATTGTAACCTATGACAGACATTCTTGTATAGTTGTCAGCAGCTTGGAATTTACTGTAGCTGGCCTGTACCATCCTGAGATCTGCAGAATGTTTTATCATCTTGTCATAAACTCTAATTGGAGGGGCACTAGGGCTTGTTGTATGTGTGTTGGGGGGTGAGTGTTGTATGTGGGTGTGTGTACAAGGATGTGTTGCTAGCAATAGGACACTAGATAAGCATTCTGTCCCTAACACTGTATCCTCCAGCCTTTGGGAAGCAGGGCTATTTTCAAAGTTATATATAACTTGATGGATATAATCAGAGCAATTAGCTAACTCAATACTTAGACAATTGCATAATATTTGTCAGGATCTGCCAGAAAGTATCACTCAAGTTTATAGATTTGCTACAGGCACAAGACAGCGGCAGAAAAGCAAGCATTCCCTCTAACTATGCCCAGCCACATCAAAGTTAGAGACTCATACAGACACTAGTTTCCTATTCCATGGGGATTTGAGCTGTGTGCACAGCAAAACAAGGAAGGCAATGACACTAGCTAGGAAGAGGTGCAAAAAGAAGCTGGTGTTTCTCACTGGTGGGGTTCCTGGGGCCGAGTAAGGGTCTCAAGGATAAAAAGAAGACTGAAAAACTTCGTAAGATCCAGGCATGGCGGCTAAGATCTGTGATCCCAGTCCTTGGTAGACTGAACATGGAGAATTATCATTACTTAGAGGCTAGGCAAGCTACACAGCAAAACCCTGTCTCAAAACAAACAGGAGGACACAAAGAAACTTTCAGAGGAGGAGGGGTAAAGTGAGGTCATATACAAAGACCCCAGAATTCTAAATTGCTCTGCACCCTCCAGGGCAGCCCTGGAAGCTGCAAGACTGGTCCCAGCAGAGCGCTCCTCCCACCATGCTCAAGGGAAGGAAGGAAGGAAGGAAGGAAGGAAGGAAGGAAGGAAGGAAGGAAGGAAGCACCTTCTCACCTGTGGGGCTGCAACAATGCTGTGAAGGGGGCAGTCATTCAGCACATTTTACCTCACAAGCCTGCGCCTCAGGAAGGCACTAGAAGATGAGGTCTATTACAACCTGGAAAACAAACCTAAAGGGAGGAAGTCACAGGCAGGGGAATAGGAAAGGTCCACAAAGGGCAGGCCTTGACAAAGCTGCACAGAAGGCTGACAGAACAAAGACCAAAGAATTGAGGAGGAAAGACTCGGAGAACCAGGAAGGGCTGGAGAAAGATGGACAGATTACAGAACATAGGGACTAGCATTATGTATTCCATCAGAATACTTGCCTAGCATTTGTGAGGACCTGACTTCGATACTCCATCATAAAAACCTAAAATATCCAATGTAGGAGAAAATAAGACTATAGCAAGTATACAATACAGTAGAAATTAGTAAAAACTTGTCTTCAGACAGACTTTAAACTTTGATGGAGTATGGAAAAAGCAGAAACACAGAAAACCAACCAAATAATAAAGCTTAGATTATTTATGAAAAGGAACTCAGTCCACACCCTTTAGGTACTGAGCAGCACTCACACAATGACTGTTATGAAAAAAGGTGCTGAGGGAGGAAGCTAGTGCAAGAACATCTAACCTCCTTGTCTCAAAGGGGAGGGGTAGGCAGCTGCTTACTTTATCCACCTTGACAACGGAATCCAGGGCCTTCTGCGTGCTAAACATGCATTCTACCCAGTGAGCTACATCTAGCCAAGTTGGAGCTTCTTAAAAACTAGAGGAAAATAACAGAGAATGTGTAAAATTTGTAGAACAAGAAACAGCACTACAGAAGCACATTATTTTAAAATATGGAAGAAAACACACACATACACACACACACACACACACACACACAAACACACACACACACACACACACACTGGAAATAACAAGTTTTAATTAAGTGGCTGCCTCTAGGAAGCAGAGATCAGGTTTTGGTCAGGTGAGTAATATGGTATATTTTGGCTTTTCAAACTATACCTCCATATGATTTTGATTTAAAAAAAAATTCAGAGGGAGCTGGAGAGATAGTTCCACTACCAAGAATATTTGCTGTTCTTTTTAGTGACCAAGTTCAGGGACACAGTCTTACCTTGTCTATAACTTCACACACACACACACACACACACACACACACACACACACACACACACACACACACACACACAGAGTACCCAAATTGCAGAAACAGGTAGTTATCTATAAGGTTAGCCTGGTCTATTTATAGAGTTCCAGGCTAGCCAGGACTACATAGTAAGACCCTACCTATATTAAAACAAACTTAAAAAAAAATCATTGATAGTCAATTTTGATTAACCTCAATGCCCCCTTTTGGGGGAAAACAGTTGCGGTATGTCTTAATGGTATAGCATTTGCCAGGCATATACATGTGAGTTCAATTTAACCTCCACCTAAAGAGGCCAATCGGGGAGGCCGCCCGCGTCTTCCTCATCTTCCTAATGCGAGGCTGCCGTTCCTCCTCTCCTGCTGCAGTACTCAGCGTCCTGCTCCATCTTATAAACACCATGGATCTGCAATTCTCTCCACAGCGTCAAAGTTCCCAAAGGAAGCTGTTTTCATGGCATCTGGGCATGTCACTTCTCAATTAGTTCATTTGCTCATTCACGATGTCCTGCATTCCCTCCTACTGTGCCAGCAGCCATGCCGAGGCCAGGGACACAGTGTACCCAGGTTCCTGTTCCTGGGAGCTCTGGCTCCTGACAGTGCATGATAAATAGAATACCAAGAACATCTACTGCCTGATTCTCCCTCCAACACTGCTACATATTGTTTAATATACCGTAGAAGTCTAAGAACCACCAGCTCTGGAGTCCCTGAAGTTACTAAGAACACAGACTTGAGGCCCAAAGGATGGCTGTGTGGGTGAAGGCTGCCAAGTCTGACCACCTGGGTTTCATTCCTAGAATCCACATAGTAGAAAACTGACCCCACAAGTTGTCCTTTTATCTTCATATGTGTGCATGCAAGCAGAAGCATTCTCAAAAGGGACCTTTCAAGGTTCCCTTTCTTCTTCCCTAAAACATCCTTTAGGAGGAAAGCACCAGCATCTACACATCACTAGGAGTACACTAAGGGGTGAGGACCAGCACTGAAGCACACTCTCGCTTTCTTTGCTGAAGCACAAGTAGTTACCCAAACACTAAAGCCTAGACATAAGCTGAACTGGCCATAACTGGGTGTGGTTATTAAGCCAGCAAGAGGCAGGTTTAAAAAACAATGAATATATAGGTTCAGGAGTGGCCAGAATGGATAGCTCATCTTCTATATCTGGCTTTGAATCTGCTTTTAGGCAAACTTCACTCAATTTATTGCTCTTTCTCCATTAGAAAGTGGATGAAATAAACTCTCACTGACTGCAGTGCTGCAATGAGGACAGTGAGAAGCTAGAATACCCTTTCAGGGCCCAACAGAAAATGCTTTACAGAACCCTACTTCTTTTTTTTTTTTCCAAAAAGCAAGAGAATTTTTATTTAATCCAGCATGCTGGGGTCACCCTGCACATGGGGAGAGAACAACCCCACACAGCGGGCCTTTATACAGTCCTTAGGGCAGCCAACATTAGGCACAATGTGACTGGCAGAACAGTGTGACTTTTAAACTAATTGGTCTCTAGGGAGTAAGATAAGTGGCCAATGGCCAGTCCTTCGGAATGTGTCCCCACCCACAGGTCGGTTCCCCCCTTGTGGTCTGAGGAATGTTAATTAGCCTCTCCCTTCCGGAGAGCAAGTAGAGCCCCACTTCTTAGTAGATGACTGAATACTAGATAACTGATAACCAGAGCATGAGGGGTTAATTATCTGTGACAGTGACCCTCCCTCTACAACTAATCAGGTCCACTTCAAGTACACTGTATCCAAGTAGCACATATTTGCTCTTATTTTGAAAGCTGCCTTTTAGGCAGGACATCCAGTCTCCAGGAAAAATGAAACAAATTCCAGCTTTTAAAACACAAAGCTGGTCTTGTTGAGCAGGGCTACTTCAGTGGGCGATGGTGGAGCGCCATTCTGCAGCTCTGAGGGCTGCTCCAGGAGACAGGAGCTTGAAAATCAAACTCACCACTGATGTGATGGTTCACTCCTGTACTACCAGCATATAGAAGGCTGAGGCAGGATGATCAATTCAAGGCCAGCCTTAGCTCCATAGTGAAACTCCACCTCAAAACAAAAGAAGGAAATGTCAAAGGAGCAGTACGGTGTGTCTTTGTGCCTGTCCAATGGAGGCCACATAGTTTGTACCCCTAGGAGTCAGGCATTGATGGCAGGGCAGAAGGGTGATGGATCTTTGTCTTTTCCCCCACACTCTACACTCCCCACCCGCATACTGAGACTTAATACACAGTAAAACACACTGAGGTATTATTTGAGATATTGAGCAAATATATCCTTCTACGGCGCTCAGTCTCCCAGAGAACACTTCTATTCTGGAAACTCTCTGATGCTTCCCTGTCCCCAACAGTCACTCTCTTGACTCCTTTCCTGAGTGTCACCCCATTTTGAACTACACAGAGATCTACCCTGTGTGGCTGCTGTCTTCCATTCAGCACAGTGCTCCTTAGGTCCAGGTGTGACATGCACTAGTGAATCGTCCTCATCATTGCCACACTGTGCTGATCCAACCTCCCATCCCTGGACACCTGGGCTGTTTGCACTTTTACACTATTAGGGATAAAATAGTGTAAATAAATAAAATGGTGGCATGAAGGCTTTAAAATTCATACATATTCATTCTCTCTCTCTCTCTCTCTCTTTCTTCCTTCCTTCCTTTCAAGGTTTTTATTTCTGTATTTTATATATACACTGTAGCTGTCTTCAGACACCAGAAGAGGGCATCAGATACCATTACAGATGGTTGTGAGCCACCATGTGGTTGCTGGGAATTGAACTCAGGACCTTGGGAAGAGCAGTCAGTGCTCTTAACTGCTGAGCCATCTCTCCAACCCTCTCATTTCTTTTGAATGAAAACAGAAGGAGAATTGCTAGTGTGGGTAGGTGCACATTAAACCTAACAACAGTATGCCCGATAGCTCTCCAAAGTCTCTACAAACTTGGCTGTTCTGAGCCAGCAGTGTTCCTTATCTCATCAACCAACATGGAGTGTGACTTTCACTTCCTTGAAATCTCAATGATGAACATATTTTTGTGTACTTATTTATCTATCTTCTTTTATGAAGTCTATCAATATTTATTTAAAACATTGGGTTGTCTTATGCAGTCAAATTATATATACATAGATATGCATGCATATGTCAAGATATCTCCAGTAAACAAACATTCCCCGTCTTTCAGTGCCTACTTATGTTCATAATAATATTTCTTGATTAGCAGGGGAGGTACCTACATGGCTACTGGATCAATTTAAGAGAAAATCAGTAACAATGTCACAGATTTAAAGAGCAAACTGGAGTCTGTGAGATGGCTCACTTGCTGTGCAAAGTGTCACCCTGAATTTGATCCCTAGAGGCCAGATAAAACTGTATGGAGAGAACTATATGGTTCTACCACATTGTGCCCTGACCCCCATACACACTGTGGCATGTGTGCCCACACGTATATGCACACACCAATAATACAATTTTAAAAAAGAAAAATAATATTTTCTAATCTGTTTATATTTAGAAGTAAATTCTAAATTACAGATGGTGTACATCTTTATGTATATACTCAGTGCTCAGGAAAGACCAATAGATCCAGGTTACCCTGCACCATGGAGTAAAGACAGTCTCAATGACCCACCTCACAAAAGGAAAATTGTGCCTAAGGAAAGTCAGAACATTATACTCATCCCACTGCCAAAGCACAAGATGATTGTAAAAAGTTAAATCTTTGATGGTTGCCTTTTTTAGATACAGGTTGTGTTGCTTCAGGAATAAAGAAAACCACAGGTGACGGCTACATGGGGACATGCCTCTGTCAGATAGGAGTCAAGAGGGGAAGCCCTGAAATGCTATTGAGATGGCCACCAAACCACAGTGGTGGGGCTTTAAAACCAAAAAAAGACAAGTAAGGGAGAACTTAAAAGCCTTCACACCACACTGATTACAACCTTGAACACTGCTCTTCTCCCATACACGCTGATATGCATAAGGAAGGAACTTACAGTGGTTGGAGAAAGGCGTGACTATGACAAGGCTTCTGGGGTACACGCCTAATTCATCCACTTCGTGGACTGCCCCCACCCTAGAGAAAGCTCTCATGCACATGTTCCCCTTCAGTGGCTGAGGTACCAATTTACTTCAGGAGACATTGAGAGTTTTATTAATTATTAAGGTCTTAAAAGAACCTTAACAGAAATACTGGAGTATCAGTTACCACGTGGTCCTCTGGAAAAGCCCAGAGCTGCTGGCTCCACCCACATGTGAGTAGCACCCGTCACCTCTTTATAGCACCTCAGAACTTAAAAGCTCCTCTTCCCAACTAAATCCCAGAAAATCCATTAAAACAACAAGATGAGCACAAGGAGCAGAAGAGGATGACACTGAGGACAGAACTGTCACCATAACCTTACCTGTACAGAGAATCTTGCGGTTCCACTGGCTTTTCTAACACCCTAAGGCACGAGCCCAAAAGACAGTCTACAAGGTGACTGGGGTAAGCAGAAGTCAAAGCAAAGGCACTATATATCTCTTGCATTTTTCTACTACTTATGCTCACCATGGGCTAGAGTTGGCTCAGAGGTTGAGGGCTTGCCGAGTTCAGATCCCAGCAAACATCTGTAACTCCAGTTCCAAAGGATTCAATGACCCCTTATGGCCTTGGCAAGCACCGACACACCTCTCTCTCTCTCTCTCTCTCTCTCTCTCTCTCTCTCTCTCTCTCTCTCTCTCTCTCGCTCTCTCTCTCTCACACACACACACACACACACACACACACACACACACACACACACACACAAAATAAAGATAACCCAGTAAAACACTCCCTATCTATTCCCGACAGATCCCTTTCACCCAAAATTTTCTCATTTCTTTAAAGGTTAATTTTTTGGGTTTTTTTTTTTTTTGAGTTTCTTTGTATAGCTCTGGCTGTCCTGGAACTCACTCTGTAGACCAGGCTGGCCTCAGAAATCTGCCTGCCTCTGCCTCCTAAGTGCTGGGATTAAAGGCATGTGCCACCACAGCCTGGAAAAGGTTAATTTTTATTACATTTACTTATATAAATGATTGTGTAAAGTGTGTGCATGTGCCGTACGTACCATAGTGTTTTGTGTGGAATTCAGAGGACACTTTTCAGGAGGCAGTTCTCCCCTCTACCATATGGCTCTAAGGGATCAAACCGAGGTCATAAGGCTTGATGGCAATCATTTACAGTTCATTTCCCACCAATACACAAAGGACATCTTCCACCTTTTTTTGTTTGTTTGTTTTTCGAGACAGGGTTTCTCTGTGTAGCCCTGGCTATCCTGGAACTCACTCTATAGACCCAGGCTGGCCTTGTACTCAGAAATCCACCTGCCTCTGCCTCCCAAGTGCTGGGATTAAAGGCGTGCGACACTACCTCCCGCATCCTCCACCTTTAATGCCACTCTACGGTACAAAAGGACCATAATTTATCATGGTTACCACTGATGAGGAGAAGGGGATGGCGTGGGAGGGCCAAGTCACTGAGGAGAGAAGTTCCAACGTGCAGATGGTCTATAATAAACACACATCTTGAAAAGGCAGGTTACTGAGCTTACAGATTCTGTAAATCTGGTTAAAAAAAAAAGTGCAAAGCAAAGTAAAGCATCTCCTTTTGACCTGAATGTGAGGGTTTGGGGATGGAGAGACGGCTCAGTGGATAATAGCACCAGCTGCCCTCCCAGGGCACCCAGGTTTGATTCCGCACTCATATGGTGGCTCACAACTGCCAGCAATTCGAGTTCCAGAGGATCTGATGCCCACCTCTGGGCTCCACAGGCACTGCATGCATGTGGTGTTTGGACGCGATGCAGACAACACTGCCCCCCACCTCCAAACCAAACCAAATCTGTGGGGGTTTTTTGTTTTGTTTTGTTTTACTGTTTTTTTTTGAGACAGGGCTTCTCTGTGTAGCAGCCCTGGCTGTCCTAGAACTCACTCTATACCAGGCTGGCTTCAAATTCACAGAGATCCACTTTCCTCTGCCTCTCGAGTTCTGGGATTAAAGACATGTGCCACCACACCTGGCTTCACTATTTTATTTTATTTTGCAAAGATGTCAAAATTATGTTAGAGAAAAAGACAGTCTTCAGTCTTCAACAAATGATGAGGGGAACCTGGGCATCTACACATCAAGGACTCAGTTCTTGTCTCCCACTCTGTACAAAAAGCAATTCCACAGAAACCAAAGACCTTCATGCAGGATCTGAAACCCTCAAACTATTAAGAAGAAAATCAGAAAAAGGATTTTCTGAATAGGATTTCAGCCACTCAGGAAATAATGACAATAACTGACAAGACCCATGAAATTTAAACACTTCTCCACTGCAAAGGGCACAATCAAGTGAAGAGAGCCTCTGGAACGGGACAAAATCTATACATTACACTAGACAGGATTAATATATAAAAATCACAATTCAAAAAACTAAGCAGCAAGCAACCAAAAGATCCGATCAATTAAACAGGATAATGGAATGAACAACTCTCAGAAGATGCTATGTAAGCAGCAAAAAAAAAACATGAAACAAGCAAGCGCTTATTAAGCCAAGGATAATCCTGCACTCCCGACCCCGCCCTTTCCAGTGCTGGGATGGCAGGTGACCGCCACCGTGCCTGGCTCTTCCTATGCTGGGAACTTTTCTTCTTGTGGCGTTCTTGCTCCTCTCCACTTTCCTACTCTCCCACAGCCCACACTGCCTGGGGATTGGGACTTCTGAAATGGTAGTCCTTACTCTCTTTTTAGTCATTTTTACCATTTTTTTATGTATTATTATTTTTTTATACAAGGTCCCACATATTCCACATTGGCTTCAAACTTGCTAGATAGCCCAGAAAGACCTTGAACCTGATCCTTTTACCTCTACATCCCCAGTGCTGAGATTAAAACCATGCGACATTCAGTTGGCTTATTTAGAGCTAGTGACGGAAGCCAGGACTGTGTATACACTAGGCAAATATTCTAGAATGTGAAGCAAATCCTCAGCCCCAAACATCTGGGTTTCTCTTTTTGTGTTGATTTTATTTGTGCATGTATGTGTGTGGTTAAAGAATAACCTGTGGGAACTGGCTTCTCTCTCGACCACGTGGGTTGTGGGACCTGAACTCAGGTTGTCAGACTTGGAGGCAAGTACATTAACCAGAGTCGTCTCCAACTTTACTTGGGTTTCTAAAGAAATGTAACACCAGCCTTACAAGTATCACAATCAGTTTATTAGAATCTAAATGATTTTGTTGTTTTTCTAGATCTGCAGGACTAGGAAATGACCCTAGAGGAGAGGCAGTGTTGACAACCCCCATGGCCTCTTTTAAATCATAGGACACCACCAACAATCAATCATGAAGAGACAAAATTGATTTGGGGAAGAAATAATCTCTGGTTCCTCAAATATAACCTGATTTAAAGGAGATTGCTGTTGTACAGAGGGCTAAGGATTGGTGGGATCTGCTTCCTTTAATAAGATGCCTAATAAATATAAATAATGTTTTCTTACCCTCCTCTACTACACTGAAATAGTTACATAAAATGTAAACCACTTATAATATTGCTCTACTGGAAAATTTTCTGTCTGAATGATGGGAGAGAGAAATCCTTCAACAAAACATCAGTACTCACAGATCAGTGCACCTCCTAACCCTCATCTGAGAAGCTTCTCTCTATAGGGGGTGGTGACTGGCCAAAGGACAGAGAACAGGAGGTTGAATAATGCTTGTCCCTTAGTGGAACACATACCACACTCCCCTCCCCAAAGGCTCAGTGACCATCAAGAAAGAGGGGGAAGAAGAGTCCAAGAGCTAGAGGCAGTGGATGACTGTCAAGAGCAGGCCTCTGCCACACAGCGCAGCTGCACACATGAACTCACAGTAGTTCTGACAGCATGCAAAAGACCTGTGCAAGCTCAGACCAGACTAAATACCAGCATAGAGAGCTGGGCACAGAATCCCACACCTAGCTATGTTGGCATGTGTTAGCCGCAGGGCGAGAAGGAATTTTCTCCAGTGGATGACCACAGATCCGAGAGTATTTGGGCAGCACAAATTGGTCCTGACGCTAGTTGGGTTTTTGTTTTGTTTTGTTTTTTTAAGTTGGGAAGTTGGATGGGTCTGTAAGGAAGGGTAGATTTGGGAAGAGTTGGGACAGGGGTGAATATAATAAAAACACACTGTAAGACACTCCTAAAGGATAATTTTGTAAAAAATCACTGCTATGGGATAAGAGCACCATATAAAATAGAAGGCAGCTTGGACTGGGGCAAAGGCTCAGTGGTAGGTGCTAGCCTCAGCATTCTCAAACATTTAGGTCTGATCAACACACACACACACACACACACACACAGAGCACAGGAAAAAAAAGTCAGTTTTATTATGGTACTGCAGAAAGAGAAAAAAATGGAATGAAAAATCCATATAATTCAAATAAAAAACCCAAGACATAGAGGCCTCTCAGTAGACTGCACTTCTCTGCCACGTGGGTTCTTTTCTCATTTCTGGCTTTCATTTGCTCAGTAAGAGTTAACTCATAAATTAAAGGAATGTTGTTTCAGCTTAACAGAAAGCTTTTAAGGACAGGGTCAGTGCAAGGACCAGATTCTTCATGAACTCATTAACAAGACAGGTCACTGTGGCCTCAGGGTTCATTCATCAGCAGGAAAAGCTCAGTTGGTAATGGCTAGTTGTTTCCTGTACATCTCAGAATGCACAGGAGAGTCCTGGTCTCCATTGTGGTCTGCTTCCTGACTGGGAAGAAAAGAAAATACTTTCATGATGACTATTCTTTTCTTAGGCTGGCGTTACATTTGGCAAAAAGACATCGGGCAAGCACAGGGTTTCTACCCCCAGGGCACTTTCTAATGCTCTCTTTTCCAGTTAATTATGTTCTGACTACACTATGTTTACTTCACCAGTTTTTAATGAATTTTGTGTACATGCTGACAGCTATAATTAGAGAGTTTTATAGTGATTACCTCCTATTCACCTGTACAGCCTAGCATCAGCTACTCTTCTGCTTGTCAAGGCTATTAAGGAAACCCAACTGGTTTTTCTTTATCGTTCAAAAATGCTTTGTTTTATAATGTTGAATTTCAGCATCTAACCTGAGAAAATCATTCAAGACTGCACAATTACCATGCTGTCAAGAGAAAACCAGGTGTTTCTCTTTGGAGTAAGAGACTGGGGGAGGGACAGAGGGCTCCAAAACACAATTCCTAACGAACTTCTCGGTACTGGACAGTACATGGAGTCTCAGCATGGTGCTGACAATGACAGGCAGGAAGCTTTCTCTCAACCTTACATCCATAGCAGCTTGGGCAGGAAACGGGGGACGGTGTGGTTGTGGGAAAACTGACCAACAATACTCATACTTTTCATAGCTTTGGACTTAGCACTTCTAGAGAAGGCAAAGTTCTCCTCTTGCCGCTTTCCATTTGCCCTCACTGCTAAGATCCTCTCTGCATGCTTGGTTTATGTTTCTCTCAAGCAGTCAAATAAAAAGGCCCTGTGGATCCATGGCAAACAGCTCTGGCTGGAAGAATCAAATGGTTCCATCTTTCGTCTCTGCTTTGGTTCTTGGCCCTGCTGAAGTTTACTTCCCTACAAAAAAGTCAATTCCCATGGTCCGTTTTACACTTAAAAGTCCCGTGGCTTTTAACTGATAGACATTCTAGTTTAGAGCTGTAAGATGCACCTCGAGCCTTGGTGTCCTGGCCCACGGCATGATGGTTCCACTCTCCAGCATGCTGCAACATCTACTGCCAGGACGCTTCCTCTGTATCTGTGTGCTAGAGTTTTTAGAGCCCATGGTTAACACCAGAGTTATTTTTCGATATAAGACATTGAGAACTGAGGCTATGCAGACAGCTCCGTGACTCAAGTATTTGCTGTGGAAGTGTCTGGATCTCAGGACCCAAGTAAAGGCCTGGCAAGTGTGGCTGTATTTCAACAAGTGGGAATCAGAATACCGATCCCTCAGAGCAAACTGCCTAGCTAGACTAGATAGAATTAGCAAGCTCCAGGTTCAACAACAGAACTTGCCTCATTAAAGTGGAGAACTGAAGAAGTTACATGAGGTCAACTTTGCATCACCACATATACACATATGTACTTGCACTCTCACACACATGACTATGCATATGTACAGAAATACACACGTGTGTTGATGCTCAGTTTTAGAAAAGACACAGAGAAAAGTGATGTTTTCTTACTTATATGGAAAACCCTAGGCGTCCTGAGAAACGGCTCTTCACTAGGGAGACTGCCCTTGCTGGTTCCTCTGCCTACCTGGGATTCTTTCCTGCTCGTCCATGATAAGAGCTTCAACTCTGGTGCTCTGGTTAACAGCTTTAGCAGAAGCAGCTTGTTTTCACTGCCAGCTGACTAACAGAGACTACAGGGCTGTTCCGTCAGGAGAGCAGGTGGCAGGAGTCAATGCTCTCATCACTTTCCATCATTGGTAGCCAACAGCAAGCGCAGGTTAAGACTTCTGCCTGGCCCCTCCTGTACAGCACAGACCCCTGTGACCCTTCAATACAGTTCCTCATGCTGTGGTGTCGTCCCCAACGATAAAATTATTGTCATTGCTACTTCTTAACTGTAATCTTGCTACTGTTATAAACCATAATGTAAATATCTGGTATGCAGGATATCTGTTATGTGACCCTTGTAGAAGGGTCAAGCAACCCCAAAGGGGTCCAGGCCCATGGGTTGAGGACCCCGGCTCTAGAGGGTAGGTGTCTGGGTTGAAAGTCAGGAGTTTTTTTTCATGTTTTGTTTTGTTTTTTTAAGGAAGTTTTAAAATGTTTATTTATTTTATGCATATGAGTACACCACCACTGCTGTCTTCAGACACACCAGAAAAGGGCACCAGACCCCCATTACAGATGGTTGTGAGCCACCACGTGGTTGCGAGATTTGAACTCAGGTCCTCTGGAAGAGCAGTCAGTGCTCTTAACTGCTGAGTCATCTCTCCAGCCCAGGAGTCTTTTTTCTCCTCAGAACAAAACAGATTGCATTGCGACGTCTGCCACTGGTTTGCACAGAAGGAAGCACCCCCACCCCAAGCATAACTGTACAATAATAGGAGAACGAGATCATTTTCCTATTGTGAGTGGCTTGAGGTGAAGCAACATGTATTACAGCTGGATTACAAGGAGTGTATAGTTCAATAAAATTCAAACAATGGCTCCAGTGTGGTCGTCTGGCCTTCATAATTGCCTGTGCAGACTCTGACTAGCTTAAAATGTGATGCATAGTCAGGTTTTGCCATTACAGGCCTGATATCAGTGCTGAAAGATCATGAGACTATGTCCTGAATCTTCAGGAAAGAAGCAGGTGACCACAGATGCAAATGCAAACTGTCTATGCCACCCTCCCACTCTGGAACCAAACCTCCTCCACTCCTCTGACCCACTGCTTACAAAGGAGCTATTAGTCTTGTCAGTCAACAGGACTTCCTACCCTCAAAGATAACTTAGCTTGTCTTGGGAAAGTGCATACAGCCTCATCTCTCCTTTCATCTGACAGCAAGCGGTCGAGTCACAGTGAAGTCTAAGAGCTCAAGCATACTGACAAAACTAAATATTTATTTTGAGATAGGGTCTCACTATATAGCCCAGGCTGGCTCCAATCTTGCAGAAATTCCCTGCCTCAGCTTCCCAAACGTTGTGATTACAGATATGCACCACCACAGTGATATATCTTTATTACAAATAGAAAATTAAATTAAAAAAAAGAAGAAGCTAGTGAACAGAGACCCTGTCACAAACTGGTGAAGACCCAGGAGATCTGGCAACTTCCTACAACACAGTACTCATATGGATCCTAGAACACAGGACAGCTTTAGAATGAAGTAGACAAGGAGTGGCAGGAGTGGATATCCTGTCATGTTCTTATCTCACTGGAAGGTTTCTCAGTACGTATGCTGATTATAGGATTATCCTACACTGGCCTTATCAGGTTGAAGGAGTTCTATTCTGCCCCTAGGTTGTTGAAAGTCACTTCATCCTTTTTAATGGTTGAATATCATTCCATTCGTGAACATACATTTTGTTTATGTTTATCGGTTGATAATGATCAGTAATGGTAATAATCACAAACTACTTTTCAGCACATTTGTGCACCAAGTCTCTGTGTGGCTGTTTTAATTTCTCACAGGGACAGTGAGTGGAACGGCTGGGCCACATGGTATTTGTGTTGGCTAGTTTTATGTTAATTTGACACAGGTTAGAGTCATCTGAGAGAAGGGAACCCCAGTTGAGAAAAGACCTCCACAGACTGTGCTATAGGCAGGCCTGTAGAGGATTTTCTTAACTAGTGATGGTTAGAGGAGACCTGGCCCATTGTGTGTGGTGCCACTTCTGGGCAGGAGCTTCTTGGCTCTAAAAGAAAGCAGGCTGAGCAAGCCAAGCCACAAGGTGCGATACTCAAAGCAGCTCCAGCCTCAAGTTCAAACCCAGCTTGAGTCCCTGTCCTGACTTCCTTCAGTGATGGAAAGTTAGCTGGAATCATAAGCTGAAAGAAACCCTTTCCTCTCCAAGTTACTTTGGTCATGGAGTTTCATCACAGCATAATGACCCTAACTAGGACAGTAACTGTTTATTTTTTTGAAGAACTGCCAACTTCTTTCCTAAAAGGCTGTAAAATACTTATATAATAAGGATCTCAGTATCTCCACTCTAGAGCTAACTCTTACTTTGTTCATATTCTCTCTCTCTCTCTCTCTCTCTCTCTCTCTCTCTCCCCCTTCACTCCCTTCCCTCCCTTCCTTCCTCCTGTTCTTGAGAAACAGAAACAGCCTTTCTTTGTAGCGCAAACTGGCCTGAAAAACAATCCTCCTGCCTCAGGCTATGGAACACTGGGATCACAAGTGTTGAACCACCACTCCTAGCTCATCTTTTTAAAAAAATATTTACCTTTTATTTTACTTTACATGGGTGTTTTGCCAGAATGCGTATCTATGCACCACATAGTACCTGGTGCCCAATGGGGCCCGAAAAAGGTACAGATGTTGTGAGTTGCTCTGTGGGTGCTGGAAATCCAACCCAGGTCCTCTGAAAGAGCAGCCAGTGTTTTTAACCTGTAAGTTATTGTATGAGCCATCCTGGCGGGAGTGATGTGGAATGTCATTGTGATTTGGTCTGCATCTCTCTAATTAATTAGATACAGCATGCTCTTTATGTAAATATTATTATCTTAACTGGCCATATTTTAAGTACCAGATAACCTTGAATCACACTGAAATCCTTGCCAGACACCACAAGAACACACAGTGTAAGTCTCTTCACTGCAGGACTTTATTTTGTCATAAAAAGATGAGAAATGGACCCAAGTTTAACAAAGGAAGTTACCTGAATACCACAGCCACCTTGGTTGCAAAATAAGGGGTAAGAAAACTTGTGAGTGGATGATCACGTAACAGGTGAATAAAACAAAGTGGGGGAGCTCTATGACTCAAGGGGTTCATCTGTGGAGGCAAATACAGCCATGCTTATATGGAAACAGCCATCTCTCTCTACAAGGAAAACTACAGCCAGGGAGTCTAATTTGTAACCACTCATGTATTACAGAGATAAAGAGGGGAAGCTCTTTGATAGTCGCTGGCACATCTCTAGTGAAATACACTTCAAGGGCAAACAGAATTGCAAAAATAACACATAGCCAACCGACTGGTCCCACAGGCAATGATGCTGACGGTGTCCCTCTGAGGTTGAGTGTCCTAAGATAAAGTAAAGGCGTATCTATATCTGCCACCCTTCCTGCTGCTCTTCCTGGGTTAAGAAGGAAGAAGACTCATTTATATGTCCAAACCTGGTTTAGAAGTGCCAGACTACTTTCAGAATCAGAAAATAAAAACAAAACCAGGGGTGCTATTTTTTCAGTCAACTGAAAAGCCCTAGAAGTAAACCAACTAGGAAACAGCTTCTTATCCCTACTGTCTTGAAATTTTCCTACTTAAAGGAAGCAGGCTGTTAAGTGACTAGAGGAACAAAATTCATATATAAAGAAACAGACCGCGCAGTGGTGGCGCACACCTTTAGTCCCAGCACTTGGGAGGCAGAGGCAGGTGGATTTCTGAGTCTGAGGCCAGCCTGGTCTACACAGTGAGTTCTAGGACAGCCAGGGCTACACAGAGAAACCCTGCCTTGGAAAACCAAAAACCAAAAACCAAAACAAAACAAACAAACCAAATTAAAAAAAAGAGGAACAGGATTTATTAGAATGGCTTACAGGCAGTGGTCTACCTCGCTCAACAATGGCTGCCTATAAAGTCAAAGAACACAGTAGCTGTTTGGTTCACAAAGCTGAATGTCTCTACTAGTCTTCAGTATATGATAGGATCCCAAAGTAGGCTCTCATGTCAGGAAAGGAACAGACTTGCCAGTGAGAGCAAGCAGGCAGAGAGAGCAAGTGTCCTTCTTCCATGTCCTTCATACAGGCTGCACAGATTAAAAGTGGATCTTTCCACATCAAAAGATCTAGATTAAAAGTGGGTCTTCCCCCCTCAAATGATTTAATTGAGAAAAAAAAAATCCCTCGCAGGTACACTCAGCCGCTTGAGTCTTAGTTAACTTGAGATATAATCAAACTGACAACCATTTTGTGCAGAAAACGCACAAAATGAGTCTGGATTACTTGGCCACACCAGAGAAGACGGCAGCTATCAAAGACAACAGGGCTAAGTGTCAAAAGGGCATATGATTTACATGAAGTAATAACAGACAAAGATTAAATAATGTGAGAATCAGTAAAGATAGGAACTACAATAAACTGAAATAACACCAAGTATTTACATTCACAGGTTCAAAAAATGACAAAAACTGAAAAATAATTTAATGGCTTCATGATACAGATACTAACTGGTCATTATTAGATGTTAATGACTGAGACAATTCACAAACAAATAAATGAAAACATTTATTTTTTTCCTATACGAACTCTAAAAAGAAGAGGAGAAATTTTGTTAAGTCTTATTACTTACAATACTTATAAAGACATCAATTCCTCCTCCTCTCGCCATTTTCCAATCACGACCAGATTTAGAACCATCAACAGCTACTAATATCACAAAAGACTTTTAAAATTGAAACAAAAATTTAAGCATTGTGAGTTTCCTAATAGCAAAATGTTATTCAACATTTTTAATTGCAAGCATGATACAATCTTGGTAATAAAAAATTAACGCAGTAAGGGGTGGTGGCACACACCTTTGTTCGCAGCACCTGGGGAGCAGAGATAGTCAGGTTGTGTGAGTGGTCTACACAGTGAGTTCTAGGCTAGCCAGGGCTGTACAGTGAGACTAGGTCCACAAAACAAACAAACAAACAAACAAAAAACCATTTATATATGTATATATGCTCAGATATATATGAGATCTAATCAAATCTCTAGATCCAATTACCAATTTGTAAAAAACATAAAGACCAGAGAAACATATTAAATGTCACCATGAGGTCAGGTGGGTGTACATGCCTATAGTACTAGCACTTGGAAGTTGAAGACAGGCGGTCCAGATATTTAAGGCCAGCCTGGGCTACCTAAGCTCCTGTCAAAAACACAAACAGAAAAAAAAAATCCTTTCTCTGAGAATGTATCAAGCAAAATCCAGGATATGGGAGATCCCATGGGATAAGCACAACCCAGTTTCTTCAACATAAACAGTCCACGTGTAAATAGATAAATATATATTAAGGCTCAAAAGGCATGGAGACTATCAACAACTGTCGTTAATGGACAGAATTGGATCCACATAACTACAGTCAGTGAACACCTGACAACAATGGGCTCTCTGACCATGATGGGATGCCTGCAGCAATACAAAGCCCCCTAGCCGAGGCTGGCTTCCTGCTCTCTAGCGGGGGTGGGGGGTGGGGGGTGGGGATGACTACAATGACCTCCTGACCCCTGCCCCTATTTGCCAAGTGCTAAAATTATAGGAGTGTGGCACAGAACCAACTTCATTTTTACGTACTGAAGCTGAGTGAAAATAAATGAGTAAATAAGAGGGGCCGTGAAGCCGGGCGGTGGTGGCGCACGCCTTTAATCCCAGCACTTGGGAGGCAGAGGCAGGAGGATTTCTGAGTTCGAGGCCAGCCTGGTCTACAAAGTGAGTGCCAGGACAGCCAGGGCTACACAGAGAAACCCTGTCTCGAAAAACCAAAAAAAAAAAAAAAAAAAAAAAAGAGGGGCCTTGAAATAATGACTTTAAAATCGTCAGGAAGGCAATTTGGTTTCTTTCCCCCAAAGCTTTGTATCATTTTACTGAAATCTCTGCGCTATGCCTCTTTCAGAGAGCAGAAAAGACTATCTGTAACTGAAACAGAATGCTTATACACTCTGCTGCCATTATTTTTATGTTTAAGAGAATTTCCATGGAAATTATCCTAAGGAATCTTAATGATACCACCCATGTCTCCACAGAAACAGGTGCAGTCCTCTCATATCAACGTTACAACAGGAAAATAAGCTAGAATGCTGGGATAAACCCAGTACTTTCCATTGTGGGAATAATTTAGGACACAACCTTCATGTATCATCTAGTTCTCAAAGTGAATAACATCCACACAGGGCACAAGCCCTTCACTTAGAAAATGGACAAAAGCATCCTCCCGCCAGGAATGCCCACTACCTTCTACAGTGAGGGTTCTTCCTCTTCCTCTTCCAACATGACAGCTGCATCAGTTATAGGGTACCAGGATACTTACTTATCCACCACATTGTCTCCTGATCCCCATCTCCATGGAAAAGCATCAAGATACAGTGAGAAGAACCTTAGTTTTGAAGTTGTCTCTTAATACATTGAGCAAACTAACAGGACTGTATAAACTTGTTTTTCTAATGTGTACAAAGGGATAAAACTGTTCCCTAGTCTTACGGATGATAGATTAGAAAGCCATGATAGGGTGATAGGGACTGAAGAGACAGCCAGGGCGTTAAGAGGATTTGCTGTTCTTGCAGAGGACTCATTCAGCTCTCAGCACCTATGTATAGTGGCTCACACTTGCTTGTAACTCTACCCTCTACCTTCAGAGGATCCAATACCCTCTTCTGGACTAACTAGGTGTTAGCACCACTCGTATGTAACCCCCCACACACACACATATTTAAATTAAAAAATTTTTAAAATATCATTAAAAAATAATAAAGATAAATATTAGAAAAACTTAGGTAGGAGCTCACTAAGTAACTATTACTACTGTTCTCTTTTGCGTCTGTCCTACTAAAAGAGTAGAGTCCAAGCTCTCTGGCCACCATCACCTGAAGGGTGGCAAAGTGTCTCTAAGGAAAAGAAGAATTGGCTCATAGAGAAATGCTGAACTATGTGCTTTTGAGACGTACTCCTGTGTGAGGAGTAACAATGAAAACTGTAAGGGTGTGAAGAGAGAGCAGACAGATGCCTCTGTGAGTGGGCAGAAGATTGTTTCAGACACAGTCAAAAACTTGTTGAGCCAGAGAAAGTGTTCAGTGGGTAGATACTCTTTGCACACAGGCCTGATAACCTGAGTTCAATTTTTGGATCCCACAGGTGGCAGAAGAGAATACCCCCAAATTGTCCTCTGATTGCCACACCCCACCACACCCCATGCCCCCACCAACACACACAAAAGAAATACACAATTAAGGTAAGTTGAATTGGTGTCCGTCTGGTTACAGAACTGTGTCCCTTCGTCACTAGGATTCTAGTCGTGAAGGACAGGAACTCTGTCATCCTTCTCTACATCCCTAGCAGAACACGTTGCCAAAAGTACTCTTTATTTCTGAGCAGCTAAGTGAAATAAGAAAGTGAAGTAGGGAGGAAAGAGCGGGAGACACACAGACAGAATGAAGTGGTAGTCTGCTGCGTGCTTGTCACTTCCCCAGCACAGGAGACCATGGCAGGGAAGAATGGAAGCCCTGACACGTGATGCCAAGCTTGAAGTCACATAAGCCAGAGACAGGCATCATTGGAGTGTCACATGTATATGATGTGATGTGCCCACAGCCTCCCAGTTCTCACAAGTACATTACTGTTCTACAAGACCCAGTGTGAGGTGTCCACAGAGAGCGCACTGCTTACCTTGGCAGTTTTTTTTTTCTAAATCTACAATCCATTTATTTTCTTACTGTGGTAGGAAAAGGGTAAAGTATTGTTTTAAAAGTTACTGCCTTGGGCCAGTAAGATGGATTAGTGAATGAATGTGCCTGTGCTGCAGATGGCCTGAGTGAGTTTGATGCTTAGAGCCTGGACAGTGGGGGAGAGAGCTGACCCTCGGGACTGTCTTCTGACTGCCACATGCGTGTCGTGGCACAGGTGTGCACATACAACAATGTGCACACACAAAGTAAGTAAATGCTGATTTAAAAAGAACAAAGTATCTTCTCACAGCAACAGAGTATCCTATACTAGAACAAAAACAGGATACTGTGGGAAACCTGATAAAGTGTGCAGTTTGATTAATAGAACTGTCACTAATGTTAATCTCTTAATTTTGACAAATTTAGTGCCATGGCCATTTTAGGTGCTGACATGCAGAAGCTATGTAAACGTGCTCGGGAACTTTTCTTATTTTATGTTTTTCTGATATAACCTATGATGCTTACTCAAAACAATTCTGAAACAGAAATCTTGTTTCTAAAAGAAATGAAGAACAACAGTTAAATAAAACAAACTATACATCTGTAAGAAAATAAATCTAAATTTAAAAAAGCAATTAGTTAAACCTTGGTTCTTTTTGTTTTTAGTCAAGGTCTTGACTAGCCTGGAACTTGCTCTGTAGATCATGCTGGCCTCAAACTCAGAGACCTACCACCTCAACCTCCAAGTGCTAGGACTAAAAGACCTATGCCACAATGCCTATTTCTAACCTTGCTTACTTTTCAACTTATTTTTGTTTGTTTTTGAGACAGGGCTCATCATGTAGCCCTGGCTGGCCTTGAATTTACAAAACTTCACTCACCTCTGTCACAGTTCTTTTTCTGAAAAGATTTATTTAATTCTCATTATGTTATGTGTATTGTGTACATGTGTAAGTGAGTGCCTGTGGAATCCAGAAGGTGTGATTACATGTGGTTTTGGGCAGCCTGATATGGGTGCTGGAAACCAAGCTTGTGTCCTCTGCAAGAATATCAATGGCTCTTAAACACTGAGCCATCTCTCTAGGCCCTCAACCTTGATTCTTAAGTAGGTATCTTTTTTTTTCTTTTAATATTTGGCAATGGAAAGTAACCAAAAAGCATTTCTGCTGCTAACAGAGGCCCCAAAGAGAGCATTTATGCAACTGAGCTGTGACTGAATTACCTGCTTAGGCAATGGAGCACCATTTCATTTTAAAGAGCGACTGGCAGATGATCTATACTCATTCACAGTGGGAGACTTGACAGACATAGTCTCATTTCTCAAAAATGAACAAAGTCTGTTACTTCAAGAATGACTGACAGCACTGGTTGCCAATGACAAATTGCGAGCTTTAGCATTTTGAAAAAATTTGTACATAAAACCATGTGATGGACAGCATCCCAGTGCATTAGTTTTCTGAGGAAATTAGCAGTGTAATAATCAATGTTACTTATTGAAGCTGTCCAATGATGTCTGCCAACATTAGAAGAGCAGCAGAGGCCATGCTGGCGAGGAGAAGCTGCTCGGCTGCAGTGAAAATGTATCCAGTGACAGGGCTCAGAGGGTACACATAACTAACCTGAGGAAACCTGCACTCTCTACATTGTAGCACAACAGCTCAGGACAGCCAACATCCAACCCGCTAAAACTAAACACTCCTTTCTCAACTACCCTGCTGCAGAAAGCAGTCTGTCAGAGCAGATCACATGCTCACACAGATGTGAGGCCAGCTATGCTGTAGTCAGCCAGACATTAAAGAGATGTACAACAATGCTATTTTTTTCTAATTAAAAAATATGTCACGTTAACACACAACAGGCTTATCCTTATTATTATTAAAAAATGAATTGCAAGCTGAGCAAAGAATCACATCCTTAAAATGTCAGCAACTGAAAGGTAGAGGCAGGAGGATTGTTGCAAAGTCAAGTGCTGCCTGGTTTCCAAGTGTAATGTTCAGGCCAGCCAGGGCTGCACAGTGAGATCTTGTCACAGAAAAATGAACAAACAGAAAAAGATATCAAATAATTTTCTCTCAACTTTAATTTTATTTACAATAAACAACAAATTAAAACTCAGCCAAGGGCTGAGATGGTTCAGTGGTCACGAGAGCACACGGCTCTGCCAGATGGCCTGAGCTGAGTTCCCACTGCACGCACACCTGCGCACACCCACACACATAAACATAATTAAGAATAATAAAATAAAATGTATAAGCCTGCTTAGTAATTCTGAAGAGTGGAAAGAGACCCGAAGAACAAAAAGATCAGACCTGCTGATTTAGAGCAATGTGCACATTAGCTTCTCACACATTAGCAGGGGAAGCCAGGTTCTATTAACAGGGAATAATTTACACCCGCGGTTCTAAAATAGCAAAGCTCTGTGGAAGCAACTATGCTGTTGATTAAGTGTTAAGATTCTAGTCAGTGCATTAGCACCAAGCCCTGCAAAAAGACCCAGGGGAGGAGAGGGAGGGTGAGATGGGAAGGATAAAATGGTCATTTTGAAAACCACTCAACCAGTCCTCCCTGAAATATCAGTGTAGCTATAACCTGTAAGTTGTCATCACTGTACCAAGACTAACTACGAGCACTCACCTTCTGCCAGATTCTCCTACAAGGGTTTTAACAGCCAGCAAATCTAGACAGTCAGGACCATTAAAAATTATGTTTTGCAGGACCAGAGAAATGGTTCAGTGTTGAAGAGCATTGGCTGGAGCTGGAGCCCTGTGGGTGGCGCACACCTTTGATGCCAGCACTCGGGACAAAGGCAGGTGGATCTTTGTGAGCCTGGTATACAGAGTTAATTCCAGGACAGCCAAGAAAACAATAGTAAAAGCCTGTCTTGAAAGAACAAACGAGGGGCTGGAGAGATGGCTCAGCAGTTAAGAGCACTGACTGCTTTTCCAGAGGTCCTGAGTTCAATTCCCAGCAACCACTTGGTGGCACACAACCATCCGTAACGAGATCTGATGCCCTCTTTTGGTGTGTCTGAAGACAGCAACAGTGTATCCACACATATAAATAAATAAATTTTAAAAACAAAGAAAAAAAGAAAGAACAAACCAGAGAGAGAGAGAGAGAGAGATTGAGATTGAGATTGAAACTGGTTGCTACCAAGCTCCCAGTAAAAAGTATGTGTACTTTGCTCTGAGACCAGATCTAAAAGAAGATCTCAGGCTGGTGTGGTGGTACCACATGTTTAATCCCAGCACCTGGGAAACAGAAGCAGGGAGATCTCTGTAAATTCAAGGCCAGCCTCCACAAAGCAAATTCCAGAACAGCCAGGGCAGTTACACAAAGAAACCCTATCTTGAAAAAGTGCTTCCAGAGGATCACCGATCAGTGTTCAATTCTCATCACTTACAGGGTGGTTCACAACTGTCTGTTAACTCCAGTTCTAAGGGATCGTACATCCATAAAAACCAAAAAAAGAAAATTGGTTTATGCCTTTCTGAGACAGTCCTCACCATGTAGCCAAGGATGGCCTTCTAATTCACGGGTGATCTTCTGCCCTTGTGTCCTGTGAGTAGAGGTGTGAGTCACTAATGCTCACCTAACTTCTGTCTTCTGCCAGTACCAGACCAACCTTTGAGGTTTCATAGGGTTAATGCTTTGCATTCATAACAAAGGGTCGCCACCCTGACACCTGGACCAAAGCTGCTGTGCTGAGCACCAGGGTTTCCTGTGCTTGGTTTACTGGGTTATCTCAAACCTCCTGATGGAGCTAATTTACAAGAAAACAGTTGTCTACCAGTGAATGACTACAGTCCTAGCTGCTTAGAAGGCTGAAGCAGAAAGATTACTTGGGCCTGTGAGCTGGAGATCAGTTCATGCGAAAGAGAAAGACTTAGAAAAAAACCAAAAAAACCCAAAAGATCACCACAGTGAATTTGAGGCTAACCTGGGCTACATTGAGACCCTGTCTCAAAAAACAGCAATCAAACACCATCCAAAATATTAAAATACTTATTTTGTGATTAACCTATCTCTCCCTTCCCACCAACCCCACCCACCCACGCTCCACTTTGGTGTGCTGGGTCATTGAACTTGGGGTTTTGTGAGTTAGGCAAGTACTCCTTTACTAAGCTGCACCCCCTGATCATTCATTTCCACGCCTCTTATTAAATCAAATAGTATATGTTTTCTGGGAGGAGTCATCTTTTCAAGAAAGGATTTCTTTGTGTAGCCCAAGCTGTCCTAGAACTTACTCTGTAGACTAGGCTGGCCTCAGACTCACAGACATCCACTTGCCTTTGCCTCTCAAGTGCTGGGATTAAATGTGTGTGCCACCTTCACCCAGCTCAAAGAAGTCACTTTAAAGAAGAAATACCAAGAACCTTGAACTAAGAGTTTCAGACAGGTATATGTCATCATATGGGCTCTGGAACTTGAACTGTGCCCTCTGAATGAGCAGTCAGGGTTCTTAACTGATATACCATCACTCCAAACCCAAACTAACTCTTTCTTAACAATGGTCTGTGCTTGTAGAATTTTATTCAGTAGTTAATAGCTGCATCAACAGCATGAAGTTTTAGAGACAGGATCTCATGGGATTAACCTAGGCTGGCCTAAGATTTATGACCCTCTTGCCTCACCCTCCTGCATGTTACAATTACAAGTGTATACCATCCCAACCACCCAGCTGATTTGTTTTTATATTATTAAGTAATATTATTTTGATATTAATATAAATTAGGAAGTAAGTTAACAAGTTAATAAGCAAAGATATGGCTGGGCCAGGTATAGCACTGCATGCCTGTAATCTTCTGGAGTGTTAAGGCAGATGCATCTGAGTGTGAACTCAGTCTGGGCTCAGTGTTGTGAGACTGTACTCTAAAATTAAAAGAAAGCTGTGGGTATAGCTGAGAAGTAGCATGCTTGCCTAGTGTAAGCAAGGCCTGAATTCAATCCCAGTATGGGGGAAAGGCACTGTTAAAGCAGGTACGGTTTTGCTTTAGAAAATATGCTCACTATAGTTCAAGAAAATGTGCAGCACAAGGAAAAAAGCCAGTCTTCGCCCACAGCACAAGCTCTGAGCCTGTAGGCTGAGGTACCTTCCACACCTGTAGCTCTTCATTTCTTCGCTTACAAGCAAACTTGTAATGGTGCTGGGTAGGGTGTGGTTCTGATGCTTAAGTGGGGAATCTGGGTTTGAATGCTAAAGGTTCTGTTCCTCAATTGATTCTTGATTGATCAATAAAGATGCTAGCAACCAATGGCTGGGCAGAAGAGGCGGGACTTTCAGGTTCCCACAGGTAGGCTAGAAGACTCAGAAGGAGAAAGGATTAGCCATGCTTGGGAGGGAGGGAGGGTGGGGGGAGGGGGAGGGGGAGAGAGAGAGAGAGAGAGAGAGAGAGAGAACCCCCAGCCATGAGAGATCTCAGGTAGAGTAGCCACTGGCCACTTCCTGAACTAGGCCAGGGGTAGCAGATGGGAGATTAGAAATGCAACTAAGCTGAGGGCAGATTCAGAGGTGTTGAACTGGAAGTGAAGGCAAGGGCACCAGGCTTAGAAGTGCCTGGCCATTAAGCTAAAAAGCATATTAAAAATAAATTTGTGTGTGTGTGTGTGTGTGTGTGTGTGTGTGTGTGTGTGTGTGTGTGTTTCATCTGGGGTGCCCCTGGGTGGCGGCTAGTAGCACAGCTGCCCAGAGTTTAAAGCAGGGAAGTTGAAACTACATGCTACAGTGCTGTGTTGTCAAAAGGAAAAGGATCACTTACTAGGAAACTGTAGTTTGCTGTGGACCTTTATACATTTGTGTGAATTTATTTTGTTGTTGTTGTTTGTTTTTAAGCAAGGTCTTATTGTATCCTAGGCTGCCCTCAAACTCAGGTCAATTCTCCACTGAGGGGCCTCCAGAGCACTGGGATTGTGGACCTGAGTCACTAGGCGCAAATTCCACTTACTTCTGACAGCAAAACTTCTATCCCACAGGGCTGTTTTATAAACAAGTGCTAACTAATTCTTCTTTTAAACACAGATACTACTTGGAAGCAGAGGCAAGGGCAGGAGCCTTTTCACGGGACCTCAAGGCTGCAGTAAAAAGTCCAGCTGAGATTCTGTTACTATGGCAGCTGTAGATCTTGAGGCAACGGACAGTCTTACAGTTTATGTGCAAACTGTTGGCTCTGAAATCTAGCCATTCACCTTCTGCAATCCAGTGGCATGTCAGCTAGAATACTCGGAAATCACAAGAAGACAGAGCATTAGGCCACCTGTACTCAGGCATACAGTGTTTGGAACAATGTTCTGCATTATAGCCCTGACAAAGCTAAAGTCTGAAGAAGGGAGGGAGGGAGGAAGGGAGGAAGGGAGGGAGGGAGGGAGAAAGGGGAGGGGAGGAGAGGAAGGAAGGAAAATGTTCACTGTGTTCATCTAGTAAAAAACAGTTCAATGCCCTCCTCCCAAAAAATTGACCACACAATCTTTACAACAGAAGAAAGACTTCACACCTTAAGTGAGAAGACACTTTCCACAGTTAACCCTGAATGCTCATCTGGCACCTATGCAGAAACAAGAACAAAGGCTGGGAGCATTGTGACCCACACAAAGGGCTGGAACCCAGCTTGATGATGCAATGTTGCAATTTCAGCATTTGTCAGGCTGTGGCAGGAGGACTTCCTCACATTTGAAACTAGCCAGAACTACACAGTGAGTTACAGGTAGGCTTGGGCTAAAGAGTGAGATGCTGGCTCACAAAACAAAACAAAACAAAACAAAGCATCAAACAAATCAACAAAGCACCACTCCCACAAGCATCAATCTATTACTTAAAGCACCTTTTTGCCAGAAGTATTTAATAACCTTAAAACTTCCACAAGCATCAATCTATTACTTAAAGCACCTTTTTGCCAGAAGATAAAGGTTTTATTTAATAACCTTAAAATGACTATTAATACACAAAGCAAAATACTAAAAAGGTATTTGAAAGGGAGTCTGCACTCTCCTCTCGGCTGCCTCTGAACCAGCGAAGGACCCTTACCTTCAACAAAGCCTCCAAGAGCTATCACTAAACCTACAGTTCTCAGTATTGCAGGGACCTACAGAGACCTCACATCTTTCCAGGTTGAAAAGGTTAAAATCACTTCTGCAACAACAATTAGACAATATTTCTCTTTTTCTCTTACAAGCTACATTGGCATTTTCCAGAGCATATAACTCTGACATCTAGTGGAAATGCTAGGTAGCTGTGAATGAGCCATCCTCTATGCACACAGATATTAAGGAGATTTTAAAAAATATAAAATGCCATAGTTCAGACTAGAGTTCTTTTTGCTTTACAAAATACACACAAAATTATGCTAGCCACATTAACAGGGGATGAGTTTACCATTTTATTACAAAATAATGCTTTAAATTTTCATTTTAATTTAATATAGTAAATGTCCTAGTAGGAGTCCTTAACAATCTATATGAATGAATACAAAGGAGACGTAAGAACAGTTTGAGAACCACTAACCTACGCATTTATATGCACATACACATACACTCATTCATTCACTCACCGTGTGTGTGGAGTGTGTGAGTGCAGGTGCCTGTATTTACAGGTCAGAGGACAACTTCAGATATCTGTCCTTATCTTCAGCCTTGTTTTGAGGCAGATTTCTTCACTGCTGAATACATCAGGCTAGCTGGATGCCAGCTTCTGGGGATTCTCCTGTCTCTGTCTCCCAGTTACAGATGAGCTGGGATTATAAAAGCATTATAAAAGTACCAGGACTTCCTTTCTGTGAACCCCCAACTCCGATGAGCCATCTTGCTGGTCCAGAAAAGTAATTTTTATTGAGCTTTTCTAGGCCACAATGTATATAAGATACCCTATCTCATTTTATTCTCAAAACAATTCTATGATATTAGAGAATTATGATTTCATCTTTTCATCTAAAGAAATCAAGCAGAGTTGAACCAGGCAAGTCTATCCAGTCCAAAGCATAAAAATTACACTCTCCCTGCTTCCAAAGGAAGTAGCAACACCATACTCTTCCCTCTACTGTAAAATCCCAGGGGCCCACAACAACAGCTCCAAGATTTCAGTCTAGAGAGTGACAAGGACTAAGAACCTAGTAAGTAAGACTCAACACTCCAGTGGCAGGACCACTGTGTGTGCGTCTTATACCGAGGCTGGGAACACACCCGTGCTCACAAGACGGTTGCTGATCAACCTCAGTAGACCAGTCAGCTGGCTTCAAATACACAGATCAGTTCTCTAAGGAAGTAATGCACAATTACCTACAGAACCAGAACACATAGTAGAAAGAACAAAATCTCGAGCAAGGAACATTTTATTTTCAATGCTCTATGTGCAAACTGCTAACTAAAGATGAAAATTAACTTTATCAACTTTAGAGAAAGAACATGACCTCACTGTTTAAATTAGACCAGAGCTTAGTTTCCCGCCCAGGAACAGCATTCTGGCTTGGAGGTGAAGCAGTGACCGTGTGCTGGGCGCACCTCTCAGCAGACAGTGCTCTCAGCTGTCCACCTACACCGCTTGCTCTAAAAGCTCCTACAGACCTGGATTTACTCAGCTATACTTGCTGAGAGAAAAAGCAAGCACATTTCCTAGGTCACGGGCTCCATTTAACATCTAAGTAATCTCACTGTATTCATTCTTTGATTATATACTTGCATGCCCGCATGTGTATCTATCTGTCTGTGCTCAAGCTATGATGCAAACGTGAAAGTCAGATGACAACCTGCAGGAGTCCATTTTCTCCTTCCGCCATGCAGATCTTAGACAGAGAAGTCAGGTTGTTAGGCTTTGAGGCCTGACCTTCACCTGCTATGCCATCTTTCTGCCCTTACCTCATCTATTCTTACCCAAACTCCTATGGATCCTTCTCTGAATAGAGTGGTTGGATGATTTCTTTAATATGCAGGAGAAATAAAAATAATTCATACAGATAAATATTCACTACTAAATGCTTATTGGAAGATGTCTTAGGGTTTTATTGCTGTAAAGAAACACCATGATCACGCAGCTCTTATAAAGGAAAATACTTAATTGGGTCTGGATTACAGTTTCAAAGGTTTAGTCCATTATCATGATGTTGGAAAACTTGGCTGCAAGCAGGCATAGATGCTGTTAGGGGGTGAGTTCTACATCTTGATCCACAAGCAGCAGAAGGCAACTATGTAACAATCAACAACACATGCTGTTAAATCCACGTTGAATTTGAATAAACTGACATACAGATGAAAAAGAGCCCAGCATGGAGAATTCTCACTCAAATGTTCCCCTTCTTTCTTTTATCATACAGTGCCATGAGCCCACACAAATCTCAATTTTACTAGTCATTTATAAATGATATTAACGCACACTAACCACGACTAAGACATGCTTGTCTCTCTGGAATCTTATTTTCAACCAATGTCCAAATTTTAAAAAAGAAAGAAAGAAAGAAAGAAAAGAAAAGAAAGAGAGGAAGAAAGGAAGGAATGGGGGGATGAAGAATTCGAGAGAGCTATGAGAAGATACAGAACACACTCACAGGGTTAGGGAAGAATCTAGGTCAGTTGAATCTCAAGAGAACAGGATGAGAAGCTATCTAGCATGCTTGAGCTGAAAAGGAAAACAGAGAAGTGGAGAAGTTTCCCTGGGCACACCTTTAATCCCAGCACCCAGGAGGCAGAGGTATGTAAGTCTCTGTGAGTTAGGGACCAGACTGGGCTACATAGCAAGCTTCAGGTCAGCCAGGGCTACATAGTAAAACTTGTCTCAAAAAAGAAAACAAAAAGAAGTTATGCCTCTACTTTTCTCCTCCCTGCCATAGCTTCCCAGAAACATTCCCAAAGCTACAAACGGGTATTTATTTACAGGGCTTTAGCAAAACACAATCAGACCAAGCAGCAGTGTTCTAGCTTATATCCCTTACAGTTATACCACCCAAGGACTTTTTCATCACAGTCTAAACACTTTGGTAATGGGGCATTACACATCAAAATCCCTTCAGCACACTTTAATCTGGAACCTATGCTACAGGGGAGAAAACAACTTAGGGGTTTCCTGTTGTCCACACGACAGCCCAAGTTAAGCACAGGAAAGGCTGACAGAATACCATGTGTTTCCTGGCTGGGAAACAAGACTACCAGGCACATGGAGGGCTTCTGCGAATTCCAATAAGGATGTGCATTCTGAAATGTTACTGTGGAAACAGCACTTCCACAGAGACAAGTTGACATGAAAGAAGGGAAATAGCAGAAATTGCAAACAGGCCTGTGGGTCGAGTCATGAACACCCTACATGCCTATGCTCAAACTACGGGGGTTAAGCTGAGGTGTCATTCCAATGCATTGCTGGCATTGCAAACTGTTTCAGACTTGGCTACTCACCGGACACAGGCTGCGGAACCCATACCAACCTGCTGTCATGACCAACACTAAGAGGAGAGTAGACAGTCATAAAGGACAGCAGCAAGTCTCCAGAGACTTGTTGCTTTTTTGTAAACATCTGAGAGGAAGGAACACCAATTGAGAAGATGTCTACTATCGGACTGTAGACAAGACTGAAGGGCACTTTCAATTAAGGATAGGTGTGAAAGGGCTTCTGCGAATTCCAATAAGGATGTGCTTTCTGAAATGTTACTGTGGAAACAACACTTCCACAGAGACAAGTTGACATGAAAGAAGGAAAACACCACTATGGACAGTGCTACCTTGGGCAGGTAGCTCTGGGAATTTAAGAAAGCAGGCTGAGCAAGCCATGGAGAACAAGTCAGTAAGCAGCACTCCTCCATGACCTATACTTCAGCTCCTGCCTCCAGTTTCCTGCCACGAGTTCCTTCCTGATTGCTCTCCATGATAGACAGTGGCATGGAAGTATAAGCAAAACAATCCCTTTCCTCCCAATGTGCTTTTGGTTAGGACATTATTCATCACAGCAACAGAAACCTAAGACACTCAGAAACATGAAAAACCAACAGGGCATCTGTGAGGGACAGCTAAGACAAACTAAACATGTGCCACATAATGACCTAGAAATAGTATACGACTATATCACTATTTTACTAACGCACCGAAAAGAAAGGGAACCTACACACTCAAAGGAGGAAGTGAGAAACCACAGTAGTACACGATCTGACAGAATGACTGAGGGCTGGGAGCGGGTTTTAATAACTTCCGGGCCTAGGTTTTGTAAACCAAATCAAAACATGACTTGTCCTGGTATTACAGAGCCAGAGAGTCAAAGCCTAAGCCCTGACGATATCGAGAAGATGGACTGAGGACAGCACAGGAAAGAGCTACAGCTCAGGCTGTAGGAAGATGAGTCTCTTCTGACACAACGAATTGTGTCAGCAATGAATTGGGGATTCAAGACTATAATCCTAACTACAGTATCTCAGTGTTCTAGGGATTCTGAAACCACAAATTTATATTCAAAATTAGCCTAAGTCAAAGCTCAAACCAGGGCAGCAAAGAGACATAAATTTATACCCAGTTTTGAAAAATGCAGATTAATCCCTCACCTTAAATTTTTTTTGAGGGGGTGGGGTTTCAAGACAGGGTTTCTCTGTGTAGCCCTGGCTGTTCTGGAACTCACTCTGTAGACCAGGCTGGCCTCGAACTCAGAAATCCGCCTGCCTCTGCCTCCCAAGTGCTGGGATTAAAGGTGTGCGCCACCACTGCCCAGCTCCTTTGTGACTTCTAGCTGAGGATTCTGTATTGGAAGGAAGTTTTGGGTTATGCTGCTATTCTAATTTTTCTTTTACAATGGTACTCTTTAAGGTGAGGGGTGGCCGGGTGGTGGTGGCGCACACCTTTCATCCCAGCACTTGGGAGGCAGAGGCAGGCGGATTTCTAAGTTTGAGGCCAGCCTGGTCTACAGAGTGAGTTCCAGGACAGCCAGGACTACACAGAGAAACCCTGCCTCGAAAAAACCAAAAAAACCCAAAAAAACAAAAAAACAAAAAACAAAAAAAAAAAAGAAGTCACAAAGCAAATATACTTAAAATGATGACACACAGAAAACAAGGCTTTGAGAATAAGATCCTAGCTGGGAATGGTGGCGTATACCTTTATTTAATCTCAGCATTTGGGAGGTAGAGGCAGGTGGATCTCTGAGTTTGAGACCAAGCCTAGTCTACAGAAAGAAGGATTCCAGGACAATCAGGGCTACACAGAGAAACTCTGTTTCAAACAAAAACAGATTAAGATCCCATGAAAAAGAAGCATATTTGAAAACTAAGCAGGGATTTCTAAAATATGGAAAACTCAGTCACTGAAATTAAGTTTAGATTGTGTTGAAGAAACAGTGAAGACACAGGAAACAAGCAAAAAGCAGTTCAGAAATAACGAGGTGGACATCAAAGAGAAGTTAACCAATTCACAGAAAAGAAACCTACTTGCCTCACAGGAATTCCAGGAGACAGAACACAAAAGATGCAATAGTCAGAATGCCACAGAATTTTCTAGCAAGATAAAAGTCATAAAATCTCAGATTTAAGGAACAAAACAAAAACTACACCCAAGTTGAAAGATAATAATGTATCATCTTGAGTGAGGTAACCCAGACCCAAAAGGACATGCATAGTATGTACTCACTGATCAGTGGATATTAGTCAAAACGCACAGAATACCCATGATACAATCCACAGACTGTAAGAAGTTTAATGAGGAGGAAAGCCCAAATGAGGATGCTTGAATCCCACTTGGAAGGGGGAACAATATAACCCAGGAGGCAGAGGGAGGGAGGAGCCTGGGTGGGAGTGGGGAGGGGGAGTGGGAAAGGGATGGGGACGGAAACAGGCGAGAAGACCAGAGGGCCAGGAGAACGAATGGAAATATGCAGCTTCTGGGGGTGAGGGTGGGAGGAGCCCTCTAGAAAGTACCGGAGACCTGGTATGTGAGAGACTCCCAGGACTCAATAGGGGTGACCTTAGCCAAAATGCCCAACTGTGGGGAGAGGGAACCTAAAGAGACCACCTCCAGTAGATAGGGCCCCAAGTGAAGGGACAGAGTTACCAACCCACTCAAAATTTCTGACCTTGCCTAAAAGAAACACAGGGACAAAAATGGAGCAGAGACTGAAGGAAAGGCTGTCCAGTGGCTGGGCCAACTCGGGGTCCATCTCATTGTGGGGTAGGAGGGCATCAAAGCCTGACACTATGACTGATGCTGTGTTGTGTTTGCAGACAAGAGCCTAGCACGGCTGTCCTCTGAGAAGGCCCTACTAGGAGCTGACTGAGACAGATGCAGATACAGCCGACCACTGGACTGAGTTCGGGGACCCCTATGGAAGAGTTGGGGGAAGGACTGGAAGCACTGAAGAGGATGGCAACCCCCTAGGGAGACCAACCTGGATCCCTGGGAGCTCCCAGAGACCAACCCACCAACTAAAGAGCATACATGGACTGACTGGTCTGAGGCTCCTGACACATATGTAGTGGAGGGCTGCCTTTTCTAGTCTCAACTGGAGAGGATGCGCCTAATCATGTAGAGAGTTGAGGTCCCAGGGAAAGGGGGTACCTAGGGGCAGGGGGCACCTTCTCAGAGGCAAAGGGGAAGGGGAATGTTCCTTCTCAGAGGAACAGTAGGAGGGGCACTGGAAAGGGGGAGGCAATATCTGGAATGTAAATAAATAAAATGACTTTTTAAAGGACAAAATTAAAAGAACGTATTGTATTGGGTGCAGAGTGGGGCAGACGAGGATGAAGAACGGAGAGCAAAGTACAGTGTGCACACCCCGTGCCCCTGAGCACACAGAGAGGATGGTGGGTGGAGGGCGAGAGCACAGTGCGCACGCCCCGTGCCCCTGAGCACACAGAGAAGACGGACGGTGGGTGGAGAGCGCGAGCATAGTGTGCATGCCCCGTGCCCCTGAGCACACAGAGAGGACGGGTGGGTGGAACTGCTGGATTGGGAAGAGGCTTTCAGCATAACATCAGGGCTCACCAGAGATGGGAGTGAGGGACCCACCCAACACTTGACCATGGTAAAGGAGACTTTCCTCAAACTTTTGACTATGGGGTAAACTTTTTCTTCCTCCACACTCTCAAACAGCTGGCGTGAAGAAGGGCTCTCCACTGAAAATGGAAGGCATGGCAAGGCACAGGCTGCCTGCTCATCCTCAAGTCAGCCAGCTACAGCTAATCACCAAACTGTGCTCTTATGGTCTTAAACATTCAGGATTCCTAGGTCAAAGACATATGCTTCTTAGACTCTGGCATCTTCTTATCCTTTTACTTCTTTAGGTTTTTCTAGATCATCTGTTTTCAAAGTTTTAAATTATTTCATCTTACATTTACAATAGCTTTGCTTGAATAGTAGGGTTTGGGCAAGAACCCTGGACCATGTAACTTGGTACAGCAAATGCAGGTCAGCCTGGTTTTCATCCTTAACCAAAATAATTAGAACACAACTGCTCAGCCTCTCCTGTAAGAAAAATCCCCAATTGAAATTACAAATTTAATAAATGTGAATCTTGCTATATACTCATAACCATCCACAAAATAGTACTAAGATTCTTTTATCGGAACTTTGGTCAGAACACAGATGCAGGCTGTCATGCTCCGAGTGAATGGCACGCTTCACTGACACTACAACAGATGAGAACAGTGACTTCCACACAAAAGCGCCTGAGACAAGCAGCACAGAGTATTTTTAAGGATCAATATTAATAATGTAGTCCCTGAAGTGGCTCACAATTTCTCTCTTTTTTTTTTATATTTATTTATTTTTGTTGGGGGAGAGGGAGACGATCATGAGTACCACATTGTGTGTGGAGGCCACTGGACAACTTGTGGGGTCAGTTCTCTCAGGAGGCTTGGCACCAAGCACCTTCACGGCTGTGCCATCTGTAAGCATGTTTATATGTAATTAACAAAAAATCTCCACAAATAAAACTTCGTATTACAAAAATGAGAAGGAAAAATAATTTTCCAAAATAGAGTTGAAAACAAACCAAACTATAATTTATTGTATCTAGATATATTAAAGAAAACAGAACAAGAAATCTCTTATCAAAGGCTAATCTAATTAGAGAAACAAAGATATACAGCACCGTCCAGTCTCAGAACCGCTTGGTGCACGAGTGCTGCTTTCTCAGGACTAACTCTGCCCTCTAGTGCGCGCTCAGTGTTCACTGCTGTCACTGACCCAGAGACTTTACTCAATCCCTAGATGATCACAGTGCTCTCTTAATGAAGGCCTTCACCTCCTTCTTCACAAAGGGTGGGATAGCCCACCCTTAAGCTGAGCGAATCCTACAAGCACAATAAATTCACGTGCCTTTTCTACACATGCAGAAAGGCTCCAGAGTACTTCACTATTTTTCACACCATGATAAGTGTAGCACAGTTAAGACCATAAGAATACAACAAAAATGATCTATAATATAGAGACACCTCTGCAGCTCTCTAGTTTTACTTTTTGAAGACTTCACACACAGATCTTTTGTTGTGGTGTTATTTTGTTAAGACAGGGTTTGCTAACATCCCTGGCTTGCCTAGAATTTGTTATGTGGATCAAGCTGGCATCAAACCTGCAGCAATCTACTTGCCTCTAGCTTCCAAACTCTGGGATTAAAGACTCAGTCACCACACCCAGCTAGAGTCTTTTTTGTTTGTTTGTTTTGTTTTGTTTTTTAAAGAACAGTTTAAAGGCACCTAAAGAGGCTAGAGATGGCTCAGTGGTTAAAAGCATTGGCTGCTCTTGCAAGAGACACAGGTTCAATTCCTAGAACCTACAGGGTGGCTCGTAACCATCTCCTTAACTCCACCCTCTAAGGAATCTAACATCTGGCTTCTGTGGGTACCAGGCACATGATACACAGAAACACAAAGAGGCAAAACTCCCATACACAAAGATTAAAATTTTTAGAAAAAAACTAAGGAGCTTGTTCTAGCTACGGTCTAATCCACAAAGTCTTACAGGGATATACCCTAGAGGAATGAAAACACCCAATAACACAAAAGTTTGTACATTAATGTCCACAAAACATTTGCGACAGCCAAACATAAAAACCACCCTAAGTCCATTAATTAGCACCTACATAAAAAAATGGAGTATAATCTTACAATTATTATAGAGAGATGCTGCAACATAAATAAACCCTGAAGATATTATTAATAAGTCTGAGGAGCCAGAATGGAGACTGGGGAAGAACCTCAGTGGTTAAGAAGTCTTTTGTTTTGTGTAGAACTGGCAGTCCTGGAACTCACTCTGTAGACCAGGCTGGCCTCGAACTCACAGAGATCCACCTGCCTTTGCCTCCTGAGTGCTGGGATTAAGGTATGCAACCACCGCCTGGCTTGACTTGCTGCTCTTATAGAAGACCCAGGTTCTCTTCTGAGTACCTACATGACAGCTCATTACCACCTCTAACTCCAATTCCAAGGGATCCAACTCTAGCTCCCATGAATATACACACATGTATGTCTATACACTCGGGCCAACACTAATACATATAAAATATATGAATATATCTTTTAAAGAGAAAAAAAGGAAATATTGGGATTCCACTCAGGAGATGCCTAAATAAGCAAGTCTGGGCCCAGACAGTCCAGGAGTGGCTGAGGACGAGGACAGAGTGACTGGTAACAGGTCAGACAGTCCAGGAGTGGCTGAGGACGAGGACAGAGTGACTGGTAACAGGTCAGACAGTCCAGGAGTGGCTGAGGACGAGGACAGAGTGACTGGTAACAGGTCAGACAGTCCAGGAGTGGCTGAGGACGAGGACAGAGTGACTGGTAACAGGTCAGTGCTGCAGCTTCCCATCACTATGAATAGATTCTGTGGATGCGCCAGAACCTAATAAACGCTAACACTCAAATTGATAAATTACATAGTGTCACATTTAGTCTCATTAGAGCTTTTTGTTGTTTTTGTTTTGTTTTGGGCCAGGTTTGATAAGACACACCTGTAACCCCAGAACTCAAAGGTTGAGGCAAGAGGATCAAGGCTTGAGATCTGCCTAGCCATATAGTAAGATTCTGCAAATAAAATAAATATTCCAATTACACATTCCTAAACGCAATGCACTGTTTGTTTTCTTACAGAAAATCACTTTCTGATCTCTCATATAATCAGAGGTCATATTTACTAAAATATCTATTTTCCTCTATTATTAGTAAGTACCAATAAACTTTTACTCATGACATCGTAGACAGTTCTGTTGGGACCCTGCTAAAGTCTTATTTCTTGAACTCAAAGGACTCAGCTCTAGAGTGTATGCAGGCTTTTAATATACATTCAACTGTAAACATGCCGTGGGAGGAAAAAATATGAATATGAAATATGCAAAAAACAAAACAAAAACCAAGCCAACTAAGATAGTCAAATTCTAGAAACATTTCCTTCCAATATTGTGGCTGTTTGATTTCTATTACTTTGAGAGAAATAATCACTGCTCTTTATTAAAACTCAATGATTATGCTTATTTAAAAACTAAAAATAAGCTAAGTTCATAATTACCAATTTCTGAGGACTCTGGGAAAGATCACATTAGCTGTTTAGACAGAAAACTATCCACAAATGTGCGGTTCCTGTGACAGAGGCACCGACAACTGACAGACCACTGGATCAGGCATTATTTACTGTTGCTTTTCAGTGAAAAAAATCTTAGGTAGTCCAGATGGACCATAGAGTCACCATGTAGTCAAGGCTGGCCTTGAACTCCCAGATCCTACTGCCTTCACTTCTAGGTACTAGGATACAGTCCATTACCCAGTTTATCTATTTGAGACTTAATCTTCATATGGCTCTATGACAAATCTTTTCTGTCTTTGGGACAAGTGCTGCCTAATCTGATACCACCAGGAGGTTGTTTGAGATTTTTCTGTCCAAAAGGCAAGACAAGACAAAGCCACACGGGAAAAACAACTCGGTGCTTATAGCAAGGACTGTGAGTTCTGATGAGACTAACGGAGTAATGCCTGTTAGAGTGGAAGAAAAGAGTAAGTGTGGGGTTGAAACCCAGCCAGCTACAGCTGGTAGAAGCTAGCTGCAAGAATTCAGTGTGCAGAGGAAGAGAGAGATCAAGAGGCTTGGCTGCTGGAGCCATGGGAATTCAGACACAGTAAGCATTGTGCTCTCCGCTACCAAATGTGACAGCCTGATGCTGTCCTCTAATTAAGAGGGTTGCTCCATTCCTGACACACAAACTCTGGCTTTTTATAGCCTAAGCAGCATGCTATTTTAAACATGCGGAGGAAATGCATTTTCAGTTACAAACACTGACTCCTCTGCATCTGTCCTTATTTGTTACTGAAAGATGTGGGACAGGATGTTTTACTCTTCTGCACTGGTTTTCCTGTATTGCTTAAATCTGTTTAGAGAAAATGAAAACACAGTTTCTATAAACTGAAGCAATTCCCAAAGTGTGTGTGGGGGTGCGGGGGAGGGGGGCAGGAAAAATATTTTACTGTATTACTTTTCTTTTATGTATTAGATGACTCCTGCAAACTCTTCCCTTGAAAAGACCTTCCATTCAGGTGGAATCTGTTGCAGATTCTAACGTTTTCAATGATAAAACAAGTCTATTTTCAAACCCCAAAGCAGATGATTTCCTTTGGCATTCCAAGCAGTTTTCTGAGACCTAGGTCAGAAAAACAAGCAGATTGCCCTTGAAGGGCCACTTGAGATCTTAAATGTCCATACTCATGTACATTTACTCAGATACTTAGATACTCTACACTCCAGCATATTCCATTATAGCTTTCAAAGTTGATGAGCACAGATTTCATTTACTTTTTTTGTAAGGGAGTCAGTGGGTCATTAATCTACTAAAAAGCAGTTCACTAGACTAGCTGCCTGTAACAGCACCTTCTCCCAGCTGTCCCCACCCCAGGAGCTCTTGTGCAGCCTGAGGATGACTCCCTCCTTCCTGTAGTCAGACTCTTCTCAGTCCTGTTCTCAGCAGAGCCTTCTGTTGACACTTGCCTATGCCAGGACTGTACAGCTCAGGCCTGGGAGGACTCCTTCTCAATCAATTTAAAGAGACTGTCCTGTGCTGGTATCCCATCAGCCCAGATTCTCTTACAAAGAGTCTGCTTAACCAGTCTTCAGGACAATCAGTACCACTGATATGTAACTGAAAAGGCAGTTAGCAGCATCTGAGAGAGGCACTCTTCTTTCACCCCACTTTCTGGTCTCCCTGGAATCACTTCTCACATAAATAAATGGCTTGCATGTAAATCTTTGTCTTGGATTCTGATACTAAGTCACTTACAATGTATAACATTTTAATACCATTATTCAGAGCCAGGCTCAAGAGATGAGGGGCTGGAGAGATGGCTCAGTGGTTAAGAGCACTGGCTGCTCTTTCAGAGTTCCTGAGTTCAATTCCCAGCAATCACATGGTGGCTCACAACCATCCATAATGGGATCTGATGCCCTCTTCTGGCATGTCTGAGGACAGCTACAGTGTACTCATATAAATAAAATAAATCTTATTGAGAGAGAGAGATATGAAAATTTGCCTACATAGTTTAATAGGAAAACCTGGCAGAAGGCTGGAGAGATGGCTCAGTGGTTACGAGCACTGACTGCTCTTCTGAAGGTCCTGAGTTCAAATCCCAGCAACCACATGATGGTTCGCAACCATCTGAAATGAGATCTGACACCCTCTTCTGGTGTATCTGAAAATAGCTACAGTGTACTTATTTATAATAATAAGTAGATAAATCTTTGGGCCAGAGCAAGCAGGGTTGACCAGAGCTAGTGAGGTTGACAGGAGGGAGCAGGGACAGAGAGCAAGGCTAACCGGAGCGAGCAGGCTGTCCAGAGCGAGTGGGGTTGACTGGAGCACGCAGAGGTCCTAAATTCAATTCCCAGCAACCACATGAAGGCTCACAACCATCTGTACAGCTACAGTGTACTCATATACATAAAATAAATAAATATTTAAGAAAGAAAAAAAAAGAAAACCTGGTGGATTTTTAATGGGAGAAAAAAATATAAAACAAAACATTCCTGTTTGTCAGGCATGGTGACACACACCTTTAATCCCAACGCTCAGGAGTAAGAGGTAGAGAGATTTTGATAAGTCTGACACTAGCCTGGTCTACATAGTTAGCTCCAGGGAAACATGTCTATATAGTACAACTCTCTTAAATTAAGAAAAACAAAAAAACAAACACCAACTTTCCTGTTCAAAACAAAGGTGACTGTGTTTAGTGAGGTGACAGTCCCTGTCTAAAAGGTCACAGACGTCAGTTTAGGAGCCTGGTCTACCCAGACTCTCTGCTGGCTGGTCAAAGATGTCTCCATGATGAAATCTACGGTCATTTCCTTAGAGCCTACAGCCTTGGGCTTCTCCTATTTACTTTTTACATATGCTAAGATAGGAACTTTGGGTTTCTCAAAGAGAAAGGAATTCTGATCTTCAGCTAAAAAGTATGGAAAGATCAAAAGAGGTAAACTATCAAAGTTTCTTCTTCTTTTTTTTTTAAATAACTTTTGACTATTTTCTTTGAGAAAGAAAGTTTGTTTTTTTTTTTTTTGAGAAAGATAGGTTTACTCTGATGCCTAGGCTAGTCTTGAACTCCTTGGCTCAAGTGATCTACCTATCTCAGTCTCCAAGTAGTTAAGACTACAGATGTAGATCCCTGTGCCCACCTGATCTTCTGATTGATGTTCCTTTGCCATCAGGGGGGCTGGAACTAAGTACTCAATTCAAAATGTATTAAAGGTTCTGATGAACTGCTAATATTGTCATGCAAAAATAATAACTTCTAAGTATGCGATTTACATGTTCAGCTTTGTGGCTAACTTCTTTCAGGCTGGGATTATTAAATAAGCGACCCATGCTAATTTTTCTATCAGACTCCATCTGGGTAAATAAATACTTCTGACAAGGCAGAGTTTCATTTCCTGTGTCACAAAGAAGTAGAGACAGCTGCAGTTAGAAACCGGTCCTCACACAGAGAACAGCTTTCCCAGTGTGCCAACTACACCTGGGACTGAGGCAAATACTCACCCTGACCCAGCAGGGAGCGGTGCGGGTGACGCCGCTGAAGTGACAAGAGTCTGTGGTTTTTCTTTCTCTGTTTGCTTGAGGAAAGACTTGGCTTCCTTAGATGAGGCATCTACTTCCTTAGTCACCCTATTTCAAGGAAAGAGACAACAAACTTATAAGTGGAATAAGAAGCAAAAATTGGGGGGCTGGAGAGAGGGCTCAGCAGTTAAGAGCACTGGTTGCTCTCCTAGAGGACCCAGGTTCAGTTCACCCTTACACAGACATACATGCAGGCAGCTCCAATGTACATAAAATTAAATATAAATAAATAAAAATTTTAAAAAGCAAAAATTATAGCAAATGAAACAAATGAAAACTAGGAACATACCACTGAGTTTTCAATAAATTCTCGCCACTGAGTCTTATGAATAAAGTTCAATCTAATCTCCCATTCTATCTGGCAGCATGACGACTCCGGCCCCCACCCTCATCTCAGCTCACTCCGTTACTAACAGGGATCTACAGAGACCCTGCCTGCACTCTCCCTCACTACCCAGATCAACACTGACTCGGAAAGTCAATGAATAGTGAGATGGAGATGCGAGACAGGGACAAAGTGTTGCCATCATTTCAAGAAGAAAAGCAAACAAATGGAAATATCCCACAGAAGGTTCCTTCCTGCTCTACACCTAAAGACAAAGGCACTTTCTTGAAGCTGGGCAGATTAGAACTGCCTAGGCAGTGGCAGAATGTGACACAGCCCTACCTCATTCCACACTGAAAAACTGCATCCGAGAGAGTTCTAAAGGAAGAAATAAAGGTACTTAAGGTGCCCCATATTCCAGGTAAAGAGAGAAGAAATATGTAATGCCTGTTTTGACATGCCAGAGCAACAAAAATATTTGAGGAATTTTGCTTAAATTCCAATCTACCAGTAGGTAGATCCAAAACTACAGCTAATGTATTTTAAATATTCAACCAAAGATTAGTCAAAAATGATAGAATAAACCCTATAAAGCCCATCTGTGAGGGTATACTAATCTCTACCACCTTCGAGGATAAATTTTCTAACAAAGGTCCACCTCTCTGCTGTACTTAATACTGTGTGTTATGTAAGTGGCACAAAGTTAAGTGTGGAGCCAAGATGAGACAAGCCAAATTCCAGCTAAGGCAGAGGCACACAGGCAACCCTCCGATGCTGACCTGCTGCTGCTCACAGCCGACACTGGGCAGGTTTGCTCTACAGCACTGTCATCCTGACAGGAAGCTCATTTATATCCCTAAGGATTAAAACTGAAATCTACCCAGCACTTGGGAGGCAGAGGCAGGAGGATTTCTGAGTTCGAGGCCAGCCTGGTCTACAGAGGGAGTTCCAGGACAGCCAGGGCTCCACAGAGAAACCCTGTCTCGAAAAGAAAAAAAAACAAACTGAAATCTAAGCAGTTACTCGACTTATTCAACTATCCAGAGTCTACACAGCAATGCTAGTGAAAATTCTGCCAACAGATGGTATTTTCCAAACTGGTTATCACACATTTCCTGTCCCATATGCTCCTCCAAAACCTTAAGCAAACTCCTTCAAACTGAATGGGGTTTTATGACTGTGTCAGCTAATGGAGTCCTGTGCAAGTAGTCCTGCACTATGGCCTTCTGAAGGCTTTCTTCTCTGAAAACATATCTTTAGAACTCCATTCACTATGCAGTATACATCACATGGAAAGACACAGACACGATGTCTGAAGAATCATTCCTAGCATCAAGGTATCTGAGTTCTTAAGCATCAGGACGGGAAGGAAGGAAGTGGTCTTTAAGATGGTCCCAACATGGTTAAAGGGAACAAGAGAGGCTGAGCAACTGCCTACCTGGATCTAGAGGCCTCTAGAACTGTGAGAACTGTGAGAAACTGCAATAGAACAGCTAGCTGCTTCATGCAAGCTAGTAAATTTTAGGATCACCTCTTATACTGCTAAATCAGTACCCAAAGTAAACCTGCATCAAAATCTTGGGCTTAATTCTGAACTCAAAATACTAGACTCAAAACAGATCCTTTAGGTTTCCTTGTCTTGTACAGAATCTACAGAAGATTGGTGAGATTAATGAAGAACTAACACATACTTTACTGTCCACTTCCTACCAAAGTCCTTTAACAGTGACAAATATATGTGACCAACTCCACAACAGTAGTAAGTAGAGGGACAACAGAGAAAGACGTCCATCTAACTTTGAGAAAGCAACACACCAGCTGGGCACGGGAGCACACGCCTGGGACATCTTCACACTCGGACAGTGAGCACAGGAATTAAAGGTCATCCTCAGCTAAATGAGTTCTGACTCAAAAGAGCAGCGAGTCTGGAAGGACTAACTGGCTTTTGTTTCCTCCGATCTCCGAAGCTTGTAGCCACGTGGAATGGATGACAAGAAAGCTGATTTGTTTAACAGAACCCTAGAAAGGCTAATTAAATTTAATGATCAAAGGTGGGAGAGAGGTGCAGGCAGCCACAACCAGCTCAAAGTCTGCATTAGGAGCAACAAAGCCTCTCTTACATCAAAACACAGGCTGTGTCCCACCACTGCTGATCCTGAGGGATCTGATACGTTTAGGGAAAATGAAAACCAAAGGAGGTCAGGCATGAAATAAAGCCCCATCCTGAAATTAAAGGGATTAAGTTTGAAGCTACCCTTAAAGACTGTATATGCCAGAGGGCTGAGGAACAAGGCAAAGTGCTAACCAACCCATAATGGTCGCACTAAGAAATAGACACTTTATTGTTTGCTACTGAGGCACAGCTGTTGCCCAACCATAGTATAGTCTAGTCTAATTTCAATAATACACACTTCAGGAAAATACAACAACAAAAATGTCTAGCACTGAAGGATGAGTTTCAGCAAAGAGCCACACAATGCTTGACTGACACAGCCAACTTTAAAGGCTCAGTATCACGGCTGAACGTTAAGGATGCTCAGATATGAAGAACAAGAGGCCCAAATAAGAGAAGAAGCAGCAACCATGAACTCTGTTGTTCTTGTTTTATAGCAGGACTGACAAGACTCCGATACACACTCAGGTGACCATGTTCTGGAAAGCATCCCAGATGCAACAGGACACATAAAGAAACACGGCTTCTGCCATTAAAAACTCACAGTCCAGCAACACAGTGACAGCAAAAGTGACAAGACAACCCATGACACCAAGGTACAGGGTGGGGAGTCGAGCCCTTGGGATGCCCTTCTGCACCCACAGGGAACACTGTGTGGTCTGAGGTACTTCTTAAGGAACCTGAGAGTCGGCACAAAGAAACAGCAGACAGCTGTCACATCCCTAGAGCAACTCCACTCTTTCTGCCATTTTGTTTTCCAAGACAGGCCCTCCTGTCAGCTCCAAGCTATCCCTCTCCTGTGCTCAGCCTCCCCAGGTGCCAGAAAGTAACTTCACCTTTAGGAAGCAGTGAAGGATTTAGCTATCACAGTACTTTTAAGTAAGAGAATGGTTAACTTATAATCATCTCATGCATGAGAGGGACTCCTTATAGGAAAAGGCCTATTATTAGCAATAATTAATTCACCTGATTTTCAACAGAAATTCCATTTTAACTTCATTTTCACTCACTCAACTTCCTGAAATGTCTTTATTTGGGTAGAACTTTTCCATGACTGGAGTTTTCCAAAAGGTGAATCATTTAGGAAAGTCTGAGCTCACAGGGTCAGCTGGCTCTGCCATAGAAAAGGGTAAGAACGGTCATCTTCCTCCCTTTCCCAAGGCTGAAAAAATTACATAGCTCTCACTGAGGAAAGACAAACAAAACATTACAACAAAGTCAGAGAAACTAAAAAAACTAACTTCATGCTAACACTGCCTCATTCTCACACTTATAGACATTTCTCCCACTAGCTCTTTCACATTTCTTAAAGATGCAGTGATGCTCTTGAGACAAAGACAAAAAAAGGAAACAATGATGTCAAGAAGTTAAAAGATGCTCAAAGACAAACACCAAGTTTGTGCCTGAATAGTCAAAGTTCAAATCTCCTAAGATCCTTTAAGAAAGCTCCTTATAGTATCTTAAATAATGTGCTTTTTAAAAAAGTCTTGCCAATAGCCTGGCAGTGGTGGCACACACCTTTAATTCTGGTGCTTGCGAGACAGAGGTATGTGGATCTAAGTTTGAGGCCTGCCTAAAAAAATCTTGTCTCAAAAAAACAAACGGCCGGGCGGTGGTGGCGCACGCCTTTAATCCCAGCACTTGGGAGGCAGAGGCAGGCGGATTTCTGAGTTCGAGGCCAGCCTGGTCTACAGAGCGAGTTCCAGGACAGTCAGGGCTACACAGAGAAACCCTGTCTCGAAAAACAAACAAACAAAACAAAAAAAACAAACAAAGTCTTGCCAACATAACAACTATTAACAGGTTTAAATATATATATGATAGATATAACATATAATATAACGATTATATATACTATATCTGAATATAAACAATTATATATACATGCCCCAGGTTGGCCTTGATCATCCTGCTTCCTCTTCCCAAGGGCTGGTATTACAGGAGTGTATGGCCACTTCGGGTCTTAACAAGCTTTTCTAGTTTTTTGTTGTTGTTGCTTGTTTGTTTGTTTTTTAAAGATATATTTATTTATCTTGTTTATTAGTACACTGTCACTGTCTTCAGACATACCAGAAAATGGATCCCATTACAGATGGCTGTGAGCCACCATGTGCTGGGATTTGAACTCAGGACCTCTGGAAGAGCAGTCGGTGCTCTTAACCACTGAGCCATCTCTCCAGCCTGCTTTTGTATTCTTTATAGGGAAGGAGTTTGAGAAGACACTCACTTGTTCTGTTAAATATCTCAATAATATATAATGTTTTTAAATTACCATGTTTTACTGAGAACTATAAATAAGATGCATGTGTTGAGTGTGTAGTTAATGAAAAGAAAGTGCTCTTACCCTGTTTTATGTGACAGATCGTGCTGCCCTCTCCTGACACACTGTACACATGCAGGCTCCCCGAGTACTTTAATATTTACAAAAGTGGAGAGTGAGAGAGAACGCCTTTGATCCCAGCACTCAGGAGGCAGAGGCAGGTGGACCTCTGAGTTTGAAGCCAGCCTGGTCTACAGAGTGAGTTCTAGGACAGCCAGGGCTACACAAAGAAACCCTGTCTTGAAAAACAAAAAAGTCAATGTGAATCATTACATTCACATGAATATAATCCCTATATTTGGGAAGCAAAAGGCCAGACAATCAGTTCAATGTCAGTCCAGGCTACATTAGATTCTATCTCAAAAAAGAAAAATAATCAGAGACATAGTAAATGATAATTTTTATTAACACATTTATGAAATTCATAATTTCATCAGAAATTTATTGATTTCTCAAAGTAACAGTAATTCAGCTGATTTTGCTTTATGAAGACCATCCTGTAGATATTCTACATGTGGGAAGTGATCTAAGCCAATACACGCTTTGTTTGTGACAGTTTCGCCATGTTGTCCTAGATGGAACTTGCTCTATAGACTTGGCCGGCCCTCAACTCTGCCTAGGCTAAATGTCTTGTTTTTTTAACTTGTATTTTCTGCAGTATGTTAGTACAATCTCTACATTTTTAAACATGTATTTAATGTGATTTGACTAAGTTTATCCCCACTCCCTCTCTTTCAATTTCTCCCTTACCACCATTCTACCATATCCACTCCCAACTTTCTGGTGTATATATATTTTTTCTTTCTTAAAACCCACAGAGCCCACTCAGTGCTGCTGATGTAAGCCTGGGTATAGGGAACCTACTGGAACATGGGCCACATCCTCTCTCAGCAGCCATCAACGGCCAACAGTTAGTTCAACTCTTCCCACGCTGAGACCTTGACTGGATGATCCTGTGCAGGTCCTGTGCATGCTGTCACAGCTGCTGTGACTTCTTATGCACAAATGCCCTGCTGTGTCCAAAACAATTTCTCTTCTTTCCTTTTTCTTTCTTTCTCATTTGGTTTATCAAGACAGGGTTTTTTGCATAGTCCTAGCTGTCCTGAATCTCATTCTGTATCCCATGCTGGTCTCAAACTCACATAGATCTGCCTGCCTCTGCCACCCAAATGCTAGGAAGGCACACATCACCACTTCTGGGACCAATTTCTAAACATTGATGGTTTACTGTCAATGTTCTGCAATATGGATATGATTTTTGGAGGCAAAATCCATTACTAATTCACATCATCAATAATTATGTGACAGATCTCAAAGTGACTAATTACCAGTGCCTTACAATGGGGAGTTCTGACAGATGCTGCCCATGTCCTACAACTCAACACTAATGCTGGGTTCCTGAAGAATAACCAGTACTGCCAACAGTTTTGTTTAATGCAGTGGTTCTCAACCTGTGGGTCACAACCCCTGGGGGTGGGGGATGGGGTCAAACAACCCTTTCACATATCAGATATCCTGCGTATCAAATATTTATGTTACAGTTCATAACGGTAGCAATAGTAGTTATGAAGTAGCAACAAAATAATTTTATGCTTAGAGTCACGCCAACATGAGAAACTATATTCCTGCCGGGCGGTGGTGGCGCACGCCTTTAATCCCAGCACTTGGGAGGCAGAGGCAGGTGGATTTCTGAGTTCGAGGCCATCCTGGTCTACAGAGTGAGTTCCAGGACAGCCAAGGCTACACAGAGAAACCCTGTCTCGAAAAAAACCAAAAAAAAAAAAGAAATTATATTCCTAATGTCATGGCATCAGAAAGGCTGAGAACTTCTAGTCTAAGGTGATTAACTGGAAACTAAACATACAAGGCAAGCAATAATCTAAATTGAAGTGTGTTCTCCAATACAAATGGTCTGCACCCTTAAAACACCAAATGCACTATTTAACCTTGAATTGGGTCCTGATTGTGTAAGAACATCTAGAAAGAATATCAGCTGGACAACTGGGGCCTAAAAGGCTGTAACAGAATCATACATAGATCTACTCAAAATATGGCCTTCAAAACTATGTGTTACTGGTGAAAATTAAAAAAAAAATCTTAAAAAACAAAAGCCACCTGTTATTGAGCTAAGAGGTACAGTAACTATGAGCATAGGGACATGAGCATATTGGTTGAACATGTCACATTTATTCATACTTAGCCATTATAATCACTGCATTAAAAAGAACAGAGATCAGTCCAGTTGTCAAGGTGAGTCATTTATCTCAAAATTTCCCAAGATGGCTCAGTAGCCAAAGGTTACTAAGCCTGGCAAACTGAGTTGACTCCCCAGGACCCCCTGGTGGAGAGAGAAGCAACAGTCACAAGCTGTCCTCTGGCCTTCGGACTCACTCTGTGACAGGCGTGCCCATGCCCTCACATAAGGACGCACAGAACACTGAACATGGGTGAACAGACTGTCATCTGTGTGGGTGCTCACTGTAATACTGTCCTTACAATACCGCCCTAAAGATACTTCACAAAAGAAAATGTTTTTGAGAAAAAAAGTTTCAAATGAGTGACTTTGGTATTGCAGAGATGACTCAGAAGTTAAGAACTCTGGATGCTCATCCAGAGGACCTGGGTTCTATTCCCAGCACCTGCACGGTGGCTCAGAACCATCTGTAACTGTGGTTGCAGGGGATCTGACACCTTTGGGCACCAGGTATGTACATGGCACACAGACATACACCCAGACAAAAGACCCACAGACATAAAATAATTATGTTGCTGAGCATGACAGCTTATGCACTTAGTCTCAGCACTCAGGAGGCTGAGCAGATGGAATATCAAAACTTCATCCACTTTGGATATATAGTAAGTTCCCAGAACAGTCTGGGCTACACTGAGAACCAGTCTAAACAAACTTTAAAAGTTGTGCTCCAGCCGGGCGGTGGTGGCGCACGCCTTTAATCCCAGCACTTGGGAGGCAGAGGCAGGCGGATTTCTGAGTTCGAGGCCAGCCTGGTCTACAGAGTGAGTTCCAGGACAGCCAGGGCTACACAGAGAAACCCTGTCTCGAAAAACCAAAAAAAAAAAAAAAAAAGTTGTGCTCCATACTATTTATAAAACCAAAAATGCAAAGCTTCAATTTTTCAAAATGTATTTTCACTGGACAAAAACAGGCAACACTGTGTATTAGTGGATTATATTCTATGGATCAACCAATACAGGCAGAAAACATTTAGGGGGAAAATACATCTGTATAGAACACGCACACATTATCGTTCTTCTCACTAGTCCCTAGATACTGTGCTACTTCTGTGGATTTACATTATCAAGTATTACAAACCAGATATTTAATGTACAAAAGAGGTTGTGCATAGGTTATATACTGACACCATGCCATTTTATATATGGCACGTAAGAATCCAGCATCATCAAGGGGTTCTACGATCTATACCCCACACACAGAGGGAAGAATACAACCTGGGAAACAGGTGTTACTTTTGAAAGCAATAACACAGAGGAAACTGTATTATCAGACCACACCTGAGTCTAATCTGTTACTGTCAAAGAAAATCAACTTACACAATTATTATTACAAAATTATTGCTTGAATTCTGTTCTCATTGCCTCTAAACTATAGAACTACAGCTTTTACATTATAATTTTAAATAAATGAGGGGTCTGAAAATTCTAGGCATGTGGTTCTTACTTAAAATAGCCACAATAATTTCCCCCAAAAAAACCAAACAAAATACCAACAAGCTGGTCTTAGTGATACCTGCCTTTCATCCCAGCACTCAGGAGGTAGAGGCAGGTGGATCTCTGTGAATTTGAGGCCAGCCTAGTCTACATAGTGAGTTCTAGGATAGCCAAAGCTACATGGTGAGATGCTGCCTCTAAACAAAGCATCCAGGAGGCTGAACTATTCAAAAGCCTCTCAAATAAACTGCTTTTATAAACTAGAATAAATAAACTCATAAACCAACTCAAAAAATACTAAGAGGACAAAATAATATGGAAAATAAATTCCTCTCCTCGTACTTTCAATCCTTGGCTGACTTAAGCGTCCTCACCAGGGCTGCTATCTCACAGCAATGGAAGGAGATAAAAGATTTACTTGAAGCACAAAGCACAGCAATCAACATCGGAAATACAACCTTCCAAATGTGCGTACGCAGCCATAACGGTGAGGACAGGAGTGAAGCAGAACCTGAAGCACTGCCCTGAAAAGCACTGATTTCCACCCACGGAAACCCTCTCACCTTACTTCTTCGCCAGCAAAGTCAAACACCTTGGTAATCTTCACCTTTTCGGATTCTTTAGGTTTCTCTAGCTCATCTGCTTTGACCAACGGTTTATTTGAACTAGTCTCTTCGGTCTCCTCTGCTACCTAAAAAAAGAGTAAGAAATGAAATCAAGCCTGTGTAGCATACACCTTTAAGTCCAGCACCCAGGAGGCAGAGACTCTGAGCTAGAAGCCAGTGTTGTCTACATAGAGTTCCAGGCTGGCCAGGGCTATACAGTGAAACCCTACCTGAAAAAAATAAAAGATAGAGATCACTTTCACCAATGTGTATGACTAGAACTGTGTGAACATGCTGCTTAGGGTTGTTCTCTCACGATTCATCTCCAATCAGTTAATACTACTGGAAGGCCTGAAAAGATGGCAAGATTAAGAGCACTGACTGCTCTTCCAGGGCACAGATTTCCAGGACCCATAAGGCGGCTCGTAGCCACCTATAACTCCAGTTCAAAAACTCTGATGCCCTCTTCTGGCCATCACGGGTACTACATGCATGTGGTGCATAGACATACAAGCAAGTAAATCATCTATACACATAAAAATATAATATAAAATAAAACAGATATACTGGAGAGGCTGGAGAGAGAGGTGGCTTTAGCAGTTAGGAACTTTCGATGAGAACCTGAGCTCAGTTTTTAACACCTCGTAACTGCCTGTAACACTCCAGGGTGAGCTAATGCCTTTGCCAATGCAGACACCGGTACCGACACGCACAGACCCACACATAGGCGCAAACATATACTCATAATTAAAATAATAACAAGCAAATCTTTGTAAACTTTTACTTATTTTTATTTAGATGTATGTGTGATGGTAAGCCACATGTATACAGGTGCCTCTGGAAGGCAGAGAGGGCATCAGATCCCCTGGAGCTAGAGGTACAGGCTTTTGTGAACTACCTGACCTGGGTGCTAAGAATTAAGCTCAGAATCTCTGAGAGAGCAATAAGTGTTCTCAACCTCTGAGCCATCTCTCCAGCCTAACAATTTTTTTAAAAGTTTATACAGGTCTGCTGGAAATTTACTTGATTAAAACAGCTCATTTTTTCTACTGTTAAGAAATGCTTTGTTTTTCCCTTAATGAAGTCATTATCAAAAGACATCTAGTTTGTTTTTTGATTTGAGATTCCAATCTCAAGTCAGTTTGCAAATTAAAACAACAGGAAGCTCCTGTGGAGCTGAGGGTATTTCTGAAGAGCTGTTTATCCCATCAATCTCTAAGCTTACCTTAGCTTGTGAGCTCGGGGCTGCTTTTGACTTTGGTCCCACATCATTAAGGAAGCTGGCCCACAATTCATCTTCCTTCTTCTTCCTTGCATTCTCTGACCCAGGGCCTCCTTCTTGCTCCCCTTCATCTTCACTACTGCTACCTCCAGAGTCTTCCTTGCCATCTTCCTCTTCGTCTAACAAGAGGCCACTTTGTTTCCTCTTCCTACGAACCAACAGCCACCCAGAAAAAGGAAGACAAGACAGAATGCAGTCATTCACTGCCTCTCTCAATCCATGCATCACCTTAAATACCTCAAAGTTTACATCTGGGGTTACTAATACACAGTAAAAAATGGAGAAGGTAGGCCGGGCGGTGGTGGCGCATGCCTTTAATCCTAGCACTTGGGAGGCAGAGGCAGGCGGATTTCTGAGTTCGAGGCCAGCCTGGTCTACAGAGTGAGTTCCAGGACAGCCAGGGCTACACAGAGAAACCCTGTCTCGAAAAACCAAAAAAAAAAAAAAAAAATGGAGAAGGTAAACTGAGATCTAATTTTTTAGAAATATTTACCCATTTATTGATGTGTAGGTGTGTGCTCCTGAGTGCATGTATGTGCACTATATGCACATAAGCTTGTGGAAGTCAAAAGAGGGTGCCAAATCCCCTGGAACTAAGGTCACTGGCACTTGCAAGCCACCATGGAGATGCTGAGAGCTGAACCCAGGTCCTCTGCTAGAGCAGTAACTGTTCTTAACTACTGAGCCATCTCTGCAGCCCTGACTACATTTGTTTTTAAGTATGTTTATTCAGTCACAAAGGTACAATTTAGAATTATACCATACAGTGTAAAAAAAAAAAAAAATCCACAAGTTTCTCAGAGTTTTCAGATTCTTGGCATGTTACTCTTTGAGACTCAGGAACAATAAATCAATAGCCTAGGCATTCTCAGAGTGTTAAATATGGCATTTGAAACATATTTCTATCTTCAGTCTATAATTTCAATAGCTGAAATTCTTATTTAAATAATAAAAACACATTGAGTCTAGTGGTACTTACAAAGTCTAACTATATCCTGCAGGAATATTTAATGAAAATTTAAAATTCAGTCTGGAGAGATGGTTCAGTGGTTAAGAGCACTGACTGGTCTTCTAGAGGTCCTGAGTTCAAATCTCAGCAACCACATGGTAGCTCACAACCTTTGTAATGAGATCTGATGCCTTCTTCTGGTGTGTCTGAAGAGCTACAGTATACTTATATATAATAAATAAATCTTTAAAAAAATTTAAAATTCAGATCTCCCAGTAGATAACAACCCCTCATAAACTCATATATGGACACTCCCCATTAGGGAGTTACTTTGTGGGGCTGCAGAGATGGCACAGAGGTTAAGAGCACTGATTGCTCTTCTAGAGGTCCTGAGTTCAATTCCCAGCAACCACATGGCAGCTCACAACCACCTGTAATGGGATCTCATGCCCTCTTCTGGTATGTCTGCAGACAGCTACAGTGTACTCACATATGTATAAAATAAATAAAATCTTATTAAAAAAAAAAGATACTTTGCATTGCAAGTTTATCATCCTTGAGAGAATGGAAGAACTTACATGACACACAGCCCATTTCCACTGTGTGTGTTAACTCTGTAGCAAGCATTGCTTTATTTATTTTTTTTTTCAGGTACATATCACTTTTATTTGTAGCAAATTATTTGAGTTCTTCTGCTCAAAAGTTCTTTGAGACAATTCCGTCAGCCTTAGCCAATCGGAGAATAGAATTATCTGACTCGCCCATCCTGCGAATGGCTCCGCAGATGCCGTAAGTTTTAAACTGGCCGTTAAATCGGCCTGTGCATCTGTCAACCTCGGCCACATTCATCTGGATGGACGCGTGGTCCTTGGCAGCAATGATGCGGTTGCTCGCGGAGCATTTCCGCGGCACGTACAGATCCACAAACTCGCCGGCGTCGTTCTGCATTCTGAGGCCGTCCCTGCTCACTGGTCCAGCGAGAGCGTAGAAAGGACAAGCATTGCTTTATTACCTGTTCTCATATTAAATAAAATGGGGGTGGTTGAGTTCACTTGAAACTTAAATTTAGTATCCTATGTGTAGACCATTATTTTTACTAAGAAAGCACCTGAGGTAGGCATGATGGTGCACACCTTTAATTCCAGTATTCAGGAAAGCAAAGGCTTAAATCTGTGAGTCGAAGGCCAATTTGGTCTACATAGTGAGTTCCAGGACAGCCAAGCTACACACTAAGAACAAAAACAGACAGACAAAAAACAAAAAACAAAACAAAACAAAAAAACCCAACACCTAAAAAGAAAACACCTAAGATAACCTCATTAATCTTTTCAGAAAAAAAGGGTTCTTTTTGTTTTGTTTTGTTTGTTTGTTTGTTTGTTTTGTTTTGTTTTTCGAGACAGGGTTTCTCTGTGTAGCCCTGGCTGTCCTGGAACTCACTCTGTAGACCAGGCTGGCCTCAAACTCAGAAATTCTCCTGCCTCTGCCTCCAGTGCTGGGATTAAAGGCATGCGCCACCACTGCCTGGCAGAAAAAAGGGTTCTACAAACACATGTGCTAAATATTTCTTACTTCTAAAAGTCACTCCATTTAAAACACAAAGTCTACTGACTCTCAAGTTCATTGTCACCATTTTCTTCCAAATACTCTAAACAACACAGCGCTTTCACGCCACCAGCAAAGAAACGAAAATCCTAACATAGATTAAGAGAACTGGGCCCGGAACTTATAAAAGTACATTTCTACTATTTCAACTTGTGGATATAATATAGCACTTAATGTTCACTTTCTCTGTTTTCAAAAACTGCAATCTGCTTTCTGCTTCAATGCAGAAACAAGAGCAAGAGAAGAGTTGTATAGAAGATGACTTCATCTGAGTTATAACCCATCATGAATTTCTTATTTGTTGTGGGTCTATAATTCAGAACATGGCCTGTTTGGGGATAGGGAGTGATTTAAAAGTTCAACTGAAAAGAATTTAATTTATATAGCCTTAGATCAAACAATTCTATACCTTTAAATCTGACTTACAAAAATCCTTGTACCATGGGCTAGAGAGAAGGCTCAGTGGTTAAGAGTACTGACTGAGTTCAGTTCCCAGCACCACATGGTGGCTCACAACCATCTATAATGGGATCCGATGCCCTCTTCTGGTGTGTCTAAGGATAGATATAAAATAAATTTTAAAAAACAGCAACCACAACAACAACAAACCCCTTGTACCAGTATGTAACAACATGTTCTAACACTATCTTCTGCAGCCTTTTACTGTAGCAAAGACTATATGATCTAATTGTTCCTCAGTAGGCGGATGCTTAGTCAAGATAGGCCTATTCACAAAGTGTAACACCACAGACCCTAAAGAACAGGGTGTGTCGAATGGACTGCCATGCTGCAACGGGCTAAGTGAGAACCGCCACAGTGAGGCCTCCCTGGAATCACGCCCCTGCTCAGAAGACAGACAAGAGACTTAGAAGTAGCCCGGCCTGGGCAACATAACACAGTGAGACCTGTCCAAGAGTGAGCGTGAGCATGATATACAGTGTGCTACCATTTTTACTTTTAAACAAAGAGAGCAGGAAATATGTACCCACACTGAGTATGACAGCATCTAAAGTAACAGCTTTTCAGGGTAAGACCAGAGGGTATATCCTATAGCAACAAGACTACTTTAACCACATGCACATTTTACTTAGTGATTTTAAAATTAAGGCCTAAAACTTTTTTAAACTGGTTGAAGGCCTTGATTTTAATTTTAGAATATCAACAAATATTTCCCTCATACAGGAAGGGGCTAAAAGCACCGGGTAATAAAGCTAGGAGCAATGGTTCATGCCTACGATCCCTAAAATTCTGGAGGCTGAAGGTGGACGCTAGCCTAAACTACACAATGAATTCCAGACCAGCCTGTGCTATAGCACACGCTCTCGCACACATAGAGACAATGTTAAGGAAGAAAGGAAGGGAGGGAAGGGGAAGGGGAAGGGAGGGAGGGAGGGAGGAAGGGAGTGATGGGCGGTGATGGCATAGGCCTTTGATCCCAGCACTCAGGAGGAAGAGACAGGTGGATGGATCTCTATGAGTTCAAGAACAGCCAGGTCTGCAGAGCAAGTCCCAGGACAGGCATAACTACACAGAGAAACCCTGACTCAAACAAACAAGACAGACAGACAGACAGACATCTACCATGAGAGCACCCCGGGCAGCATCACCTGGCTGGAATGCTCTGAGGCTTCCTTCTTTTCCCTTTGGTTTTCTCAGCCTGCTCTTCACCATCCACTTCATCTTCCTTCACTAATTCATTGACATCATCTTCACTGTACTCTCCACCTGAAATCACAGAACAGGGCGGTCAGACAATTGGAATGAAGACTTGTCACAAAATATTAGGAATGACGTCCGAGGCAGGTGCACGCACCTGACGCTCAGCACCCCGGAGGAGGACACCAGAAAGTCAGAAGTTCAAACTTGTGCTTGGTACCAAGTGAGGCTGAAGCCAGTCTGGGCTACATGAGACCCTGTCTCGAACAAACAAACAAACAATCCTAAAACAACGGCAATAATAAAACAAAACAAAAACCCCTTTTTAGGATAAATATTTCTAGCCAGGTGTGGTAGCCCACGGCTTTAATCCTAGCACTCCGAACACAAAGGCAAGTAGATCTTCATGAGTTTAAGGCCAGTCTGGTCTACAAAATGAGTTTCAAGACTGCCATAGCTACACAAAGAAACCCTGTCTCAAAAAACAAAACAAAACAAAATTATAAATATTTGTTTATTGAATAATGCAAAAGCAATGTCACTGCAGTAGCAGTGAACATCACTGAAATTCAAGTGGTAGTTTCAAAATATGATTTACAATATAAAGGGTTTCCTGGAAGGGAGGAAAATATTTCAGGCAAGTCATACAAAAGGTGGAGACAAAATACCCAGCTGTACCAGAAGTCAGGACACAGATGTTTAACACATAGTTAAAACTATGTCATATTAAGTTCAAGGTCAGCCTGGACAACTAAGCGGTTTCGAGAACAGCCAGAGCTACACAGAGAAACCCTGTCTAAATCAAAACAAAACAAAACAAAACAAAAACTCAATTATCAGGGCTGGGCCTGGTGGTGCACACCTTTAATCCCAGCACTCAGGAAGCAGAGGCAGGTGTGTCTCTGTGAGTTCAAGGCCAGCCTGGTTTACAGAGAGAGTTCCAGGACAGCCAGGGCTATGTAGAGAGACCCTGTCTCAAAGGAAACAAAACATCTCAAGGAAAACAAAATCATTAGATCACATATTAGATTCCAAAATTAAGTTTTTAAAAAAAAAAAAAAAGAGGGCTGGAGAGACAGATGGCTGCTCGGGGCTTAAGAGCATAGACTGCTCTTTCAGAGGTCCCAAGCTCAATTCCCAGGACCTGTCCAGGTCACAACTACCTGTAACTTCAGATCCAGAGGAATCCAACTCCTCTGGCCCATATGGGTACCTACACTCCTGTGAACACACCCAAACTCAGACAGAGAAACACAAAGAAACACACACATATACACACGCAAATAAATTCTAAAAAAGTAAAATTTTCAGTTATGTCAAGTTGTCAGATGACAACGAATCAGAAAAGTGAATATGAAATATGAATAGGAATCATATTCATTTTTCAAATTTATTATTTGTTGACAAAAGTCAACATGACTAGCATTTGGGTACATCAAAGGCTTTAGATGAGTACCATACACATGTTACCTCTTAAAAAGACTTTTTAAAATGTATGTTTGTGTGTGGGAGTAGGGTTATGTGCATACGTGGGTGCCGATACTTGTAGAATACAGAGCTAGAGGTACAGGTGATTGCTAGCTACCCCATGTGGATGTTGGGAACCAAACTTGGGTCCATCACAAGAGCCACTTTCCTGATCTCTGAGCCATCTCTCCAGACTCTGAGAAGACTTCTTCAGTTTTAACAGACATTTTTTATTCACCCTGGAAGCTGTCTTAACTAGGGCTTCTTTTTTTTTTTGTTTTTTGTTTTTCGAGACAGGGTTTCTCTGTGTAGCCCTGGCTGTCCTGGAACTCACTCTGTAGACCAGGCTGGCCTCGAACTCAGAGATCCGCCTGCCTCTTGCCTCCCAAGTGCTGGGATTAAAGGCGTGCGCCACCACCGCCCGGCCTTAACTAGGGCTTCTATTGCTGTGATAAATAAAACACCATGACCAAAGCACCTTGGAGAGGAAAGGGTTTATTTCATCTTACAACTTACAGTCTACCATGAAGGAAGCCAGGGCAGGAACCCGGGTTCAAGACCTGACACAGAGGCCATGGAAAGCACTTTTACTGCCCTGTTCCCAGAGCTTGTTCAAACTGCTTCCTAATAGTGCCCAGGACTGCCAGTCCAGGACACCACACCCACGCCACCCACCAACCACCAAAGTGCACAGACTGGCCCACACCACCTACTGGGGGCATTTGCTAATTGAGGTTCCCACTTCCTGAATGACTCTAGTTTGTGTCGAGTTGACATAAAACCAGCCAGCAAGGAAGCATGAGGAACTGGGCTAAGAGTGCTGTCATTCAGAGAACAAATGAAGAGATGAGAACTGCACACGGCGGAACAAGAAGTCCCGTAACAATAAAACCCACGTTTCTATACACATTTTCTTTCTGTTTGCCTTCTTTCCAAGAGTATTACTGCTTGGGTTTGGTCTTGTTTTTGAGACAGTCATGTACCCCAGGCTGGCCTTGAATGCAGCTGAGACTGGCCTTGAACTTCTGATCTTCCCACCTCTATCTCCCAAATGCTAAGGTTACAGAAGTGTGTTATCACACCTGGGAGCTAAGTAACACTGTCCCCAGCTTCTTCACAATAGAATCTTCTCAATATGTCGTCAATGGGACTTAACTAGGCTAAAAACTGGATGCAAGCATTTTGTCCCATGATGTGACGCAGGCAAGGATCCTCAGGTTCTCTCTCCCATGTGATCGTTCCCACTTCTACTGTCCACGGTTTGGCTCTCATCCCTCATCTTGTCCTTCCACAACAGAATGGGGTTCAGAGGAGCACGGCCCATAAATAGTCTTCATATCACTTGTCTGTAGTCATCTAAGACAAATGTTCTTTCTCCACACCTTTCTCATCTTGTTGCTGTGGTACCCATTGCTATGGCTGTGGCTGACATACAGCTGTCAGTTCACAGGCTCCCAGGGTTATGTGGAGCAGGAGGGAAGTGTGAAAGGAGCCCTGGGGCACATGCGCTTGCTTGGCCTCCAGTCGCTGCTCACCAGTCTTTAAGGAGCACTGCGGGACGCCTAGGGAGCACCTGCTCAGCTGCTGCTGCTTCCTCTTCCTGCTCTCTGTCTCTCCGTCTCTGTCTGTCTCTCTCTGTCTCTGTCTCTGAACAGGGCCTCACTAAGCACCCTTAGCTAGTTTGGTACTCACTATGTAAACCAGGCTAGCCTCAAATTCATCTCTGAGCCTGTCTGCCTGCTTCTGCCTCCCAAGTGCTGGGATCAGAGGCATGTGCACCACAGCTGCCACTCAGCGACGATCCAGACCGGTGACCCTCGACTATTTGCTTATGCTTTCTGATTCTCAGCCTTTTCATCTGTAAAATGGACAGTATAAAAGCACACACCTTGAAGCTTGTGTGAGTTAGTAATGAGTTATCATTGAAGTGTTTTAAAGATATGTGCACACAAAGGGCATTCATGAATGGGAGCTAGCTAACCTCTTACTAAATGGTAAATCACTGAGGTCCTTCTCTGAGCTTCCTTACGACTGAGAGCAGAGAGCTAGAGAAGAATGTTCCTTCTCATCATTCCTACTCAACATCATCATAGAAGTACCAAATACAGCATGTCAAGCAAAAGAAACCTAAGAGTATCACAAAAAATTCAGCCTTGACATCATTATCTACCTTGAGAATCCTATGGAATCTATAAAATCCCCCTGAACTGATATATGAGTTTAACAAGTTTGAAGAATGCAATACTCTAGCATGCCAAAGTATTAGATTCTTATGTTCTAGCAACCAATAAGCAACTGGAAATAAAAGACTACATGGACATGACACTGCATTCACCGACTGAGAGAGAAGATTGTTAAGTTATTAATTCTTCCCAGACTGACCTACAGATTCAGTACAATGCCCAACAAAATCCATGCAAGCATCTGTGGTCACATGGGCCATAAGAGAGCCTGTCTGGGTGGAGGCGGGAGAAGGCGACAGGAACTATGATAGTGCAGGAGGTCTAACAGGGGCTCAGCATAACTAAGATTCCAGGGCTGGAGAGATGGCTCAGCGGTTAAGAGCACCGTCTGCTTTCCAGAGGTCCTGAGTTCAATTCCCAGCAACCACATGGTGGCTCACAACCAGAAACAAAACAGAAACAAAAGTCTGGGGAGAAGCAGGCTCACTGACTGCAAAGTCATGTCACAGTGTCCGGTGATGGCGATGATCAGGAAAATGGGAGCAAAGGGAAGATTCCTTTTGAGACTAACAGATCCCCTGAGGATCAAACCCAAGATACTGCACATGCCAGACAAGCCCTCTGTCTCTGAGCTGCATCTCCAGCCCACAAAACAGACTTAACGGCAACACAGCATCAAGCAAGTGAAGCAACACTGTCACAATTCTAATGGAAAACTGCTTCCAACCTAGAATTCTGTTATCAACCAACCATCAAACAGGCCTGAGGTAACTTTCAGACATTCCAGGTCTCAGAATAATGTTTCTGCCATGCATCCTTCCTCAGGAAGCCATTACATATTCTCTTCTCATTTTGGTGGAACACAGCAAAAAGCAAAACCATGTAGAGTGGACAGACACAAGGAGATCTGAGGCTGGCTCTGTGGCTCACACCTAGAATCATTGCAAAGGTGGAGGAAGGCGGATCAGGAACTCAAAGTTACATATGGACTTCAAGTCCAGCCTGGCATACAGGACACCCTTTCAAAGAGGAAAGACAGAGGGAGAGGCAGAGACAGGCCAGCAGACAAAGAGACAGAGACACAGTCAGACACAGAGAGACAGAGAGAGAACATGGGAATACCGAGAAGGAATAAAGAAGACCCAAAAGAGTAGGAATGATGCTGAAAGACCCGAGGTTTAAGGCTCCAAAAGGCAGAGGAAAGCCACCCCAAAATAAAGTGAAGCCAAGGCAGAGATGAACTTCCAAGAGACAGAGATAAGAACCCAAGGAACCTAAGTATGCTGGGATGGTTTTTGGAAATTTTGAAAGCCTAGAGTCAAATTAACGGTAAGCGCACAGCAGCTAAATTAAAACCGGAAGGAACAGCAAGATGGCACCAGTGGATATACGCATTGCCACCAAGCCTGACAACCAGAGCTCTATTTCTGGAAGCCATATGGTAGAGGGAGAGAACAAATTCCTCCATGATATCCTCTAACTCATTCATGCACACTCTGGTATGCACTTGGACATGCACGCACGTACACACACACACACACACACACACATACACACACACACAAAACTTGTAAAACAAAACATTAATATCACAGAAAGGTAGCCCAGTTAAAGCAATCACAGCATATCACATGGCTGTCCATACCAGTCAGCAAAAAGATAAATATGGACTACATATCTAATCAAGGCAGGTACCATGGCAGGTGGGAGAATCGGAGAGGGCCTAAAGGTTGAAGAATGGATGGTGGAAACAGGAGAATGAACCCTGAGTGCTAAAAAGGGACTCAGTACGTATGAATAAAGTCAGAAGAAACTAGCAAAGCCAGACTATGAAAGGAGAAAGCAGTTTCCATAAACAGACTTGAAATATCTGACATGACACTTAACAAGCATACATGCAGGCAGAACACGCATATACATAAAATGCAATTTAAAAATTAAAAAAAATTAATGTTTTTTAAAAATTGGCAGAAGGATACTGAAGAGATGGCTTAGCAGTTAAGAGTCCTTACTGCTCTTACAGAAAGGACTGGAGTTTCATTTCCAGCACCCATGACAACCACCTGCAACTCTTAAGTCCAGAGGATCTATCTGACACTCTCTCCTGGCTTCCTCAGGAACACACACACACACACACACACACACATATGCAGACATATACATGAAATTTAAAAAGTAAATCCTAAAGTTCTTTGGTTTTTTTTTTTTTGTTTTTCGAGACAGGGTTTCTCTGTATAGCCCTGGCTGTCCTGGAACTCACTTTGTAGACCAGGCTGGCCTCGAACTCAGAAATCCGCCTGCCTTTGCCTCCCAAGTGCTGGGATTAAAGGCATGTGCTACCACTACCCAGCCAGGAGGCGATTTCTTAATTGAAGTTCTCTTCTCTTTAGCGTGTGTCAAGTTGATATTCACTATCCAGCACAACACATGTGCACAGTGTGCGTGCCTGGTGCAGCAGAGACCAGAAGGGATTAAAGGCATGCGCCACCACTGCCCAGCTCCTAAAGTTCTTCCTGCATACTCCACACCCTGTGGTATTCATGTGCATGCCTTCCTGTGGAGCCAGAGGCCAACCTAGAGTGTCATTCATAAGAAAGTGTCCGCCTCTTTTGAGAAAGGTCTCTCATTGGGCTGGAGCTCACAAATGGCTAGAATGACTTGCAGAAGGGTATCTTCCTGCCTGTCTCTTCCCAGTATTGTGTAACTGTTGAGCATTTACAGAAGGCACTTTTACCACATGATCCTGTAAATTGAATTCAGGTCTTCACGCTTGCAAGGCAAACATTTTACAAGCTGAAGTATCTCCCCAGACTCACTTCCTCTCCCAGGACAGGGACTTATTACATTATCTTCACGGGCCTGGAATTCACAATGTTGAGCAGGTTGTTTTCAAATGTACAGCAACCCTCCTGCCTCAGAACCCACCAAGTTTCTGGGTTATAGGCTCATACTACCATACCTGACACAACATAACTTTTTGATTGGATGGATAAATAAGAATGACTTGTGTGTGTGTGCGTGCGTGTGTGGCACCTCTACAAGATGTGGGCATCTTGTAGAGTCTCAGTCTATCTAATGCTGCCACCCTTTAATAAAGAGTCTCAAGTTGTGGAGACCCCCAACCATAAAATTACCTTTGTTGCTACTTTATAACTTAATTTTGCTACTGTTATGAATCATAATATAAACATCTGTGTCTGGATGGTCTTTGGCCATCCTGGTGAGAGAACTTTCTATACCTTAGTTTTTGAGACAGTGTTCCTCATTGACAAGAAGCTCACTAAGTCAGTGAGATCCCAGGACTGTGCCTGTCGACACTCAAAACGCCACAGTTAGAGGCACCCACATGATATCTCCAGCTTTTATGTGGGTGCTGGGCATTTGAACTCAGGATCTTAGGCTGTAGAGCTAGCTTTCCCATCCACAGCCCCTAGTGTTGCTTTTCAGCTAAGCAACCACACTGGAATAAGTAAGTTTAAGGAAATGGTCAAGCCAGGGAAAGGTACAAGATGAGGAGGGGGATGTTTTGGAATTAAGACATATTGGGCTGGAGAGCGGGCTCAGAGGTTAAGAACACGGAACATGGGCAGCTTTTTCAAAGGGCCACTTTCAATTCCTAGCCCCAACTCAAGGGTCCACAATGGTCTATAATCCGACTTCCAGGGGATCCAATGCCTTCTTCTAGACACCAAATATACAAGTAATGTACAATTAGATGTGCATCTAGGCCCTTACACATAAAATAAATAAAATCAATGAAATTTTAAAAAAAGATTTGTCTGGACCTCACATAAGCTGGATTCTTAGTGTGTTCCTCCACCCCACCCCCAAGAAAAGAAGATAGCTAAGCCATTAAGAGTGTGTGCTTCACGTCCAAAGGACCTGACTTTGGTTCGAGTTGGGCGTCTCACAACTGAATGTGTAACTCCTTCACCTGGGGATCCAATACCCATTTCTGCCCTCTCTGGCCACCTGAATACACTGCCATATACACAGAAATAAAAATAAGGGGCTGGAGAGACGGCTCAGCTCTACAACCACCTGTATCTCCAGTCTCAGAAGCCCTAGACATGCACATGATGCACAGAGACATACATTCAAGAAAACACTGATATACATGACATAAAATGAATCTTTAAAAATAAAAAATTTCAAAGTTCTTAAAAGAGAGCAATGCGTAGCTACTACAAAGTGACAAAATACATTATTACAGGAACTTTCTAACAAGCCGATCCCTTCTGAACCCAGAGGCGGATAATTCAGTCTCGGACGTGGAGGAAGCTGGCGATTCCCTTAAAACAGCCTCCCATGTCCGGGTCGGCTTCCAGAACGCTTCAGAGCGATAGATAGTTCGCTCAGCCGGCCAGCTTCGTGCGCCTGTTCCCGCGCTCCGAGGGGGCGGCGGCCCGGGAGAGCAGCTATGCAGAACCGACCCACGCGTGTTCCAGGCCGGCTGGGGGCCAGAGTCCTGAGGACCGGAACTCCGGAGCCCACGAGCCGCGGGGACCTCGCGACCCCCGAGGCCCACGCCCTGGGGACCTCGACAGTCCTGAGTGAGGCGTGAAGCGTGAGAACCACCCTCCTTTCGCCTGAGGCCGAATCGCTCACCCGACGGCACGTAGTCCTCATCCTCGTCCGACGTGGAGAAGTCTTCGGAGTCGAATTCCTCCATACTGCTGTCACTTGGGGCCTGCTACCAATACGACTGCGGCCACTACCCCAAAATAGCGAAGCTCTAGGGCGAGACCATAGAGGTACAGGACCAGCAGCTAGGGCCGCCCCTAGAGGCGAGCGCACATGCGCAGACAGTGCCACGTGGTCAAAGACGACACTTCCGGCTGGTGCAGTTGGTCAGTCTACACACACCGAGCCCTTGTGGGATTCCGGACACTCCCGGAAGCGATGCATGCTGGAGCTTGTAGTTTTCAGTGCGACCTTGCATCCGTGATTGAGAATGGCTTATCTGCGGAAATAGTTCTTTCTCTTTATATCTGTCTTTTTATTTTCAAATTTGCTCACTGGCTAATATTTTTTGTAACTCTAAAATCAGTGATTAAAATGTCACTCCCGGACATGCGCAGCGAGTAAAAACTGAGAGTTGAAGAGATGCTAAAGTTTCCATAAACTTTTGAGCAAGGCTGAGGCTCCGCCTACTTGATTCTGTTCTCTCGCTAGAATCGAGTCATTTAATGTAGTTTAGTGCCTTTTCCCCTGCAGTTTTGTTTTTTTCTGGGTGATTTTGCTGCCTAAAATGGCTCCCAAGAACTACCGAAACTCTGTCTAATATTCTAAGCGCAAGAAGACTTTCATGTGCTTTCCTGAGAAATTCTACCTGTTAAGTAAGCTACATTCAGGCCTGAGTTACAAGTACTGTCGGCAGTAAGTTCAACATTAATGAATCAACAATCCGGTAATCACCTAAAAGAGAAAAGGAAATCCGCTTATCTGTGAGGGAAGCCACTGCACAAAGTGCTAAATTGACACAGTGCATATGAAACAACAGGAAAGATGGATGGAAAAGCAGTTAAGTTTGTGAGTATGTGAGGATTGGAGAGACGGCCCGAAGGTTAACAGTACTTGTTGCTTTTGCAGCAAAACTAGGTTCGGTTCCTAGCATCCCCGACTTGGTGGTTTACTACTGCCCTGGTTCTGACCTCAGTGAGCACCAGGCATGTACGAGGTACACTTACATACACGCATGCAGACACTTATACATAAAATAAAAATAAGCAAAATCTTGAAAACTTGGTGGATTCGTGAGGTGGCCTGTCAGAAAACCATAAGGTGAAACTGAAAGACAAACAATTTTTCATTTTTACGCCTCAAACACCACCTTTCTCAACGAGCATCATGATCAAGGTATAATTACAGCTTTCAAGACATAGGACACGAGGAAGCTTTACTCTAAACTTTGTTTTTTGTTTTTTCAAGACAGGGTTTCTTTGTGTAGCCCTGGCTGTCCTAGAACTCTCTCTGTAGACCAGGTTTGCCACAAACTCACAGAAATCGGCCTGCCTCTGCTTCCCGAGTGCAGGGATTTAAAAAAAAAAACAACTTGCTGTTTGGCAGTACTGCAGGATGCAGTGGGTTAGCCAGCCCACTGTGGCTAATCTGCTCAACTTTGGCTTGCTTCCATGTCCAGCTCATTTTGGAAGGTTTTTTTTTTAAGGCCAACAAGAAAACCACCACGATGAATTACTTACTGAAAGTCACTCACTAAAAGCAAAGTCGTTGGTTACATTGACAGAGTATGGGATGCTATCAAACCAACTCTATCAGTACATATTGGAAAAATGTTTGGCCAGACTATAGAAGTTTTTGAAGTTACCTCAGGGGGAAATGTGTGTACACACTGTACTGAGAATAATCGAAGTCTTGGAGCACATGAAGGAGGAAAATGTGGAGGAAACCTTAGCAGAGAAATCAGTAGGACCAACCAATGCACCGGATGAATGGGCAAAACATGGTGGGAGTTGACCATGAGGATGGCAATGGGAATCAGCCTCAGAGCACACAGCCGCCAAAATACCTGCGTGGAATACTGTTTAAAGGGGGCTGGGGAGGGCGACATAAAAGAATGTGACTCAAGCTTGATTGTGCCCTCAAATTTAAGCAGGTCACCTCCTCTGGCCCTTACACTGAGTTGCTTAACAAAATGAAACAGAAAGCCCTGTGTGGTGGCACACGATTTTAATTCTAACACTCAGGAGACAGAGACAGGTAGATATCTATGAGTTCAAGGCCAGCCTGATCTCCATAAAGCGTTCCGGGTCAGGTCAGTCACTACATAGTGATACTCTTTTTTTGGGGGGGGGGGGGGAAGAGGTAGGATCTCTCTGTGTAACTTTGTCCTGGAACTCACTATGTAGACCATGCTGGCGGTGAACTCAAAAGATCCGCCTGCCTCTGCCTCCTGAGTGCTGGGATTAAAGACTTGGGTTTGTGCCACCACCGCCCAGCTGTGATACTCAATTTTTTAAAAAGAATTTAAAAAACAAAGAAAAAAAGAGAAGATAAAGGAATGAGGCAGAAAACAATAATGCAAATTTTCAAGCCGGACTGGGAGGGAGGGGAAAATGTCACGTCATCACGTCATCAAGACGTAAGAACTGCTGGAACCTGACGTATCCCGCGCTTCCTCTCAGACAGAATAAGCCCCACCTATATGTCCCTTGGTTTTCAGGAAGCAAGCCAAAGTTGAGCTAGTTAGCCATGGTGGGCTACCTAACCCACTGCATCCTGCAGTACGGCCGAACATCGACATCGAGGGGGGGTTTTTTTGGTTTTTTGGTTTTGTTTTGTTTTTTTGGGGGGGTGTTTTTTTGGTTTGTTTTGTTTTGTTTAAGATTTTATTTATTTTATGTATATGAGTACACTGTAGCTGTCCTCACACAAACCAGTAGAGGGCACCGGATCCCATTACAGGTGGTTGGTTGTGAGCCACCGTGTGATTGGTGGCTAGTAAACTCAGGACCTTTGAAAAAGCTGCCAGTGCTCTTAACCGCTGAGCCAGCAAACAGCGAGCTCTCGTTGTTTTTATATATAGTTTTAAGTGCTTACTCTTTTTTTTTTCTTTTTTCTTTTTGGAGTTCATTTGTGCACACCACTGTGCTCACTGTGAGAATTGTACAGTATCATGCTTTCTGTACTGTTTCTCTCTTTTTTTGGGGGGGGAGGGGTTCGAGACAGGGTTTCTCTGTATAGCCCTGGCTGTCCTGGAACTCTGTAGACCAGGCTGACCTTGACCTCAGAAATCCACCTGCTTCTGCCTCCGAAATGCTGGGATTAAAGGCATGCGCCACCACTGTCCAGCTTGTATTGTTTCTCATATCTAATGACTATGAAAAAAGTACAGCTTCCGTTCAGAAGTGTCTTACATCTAAATGTTGCGAGTGAAATGCATTTACTAGAAAGTGTCCTGTATTTATAAGGTGTCTGAACAAAACAACCTAACACGTACTTGTGTGTTGATCCCCTGACAAGTGACCACAGACTCACAGGGACCTGACCCAAAGGCATTCAGTATTTGCAAATTCAGCATTAGACAACCCTTTATACCATAGTAACTTCAATCTACCATGTTCTAGACTACACATGGACACATTAGTCTTTTCCTTCCGGTGAATCCATAAAGCTCTATATAAGCTACCATTTTTCAGATTAAAGATTTATTTATTTTATGTATATGAGCACATCATTGTTCTCTTCAGACACACCAAAAGAGGGCATCAGATCTTACTACAGATGGTTGTGAGAAGCTGCTGGGAATTGAACTCAGGACCTCTGGAAGAGCAGTCAGTGCTCTTAACTGCTGAGCCATCTCTCCAGCCCCATTCTTCAGATTAAAATATTATCATCATGATCCACTGTGGGAAATGACAACCAGAGACAAACGCAGGCAAGACATTGAGGAGGAGTATTGGCTACTTGTGTGTGTGCCCCCTTGCCTGTGCTTTTGCATCACGAACATGCAGGATCAGAGGACAATCTACAGGGCTCTGTTCTCTCCTTCCACTTTGCAGGTCCCAGGGACTGAACTCAGGTAATCAGCCTTGGTAGCAAGTGTCTTTACCCACTGAGACATTTTGCTGGCCCTAAAAGCAGACTTTTTGTATCTGAAAGTCATAGAATATTAACAAAATTTAAACCTAGTCTTTTGAAGTTCACTATTCTTGGTTTTACTTTCTTTGGATATTATAAGCCTCACTCCACCCCCACCCCTGTGACCAATAGGGTGTAGCCCATCACATAGGGACTCTCCAAAGAAGAAATGTTGAAATTTGCCAGCAAGTCTCCATTTCTCCTAACACTGCATGAAAGTCGAATTCTCAACTAAAAATTCCAACCACTCTGAGAACTATTACATAGTGTCAAGTAATAACTTCTCTCCCCCCCCCCTTTTTTTTTAAAGAAAGGGCCTCTGTTGTGTAGATTGGCCTAACTTGTAACAATACTCTTGCCTCAGAATCAGAGTGGTAAGATCACTGGCCTAAGCCACCTTGCCTCACTATCGGGTTATGTATACTCATGTTCATGTGTACACGTAAGTGTGGGTATGCAGGTATGTGTGTGTGTGCTTGTGGAGAATAGAGGTTGGTATTGGATGTCTTCCTCAATCTTGCTATCTTATTTTGGACAGGGTCTCTCTGACTTGAAGCCAGAGCTAGCTACCTTACCGTGAAACCCCCTCCCTCCATCTCCTGAGCACTAGGGTTACATGGGGGGAACTCCACACCTGCCCAGCATTTGCATGGGTGCTGGAGACTTGACTTTGGGTCCTCATGCTTACGTATGAAGCAATTTTTTTTACCAATTAAGCACGTCCCTGGCTTTCAGATGCTTTTTTTTCAAGACAGTGTTTCTCTGTGCAGCCCTGGCTGTCCTAGAACTCACTCTGTAGACCAGGCTGGCCTCAAACTAAGAAATCTGCCTGCCTCTGCCTCCCGAGTGCTGGTATTAAAGGTGTGTGCTACCACTGCCCAGCTTCCAGATGCTTTTTTAAAGTGGTGCTTGGCAAGTTCATTAAAGCTCTAAAACATGCACTGGTCCATCTAGAAGGCCAGCAGTATGAGTTCAAGGCTCTGGGTTTGATCTCTAGCAATAAAAATAAAAAAGATTAAAAAAAGAAAAGGGGTCAGCTCTTAAAAAATAGATGGGTTTCAAACAGAGTCTCAGCTTCTCTTTAAAAAATAATTTTATTTTATTTTATTTTATTTTATTTTGAGACAGGGTTTCTTTGTGTAGCCCTGGCTGTCCTGGAACTCACTCTGTAGACCAGGCTGGCCTCGAACTCAGAAATCCGCCTAGCCTCTGCCTCCCAAGTGCTGGGATTAAAGGCGTGCGCCACCACTGCCCAAAAAATGATTAAATATAGCAACATTAGGTCATCATCCAGCAGGACAAAAATAGGCTAGAGACAGGCGACAGACGTCCCTCTACTCAGGGGCGACACAGTTAGACCAGTGCCCAGTCTCCAACTCTTGTAAGGTGTTTGACTCACTGTTGTTTTGGCAGTAATTTAAGGGATCATCTTGCCAAATTCAGCACCTTTAGCTCTTCTTCTTCCAGCCTCCACTTTCAAGTGTGGGTTATCACTTATGGAAACCAGAAATTCCTTTCATATGTCTCAGGTCCACAGACGCAGGGGGATCTCTGGCTGAAACCTCACAGTTCATACGTGATGCTCTGTGTCCTTCCAGGATGGCACAAACATGTTTCTTGATCTGACCAGTAGTCACATAAGTGCACACATGTATAAAATTACCAAGCTCTAAGTCAACATTCGTGTCCTTACTATACATAAACGAACTACTTAAAAGCATCACATCTGAGTGTGGTGGTGCACACCTTTAATCTCAGCAGAGGCAGGCAGATCTCTGTGAGTTTGAGACTAGCCTGGTCTACACAGTGAGTTCCAGGACAGCCAAAGAAAACAGTAAGACACTGTCTCAAAAAATATTTTTTTTGAACAAGACAAAGAATGGATGATAAATTACCCCAAACTGAGTGACCAAACTTACTGAAAACCGGAGAGGAATATTAGCCACTGAGGACATTATAGAAATCTGTGGAGTTCTTCCAGTAGACCATTGAAATTGTAAATTATTAGCCAGGCAGTGGTGGTGCACGCCTTTAATCCCAGCACTTGGGAGGCAGAGGCAGGAGGATTTCTGAGTTCGAGGCCAGCCTGGTCTACAAAGTGAGTTCCAGGACAGCCAAGGCTACACAGAGAAACCCTGTCTCGAAAAACCAAAAAAAAAAAAAGAAAGAAATTGTAAATTATTTGCATACTACTTGGCCATGCTAGTATAGGATCATATAAAAGCCTTTTTTCACATATATGGTGTACATGTATGTTCTAGTGTGTGTGTAGGCACACATTCATGTGGAGGGCAGAAGTTGACATGAGTTGTCTTCCTCATGCAATATTTAGTGAGGCAGGGGATCTGAGCTCTGGTTCTCATGCTGGCACAGCAAGTCCTTTATCCACTGAGCCATCTTTCCAGACCCCATACAAAGCTTTTTGATACGAATAAATGACCTGATCAGTAGAGCTAATGAGTGATGTTCACTTCAAGCACAGCTTCACCACGTTTCCTGAAAAATAATTTAGCTATAAATTATTATAATGATGAACATAAGAGAAATACAGTTAAACATATAGAATTTTATTATAAAAGATTACGATAGAAATCCAATTCCAGGGTTTGGCAAGATGACTCAGTGGTTTAAAATGGCTGTCCTCTAACCTCTACTTACAGGCCATGACAAGCACATGCCCATGCTCCCACCAGTAAATAAATGAAAAGTGGGAGTTGGGGGAAAGGAATCCAGGCATGGTAGCACATGCCTTTAATCCCAGTACTTGGGAGGCTAGGGCCAGCAGCTCTCAGTTCCAGAACAGCCTTAAACAAGTTTCAGGCCAGCCATGGCTGCACAGTAGGTCCTGTCCAGAAAAAAATAATTAGAGAAAAAAATAAAGAAGAAAAGGAAGAGGAGGAGGAAGAGGAGGAGGAGGAAGAGGAGGAAGAGGAAAGAGGAGGAAGAAGAGGAAGAGGAGGTGGTGGTGGTAATAGTAGTAGTAATAGTACTAGGTGGGGGGGGGGGGAGAAAAGGCAACTCCAGAGCCAAGTGTGGTGGTACACCTGTAATCCCAGTACTTCAGAGGCAGAGACAGGAAGACTGCCACAAATTGAAGGCCAGCCTGGGCTTCATGAAGAGTTGGAGGCTAGCCAAGGATACATAGCAAGAGATTGCCTCAAATGAAATCTAAAAACAAACAAAAAAAAATCACGATCCCAACTCAAAGAATTCAAAGTAATTCTTTATTGATAATAAACAATTTATACTAGCATTAGAAATGTCAGTAGAAAAATAATATTTAAATAAATCTCTAATGTATAAAGATTTGATCATTTTGACTAGAGCAGTTAAGTGCAATAACCTAATATAAAAAGTTAAACTGATTTTGGTCATAACCAGTCTTACACAGTACACAAGAAAGAAATACAAGTTCACAAAACCTTCTGCGCGTGGACCATTAATGGCACCAGGGCTTCACATTCCAGGAAAGAGTTCCTTAGGGAAGGTTGGCATGTCCCGCACTGTCACAATAACTTAAGGGAAACCAGGGACAATGGACATTGGAATCAAAAGCCAACATACAATTTAAAAACCTAAAGGACACAGGAAGGACACCATTACTCACAAGAAGTGCTGCTCGCCCGCCGCTCCCAGCAGTTCCTAAGTGGTGTCTTGCTGCAATGGAAGTGTGCAACCTAGAGATGCATCTTGCTCACAATCATTACACTTTTGCACATGAACTTAATGTTTACCCCAGAATCCCACTAAAGCATCGAGGAATCAGCTTTTGGTTGGGGGTTGCTTCTCTATCTAAGAACTTAAAAGAGGATGAGAAGGGGAAACACAGACACAGGAATCAGGGTCCAAGAAAGTCCTTAAAGTCCTTACTGGGAGGAAATTCCTCAAGGTGATGTGTTTAACATAAGCCATGGCAAATAACTAGAGTCTGAGACAAGAGAAGGAAGAGAAATGGCGATTCAAGTGGAACGCACTCTATCATTCAAATGGTTTCTTCTTGAAAACATTTCAAGCCACAGAGCTCAGTCTATAGACTCTACATACATTTATCCACAAAAGAATACTTCACACAGCGCTTGGTGGTGCATGCGTTTAGTCCCAGAACTTGGGAGGCAGAGGCAGGTGAATCTGTGTGAGTTCAAGGCCAGCCTGATCCACAAAGTGGGTCCAGGACAGCCAAGGCTATTACACAGAGAAACCCTGTCTCAACAAAACAAAACATCCCCCCCGCAAAAAAAAAAAAAAAAAAAAAGAATGCTTCACACACTTTGGGATAGATGAAACACTCAGTAATTGGAAAATACATTTCAAGTTCAAGTTTTTGTTTTTAAAGCTGATGAAACATGAAAACAAAAACACCCTAACTTTTGTGTCTTGGTTGCAAATACAAATAACCTAACATTCTAATCATGAATGAATATGTTCACGAGTTTTTTTTAGGGCAACAGCCAACCACCTATTCACCTATGTGCTTAGTGTGTAAAATTACATCCCAAAGAAGGCTTGGTAACACAAGGCATCCTTCCAGTGATGCTATCAGCGCCCACAAGGCCCAGTACAACATTCCAGTTTCTCCAGCTGAAAGGATGGTTTCCAAATTCAAGGACCCTCAGATTGAAAATGGAAATCTTTTGTCGGGAGAAAGATTTGCTCTTCTTGCTGGGGAATATGAAGAGCCATTTATTCACATTTTAGTCACCCACCAGATCTGACCGTCACTATACTTTTGACGATTGATGCTCAAAAGGAAAGAGCCATCCCTGCTGTTTCCCCTGATGCCATTACTGAGCAAATTGATCCACTCAGCTATTTTATCAAATTTTAAAATCACGTGTACATGGGGGACAGGAAGTATGTGCATATGGGTGCAAGTGTTACAGAGGTCCTCTTGGGTATTTAAAGAGAAATTTTAATTACATTTATTTATGTGTGCATGTGGAGAGCAGAGACCACGGCAGGAGTTGGTTCTCACAATCAACCACGTGGATCCTGAGAACCTGCTGAACGATCTTGCCAGCCCCTCCTGGCTACTAGTTAACCAGAAGCTGAGAGCATATTGCTTTAAGATAAATTTATTTCCTCATAGGTTGTGAGCCTTAATCTCACAATGAAAATTTTCTTTTAAAAATGTCAGTTAATCACCAGAAGCTACTTTTAAAACAGGTATTTTATTGTAGTTTCTACAAAACCATTGAATTGAAGAAACGTGCCTAAGTTCTGCACTCCCTTTCCCTTCTGAAGGTCACAGTTTGGAGGCCTTTTTAAGGAAAAACAAAGGCAGTAGAGTTAAAAATTAAAATAGCCAAAATCAAGTTTAAAACTCCTACTACTCTTTCAGGATATAAATTCTACGGAAGAAAAATAAGAAGGCTGGATGGGTTTGTCTGAAGAGGAAGTGTTAGGCACTTTCTGGGAATGGATACTCAAATACTGCAAGAGCGGGCTGAGGAGACACCGCTAGGTAAACACAGTGTGAGGAAAACTAGCAGTCACTAAGCCCTCAGCACATTGCACAAGCACAGGCTCATCCCTCAACGAAACCACCAAGAAAACCTCTAACAGAATCCTGCAAGTATCTCATCTGTGCCTGAATGCCCGAAGAATATCCTAACCTACCTGGTTACCTGGTTTTGAAGTTCAAGTCAAGCCACTTAAGAAAGTCTGTGTGTTTTCAGAGACAGTAAATAAAATGGATAGTGTTAAACATGACAAGATGTCATGGACATTCTTTGAGAAAAGGAACCTTGATTAGGCATGACAGTGATGCCTATTGTCCCAGCTATTCAGGAGGCTGAGGCGGGAGGATGCCTTGAGTCCAGGAGTTTGGACCAGCATGGGCAACAAAGCAAGACCTCATGTCTTTAAAACAAATCAAAAACAACAACAAAAAACAAAACAAAAAAAAAACAAAACTGAAACCAAAAAACCTCAAGTAGCTAGCTTATTTTGATCAAATGATAAATTCACATCTCTTGAAACATATTAAATAATCAGAGGTCAAGATAGTTATCTATAACATGTCACATTCTCAGTGGTCACCTACTTTTGACAGTGGAACCAAAGCTGTTGCTTTGAACTCTACTTCACTTCTCCTTCCTGTTACATTCCACCAGTTTGTTCTCAACCAACCCGAGCCAGCTTGGCTTTACTGCCAGGACGCTAACTTTCAGTACAGTGCAGCCTGCCCCCTTGAATCAAGCAGCGGTCTCCACTGTTGCTAGGAAACAGCAATAATACATTTTGCACAGGAAGGATGCAGACTCCTAGGCATTGCTGGCTTGGGTGACGGTGTGCGCGTGTAAAACTTCTTAAGTTGCCACAAGAGAAGAAACGCCAAGGAGCTTGTTTTGGCCAGAAATGACGGGTGTCCACTAGGGTCTTCAGTTTCTGGAGCTTCAACTAGAAGAAAGGACTGAGACGGTCTTCACACTCTGACACCTTCTAGCTGCTTCCATTTGAGGAATGAAGAAACCATGACACTGTCCATTCCTTCTGAGGAGTCTATAAAACTCAGGGATGACATATCACAGTGGAAGAGCATACGCTATAGAGTGGCTAAAACCCGTAAAAAAGAGACAACCACTACACAGAACGTCTGCCCGGTGCCCAGCGTGAGGGCTTCAAAGGGGATCATCTCCTTCCCCGCTGCCCGGTACACCCCAGCAATTGCTGCACCTGGTTCAAATTCAAGCGTGTTGAAGGAGAGAGAGAAAAAAAGTAATTAGTAAACAAAACCTGAGATTAATGACATCACAAAAATAGAAGATTTAAAAATTTCCCTGTCCAGAGATAAGTTTCTATTATTTAGTTATGAACAGAAAGTTTTGTGCTCGGTCCTTTCTGGTAACCACGCTAACTTTCCTAGTGCAGTTTGCAAGTCAGCATCTAGATTTGAACTCCCTTAGCTTGAGCATCTCCTATTTACTGAATGATCTGAAGTGACGGTTGAGATGACAAGACAGCAGTTCCCTCTTGGGAATAGCATCTCCCCTCCCTCGCTCTCTTACTAGTTGACCCCATGCCTATGGTCACCAAATACATTCTTGGCGATGGATGACAATCTACTGAGATAGATTAAGAAATGATTCCAGGGCACAGGGGATCTGACCTCCACATGCTATTAAATGGAGGATTCCATTCAAGAAAGAAAAGAGGGAGAAATCAACACGGGATTCCAAGGACACAGGGTCCCTGAGGACACAGGGCCCCTTCTGTTTCCCAGGTTGCTATTTCCCTTTCTATAGTCACTACAACCTCCTGGAGAACAGGAGCCCAGAACAAAACCACCGGTGCCGACCCAGACACCCTATCTCATCTTCTCCATGCAGACCTGTGTTGACCCAGCTATCTGAGAGTCACAGACACTCAGGAAACACAGTCATCGCAATCCAATTGTCTACAGGGAGGTAGAGGGTGTGGCTCAGTGACAAATCATGTGCTTAGGATGCACAAGGCTGTGGGTTCCATTCTCAGCACCTCAAAATAAAAAAAAAAAAACCTACAAATTCTTAAAGTGACACGAGATGTTATTAATGTTTTAAGAAGCAGTGTTAGATATTTGACTTTGCCTCCAGCGGCCATCAGTGCCACCAAGGTGTCAGAGCACGAGTCTCATGGGGCCTCTATAACTGAGCTTTCTTAAAGAAAAGAAGAAAAAAGGAAGCAGCCTGAGGAACCTGACCTGGGTCCTCACGAGATACAGAGGAGGAGGAGGAAAGAAAAGAAAATCCAAGAGAACAGGAAAAGGAAACACTACCGGAAAGGAAAGCCTTGGAACAGAGATGAGCACGTGCTCAGCTACTGTGCGCCAACTATGGCGCAAGGCCCTCGGCATCCAAGGGCGTGGTCGGGTACGGCCACCCCTGCTTTACTGTCTCGGGCCAGAAAGTCCGTGTGGATACTGCAGCATTTAGTGACACAGAACACAGAGAAACAAAGCTACAGCATCTAAAGAGAGAGAGGGGGGTGGGGAAGGAAGGAAAAAAAAAAGAAAGAAAGCCAATCAAAGAGACCAAATGAACATTTCTGCTCAAAGATCCGGGTTTAAATTTACAGTAAAAATAAATAGGTGACAAATTAGGAATATTACATTCCTTTTTTTTTTTTCGAGGCAGGGTTTCTCTGTGTAGCCCTGGCTGTCCTGGAACTCACTCTGTAGACCAGGCTGGCCTCGAACTCAGAAATCCGCCTGCCTCTGCCTCCCAAGTGCTGGGATTAAAGGCGTGCGCCACCACCGCCCGGCGGAATATTACATTCCTATGTTTTAGAAATACATTTATGATTTTATAGATATTTTCTGTAATATAAATATATTTATATATTTTATAATATAAATATATTGTATATAACATATATTTTAAAATAGCTGGGACTGGAGAGGTGGCTCAGTGATTAAGAGCACTGGCTGCTCTTCCAGTGGACCCGGGTTCAATTCCCAGCACCCACCAGGGAGCTCACAACTGTCAGCAACTCCAATATCTGACACCTTCACACAGACACACACATGCAGGCAAAACACCAATATACATAAAAAATAATTATTTAAAAAAAAAACACACCAAAATACAACCTGTGACTACTAATGCACAGTATGATTTTTATTTTCATTTTAAGTTTATATTTCTAGAAAAGAAATACACAGGCTTCTTTCTGTTCTGTGTATAAATTTAAAAATGATTTATCATTTTTTATTCCTCTAGTTGTGTCAAGGACATGAAACAAAACAAAGACAAAAGAAAGAAGCGGGTTTAAAAATAGTTTCTAATTTCCATGTTACTCTAATCTTTAGTCAGGAAGTCTGGGGTGGGGAACACAGGGGATTGAAAAACACAAATCAGATACTTCCTTTGTGTGCGGTGCTGGGGTCAAACCCAGGCCTCAGACATGCTATGTCAGCTTTGCCTAGCCCTCAATTATCTTCCTAAACAGATTTATTCTCCATCCCTAAAGGAGCCAACACCCAGAAGAGTGGAAGCAATCAGTGAACCCTTCTGCAAATCCCAGGTCAAGGGAAACAGGATCAGAGAGGTGCTGAGACTTCCACGGGTAAATGCTTTAATTTTGCTAGTGGCCCATCTCAAAGCATTTAAAATCTGACTTGGAAAGCCAAAGAGATTGGCCAGGTAAGGAACTTGAGAGTTAAAAAAAAACAACAAAATAAAACCCAATAAAGGACTATATTAAAAAATAAGATCCACACTTAAAAGCCAACTCTTTAAAACTCATTGTGTTTGTGTGTACATGAAAGCGCATACACACACACACACACACACACACTTTCCCCCTCCCATTGCTAGAAACCAAACCCAAGGCTTTGTGCTTGCTAAGCAAGCATTTTGCCACTGAGCTAAATTCCCAGCCCCACCATGCCCCCACCGCCCATTTCTAAAATGAACCCTAAAACTAGGCAACTAACCACGTTACAAGTTTTCGACTGGTGTTTTGACATCTAACATACTTGTCAAGATTCCAGCAGTGATTGGTCCCACGACGCCCATGAACAGGATGCTGACAGACACCAACCTACCATATTTGTGATGTCTGAGGGTGAAGAGGGCCAGCAGGCCGGCAGGAACATGAAAGAACACAGAAGACATCAGTGCCCACAGGAACACACCATACCACATCTCTGTGAGGGGAGAGAAAGGCGAAGCTGGTTGAAGCTGGAGCCACCAGCATTCCCAGTGAGGCGCTGCCAAGGGCGCGGCCCCCGCCCCTGCACCCACTCTTCCCACTCTTGTCAGCAGGAAGTTGTCTATAGTGGGTTTTGCTGTTGGTGTTTTTGTTTTGTTTTGTTTTTTAAAGTTGGGTGGAGAAAACTTTTTTTTTTATTAGATTTATTCATTTTATTGTATGTGTAAGTGTTTTGCCTCTATGTATGAACCTATGTACATGTTTGGTGCCGGTGGAGGTCAGAAGAGGACGTTGGATCTCCTAGAACTGAGTTACAGATGGTTGTGAGCCACCGGTTGGGTGCTGGGAGTTGAACCTGCGCCCTCTGCAAGAGCAGCATGTGCTCTTAAGCTATGAGCCTCCTCCCCAGCACCTTGTTTCTGTTATTGGGAGACAGGGTCTCATCATGTGGCCCAGGATAGCCTCATACTCTACTGAGTACGTATCCGAGGCTGGCCTTGAACTCTGATCCTCCTGCCTCCCTTGTGTATTGTAAGCATCTACCACCATGCTAAGCTTTATTGAGTTTTTAAAGGGTTCAAAAACTTCCACTCACAGGTGATCAGCTGTTTAAATACAGCAGGACTTATTTAGACCCATTTATAGGACTTGGGGACACAGTAACAAGGCAGTTCCAGGAGAGGTAGGAGGAAAGTTCTCACCCTAACCTGACTGCTGGTTAGCACCCAGATCTGACCTGCAGCCTCCAGAACTGCCAGCCGTTACAACGGTCTAGCCTGTGGAGTTTTATCACAGCCTGGCTGTAACAAACACCCACACACTCACACATGCTGATTCCCCTGAAGCACAGCATCTACCCAAGGAGGGCTACCAGGATCCTACTGGCACCATCCTGAGCTGTGGAGTGCAGCACACAGGGGTGAGCCACCCCACCCACCTACCCCCTACACTATGTGTTAACCGCCACCCCAGCCGTATGTGTTAACTACTTCAGTGCCCACATATAGTACCACTTAAAACACTGAGGGGGAAAGGAGCCTTGATTACATTAAATGAGTAGTTTATAAAAATACTCTCAGGATGAGAGTATTTATGAGACTTTAAAAGCTATCACAAACTTAAAAAAACACTTAAAAAAAAACCTAAGTGATTTCTTTTTAATCTACTGCACCTTAATTTGCCAGCTGTTTAATAGCTATTTATTGATCAATGTAGAGTGCTTTTAGTTTCCCTGGCTCAATACAAGGCTGAAAATGTTTCTGTCTTTCGGCATGTCCTTGTTCACTGCTTCGAACTGAGCACAGTGTCAGCTAGGTCTTCCCTGGCAGCTGTATTGATGGTTTTTGCTGTAACACAATCTTTTGGCTGAAGGTTCTGTGAACTGGGAAGTCCAAGATTGTGGGGGCCTTCTTTTTTACTCCTCCCATCTCTCCCTCTCCTTCTCCCTCTGTGTGTGTGTGTGTGTGTGTGTGTGTGTGTGTGAGAGAGAGAGAGAGAGAGAGAGAGAGAGAGAGAGAGAGAGAGAGAGAGAGAGAGAGAGAGATTGATTGAGATTACAAGTGTATGGGCACACATGTGGAGATAGTTTGCCATTGGGTGCTTCTTTGAAGGCTCTCTTCCTCATTTTTGGAGGTCGAGCATCTCACGTGAATGCAAACCTCACTAATCCAGCCCATCTAGCTAGCCAGCTCGTCCCAAGGATCCCTTCTTTGCCTCCCAGATGCCAGGACTACAAGTTAGCCACCATGTCCATGCAGCATTTATATTGGGATTGGAGATTCAAACTCTGGTCCTGGTGGTATCAAAGCTCTGGGTTCAATCTTGAGTAAGATACATACATGTACATACACACAAAGCTTTCAGATATCGGAAGAGCAGAGTCACGTGGTGAGCTGTGTCCTCCAGATAATACGGAATTAACAAACAGGCTTGCTGATGACCAGCTCTGCCTTTAACCCCCAAAACTGGGCCATCCTGGCCTCAAGATCACTCCAGTCTAAAAGAACAGGAACAAGAATGCCAGGCAAGCCAGCGGCCACCCTTTCAGCTTGCTTTTCTCCAACCTTATGTTCCAGGTCAAACAGCTGGGTAAACTCCTGCACCTGGGTGAACCTTTGTAAAGCTGGGGTTCTAAGCAGACCACACCTGTCCCCCTGAGGACTAGGGTCTTGTCCACTCCTGTGACTCCCTGCTGGAACTAGGCCGCCTGGATGCTCCTGGCCCATCAGTCTACATCAGTCAACGGTGCACTCCTTGCTTGCCAACTGTCTCCTGTCTGCCAGGTGCTACCATCCCCCCGGCTCTAACAATGACTTACTCTCAGGATGACTGACTATGGCCTGGAACCTCTCTCCTGATTCTACTTGCCTTGGTCAGTGTTCTATTGCTGTGAAGAGACACCATGACCAAAGCAACTCTTCTAAGAGAAAGCAATGAACGGGAAGCATGTAAACAATTTCAGATGGTGAGGCCATTATCACCATAGTAGGAAGCATTTAGGCACTAGAGCAGTAGCTAAGAGCTTACAACCTGATCCACAGGCACCAAGTAGAGAGGGACAGAGACAGAGACAGGGCCCGATGTGAGCTTTTGAAACCTTAAAGACTACCCCCAATGACATACCTCTTTCAATAAGACCATACCTCCTCCTTAACCTTTCCAAAACAGTTCCACCAACCAGGGGACTAAGCATTCAATCTTATGAGCCACGAGTGTGGTAGCATTCTTTTTCAAACAATAGCCAAGGCTGGCCTTGAATTCAGGCCTGAGCCCAGGATGGTTGGCCTCAAATTCACAACCATCCCACCTCAGCCATCCAAGTGCTGTGTGCCGCCATACCTGATCACTTTGTGGAAAGCAGCGCTCCGTCCCTGGCACACTCCAGTCACTTACTCTGCCCTCTCTCCTGTCTCTCCCAGGTATGGTGTCTTTCCTTTTCTCCATGTCTCCATGGAACGAGCGATCCATATGGGAGGGCTTTTGCTTTGTCTGTCAAGGCCCTTCTAACAGACACCCCAATACAACAGGGCTGGAGAGATGGCTCAGCAACTATGAGCCATTGCTACTCTTGCAGAGAACCAGAGTTCACGTCCCAAACCCCACATCGAGCAAATACCTCCAACTCCAGCTCCCAGAGGTTCAATGCCCTCTTCTGTTTCTTGTGGGCATCTATACACATATGCTCATACACGTAAATAAAAATAAACTTTAAGGGCTGGAGAGATGGCTCAGTGGTTAAGAGCACTGACTGTTCTTCCAGAGGTTCAGAGTTCAATTCCCAGCAACTACATGGTGGCTCACAACCATCTGTAATGGAATCTGATGCCCTCTTCTGGTGTGTCTAAAGACAGCTATAGTGTGTGCATATACATAAATCTTTTTTTAAAAAAAATCTTAAAAAGATACACCACTTATTTAGTAAATGAATAACTGACTTGTCCAAGGTGGATCTACAGCAAAAGCATGATCAAAAAATCCTATTGGGTTTGCTCAATTTGAAATTAATTTAGTGAAACCCTATGTTTGGAAAATGAATGTCATTCCCGACTGTTACAGATGACAACTAAAAGCCGTCCTGGTGGTGCAGGCTTAGAATCGCAGCACTAGCACCAGGAAGGCTCAGGTTCTCTGACCACCTCAGCTTCACAATGAGACCTTGTCTCAAACAAACGAACAAACACAAAGAGACAGCAAAAGAGATCTGAGCAAATTAGAAAGAGGATTTGGCAGAATCCTAGCTGTCCAAATTGCAAAAGCGGATTTAACAAAAAAAAATCAATTCAAAGCTTTTTAGTGCAGAGAAACCACAGAATATTTTAGGGCAATGATCTGCCATGAGTTTGCATAAAGTAGAAGGTAACCTGACCAAAATAGAAAGGGAATCAGGCTCAGGACCCTGAATAAGATTCCTAGTAAGAGGGTCTTAGTGTCTCAAACAGGGGGAAAATGTCCAGTACCCATTATGACCAGAATTCCACATAAAGATGAGACACTGCAGGGTGGGGTGTTTAGGATGCACTCCGGTCAACCTGAGGTCAAGGGCTATCTGCTCTGCATTAGCCTTGTGATTGGCACATTGTGGTCTTACCCATGTTTATACCTCCAATCTGGAGGCTACACTGGCCAGAAGGGAGGCCAGATGAAGGAATGGTCCTAGTAAATGGTGCTTTTAAGTCTCACAGCCAAAGCAGGAGTAAAACCCAAATACATAATGGAGATGAGCATTTTCAGGAGTCTCACAGCCAAAGCAGGAGTAAAACCCAAATACATAATGGAGATGAGCATTTTCAGGAGTCTCACAGCCAAAGCAGGAGTAAAACCCAAATACATAATGGAGAGGAGCATTTTCAGGAGTCTCACAGCCAAAGCAGGAGTAAAACCCAGATACATAATGAGATGAGCATTTTCAGGAGTCTACAGAGATGGCTCAGCAGTGAGGAACAGCTGCTGCTTTTCCAGAGGACCTGAGTTCCAGGTCAGTATCACAACAGAAAAACAAAAAGCTGAAGTAAATAGAAGAGCTGTTCTAGGGTGAACGAGACCAAAGCACCGGGACAACCAAATTCAGAGTGTGGTTCTATTATTACATAACTCTGGCTGGCCCAGAACATGCTATGTGGACCAGGCTGGCTTCCAATTCTCAGACGTCCGATTGTTTCTGACTCCTGAGTGCTGCTGGGGTTCCCGTTGTGAGCCTGCACACCCAGTAACTCTCGATTAGCGTCTGGTCTTAAGCAAGGCTTCTGACAGGGCTCTCTTTTTCTCTGCTCACAGGCCATCTGCCTTTTTTCTTTCTCAGTAAAACAACTCTTTCTCTCATCAAATAAAAACAGAAACAAAATGAAAAATCACAAAGGAGAAACGGCTCAGCGATAAGGAGCGATTGCTGCTCTTTCAGAGGACCCAAGTTTGATTCCCAGCAACCAGGTCAGCTAGCTCGGCCTCCTATAACTCGGCCACCCATAACTCCCCGCCTCAGTGGGCACCTGCACTCATGACCACACACCCAAACACATGCACATATTTAAAAAATATTTTTTTAAAGAAAAAAGATATTTGGTTGGCTGGAGAAATTTTAAATAATGCCTACTTAAATAACATCACTTTACCCGTGTTATGGATTTAAGAAGTGGTGTGATTTAGGGGCACTGTGACAGTAACACCCCTGGTGCAGAAGTTTTGAGCTTAAGAATCATAAAGTGAGCAGGGCGGTGGTGGTGCACGCCTTTAATCCCAGCAGCACTTGGGAGGTGGAGGCAGGCGGATTTCTGAGTTTGAGGCCAGCCTGGTCTACAGAGCGAGTTCCAGGAGAGCCAGGGCTACACAGAGAAACCCTGTCTCAAAAAAACAAAACCAAAAAACAAAAAATCATAGAGCGTCTTGACTTCTATAGTACAGGGAGTTAAAATGTGATATATACACACATGTACATTGATGTGACCACAACAGTAAGAACCAGAATAGACCTGCTTTGCATAATGAGATTTCCATCAACACAAGCCAAATATACAACTGTGGCCCCATGATCTAATGTAGCCTGCCATCTAGGCTTGCCTAACTCCACCTATGATGGTTTCCCAACTGCTGAATGAGCCTCAGCTTTTAAGCAGGTGTGTGACCTTTACCACCCAACCTAAGCTAAGCATATGAATACTTGTTAGTCTTATGTTTCACGTTCTCAGGTTTGGAAAGTTCCCAAATAAGAGAGAAATAAGAAAATGAGTAAGAATAGACTGATTGGGGCTGAAGAGATGGCTCAGAGGTTAAGAGCACTGACTGCTCTTCCGAAGGCCCTGAGTTCAAATCCCAGCAACCACATGGTGGCTCACAACCATCTATAACGAGACCTGACGCCCTCTTCTGATGTGTCTGAAAACAGCTATAGTGTACTTACATATAATAAATAAATAAATCTTTAAAAAAAAAAAGAATAGCCGGGCGGTGGTGGCGCACGCCTTTAATCCCAGCACTTGGGAGGCAGAGGCAGGAGGATTTCTGAGTTCGAGGCCAACCTGGTCTACAAAGTGAGTTCCAGGACAGCCAGGGATACACAGAGAAACCCTGTCTCGAAAAACCAAAAAAAAAAAAAAAAGAATAGACTGATTGAACTGATTGAATTCTAGGAAAGTATGAACCCTTCACCTTTTGGAGAGGGTCTCCAGAATGATATATGTATGTATGTATGTATGTGTGTGTGTATTTGTGATCAATTTCAGATTTGTTTGCTTATGTATATATGTGTTTATTTGTAATCACTGTCAGGTGTGACACTAATACTTCTGGAAACAAGTCTGGAACTTCCAGACTCTCCTTGTGGACAGGATCACAAGCTAACAACATCTTCTGCTGCCGCAAAACAAAAAAAGATAATCACCTTGTCGGCTACTCCACTATTCCACGAGCAGGTCCCAGGTGGCTACCGAGAGGCGCCTGGCAGTCGCTGCCCAGTAAGTAGATGATACTCACAGGTGTCTGGCTTAAGGCTGCAGTCAGCAACCCCACCCGTCGTCTTCTACATCGTCACTGGGTCAGTTTCTCTTTGCTGCAGCGTCCTAGTCCACTCCCACCCCACCCCCGCCTCTGTCATCCTGCTTTCAAAACTCCAAAGCAAGTAAGTAATCATGTCCTCCCCTGAAGGCCTTTATTAATAATCCCAGGGGAGGTAATTCTCCTCCCCACAACTTTCTGAACTGTAGCAATTCTACGGTGTAACTGTAACTTTAAAAGCCCTCCTGGCAGAAAGAAGGCGGCGAAAGCTCTCGCGTAGGAGCTAAGAGCAATTTAGAAGTTGTGTCTTAAGTTCTTCAAGGCGCGGGTCGGGGAACCCGCAACAGGTTTGAGCGAGTGATTCCTCCATAGACAAGCTGGTGGGGAGATGGGGGTAGGACACAGGCTCTCAGAAGAAGTATACAAGCAGTTCCTAATCCTGGATGGCCGTCGCCCCCAGTGCGATCCCAGGACCGCCTCGGCCTCGCCCAGGGAGGAAGGCGACAGGTGCGCAGTGCGCAGGCGCGGGGCGGGGCGTACCTGGGAAGGAGCAGAGCGAAGTGGAGTTGGGGCACAGGGTCCCGTTGCCCACCCGCGGCACGAGCTTCAGGCTGAGGATCTGCTGCAGGAGCCCGGCTGAGCCGCTGCCACCGCCGCTCCCCTCGCGCTCCATCCCGCCGCCATCCACCGCCCGGAGCGCCGTGGAGCACCGCACCTCCACAGCCACGGCGTCACCTTTGGCCGGCCCTCTTCTCCTGCCCACTCCAACGGCGCTGCTAGAGTAATCGTTCGTCCTTCCAATCACAGGGCGCCGCAGATGGAGGGGGCGGGGTAACGGCTGTTCCCGCCCCCTGGCGCTGTGTTCGATTGGAGAAACCCTGGACGTGCTGCGCCCCTAGTGGCAGGTTTCTCCTGCTCCGTCTGGGAGTGTTGGGCTGTGCACTTCGCTTTAGTGCCACATTTAAGTAGGACAAGTCCGGTGAGAGAGCTCAGCAGGTAGAGGCGAGGCGCCTACCTCCAAGCATGAGGGTAAGCCTTTCATCCCTAGGACTCACGTGGTGAAAGGTGAAAACCAAGTCCCATGGGTTGTCTCTTTTTATCTTCACACGTGTACTGTACACATACACATACATTCACATAAATTAAAAAAATATATATAAAGATACAGCACCAAAATAAATAAATATATAAATAAATAAAAATGAGATGACCAGTAGCCTACTCAAATTTCTCTGTAGGGCTTGAATATGTACTGACAGAGAACAGCTGCACCCTAGATTCCAACCCCAGTTGCATAGCATGTCAAAGACTAGGTTCGCTGGGCAGTAAAGGTGTGCCCCTTTAATCCTAGCACTCAAGGAGGCAGAGGTAGGCAGATTTCTGAGTTCGAGGCCAGCCTGGTCTACAGAGTGAGTTCCAGGACAGCCAGAGCAAGCTACACAGAGAAATTCTGCCGAAAACAAAACCAAAGCAAATACAAAGCAAAACAAAACAGACTGTAGGTTCAATTTCCAAACAACCAACAAGCAAAAATAAGACTTTAAAAATGGACCAGAAATTTTGTAAGTCACTGAAGTTGAAACTTTTAGGAGCTGAAATGAAAAGACCTTCTGGGACCATCAAAATGGCTCAGTAAGTAAAGGTACCTGCTCTCAAGCCTAGTCCCTTAAGTTCCATTTCCGGGGTCCACGTGGTAAAAAAGAACCCATAACTGCAAGTTGTCCTTTGACCCTCACTCTCCGTGACACAGGTTCCCACACATATATTGTTATGGCTATCCCTGGTTGTAAATTTGACTACGCCTGGAATGAACTAAAACCCCAATGGCTGGCTAAACCTCTGAGGGATTTAAAGTAGGAATACTCATAATCTGGATCTTTGAAGTGGAAGATCAACCTTTGATCTGAACCATACCATCTACTGGTTTGAATCTGCTTAGCCTGTGGGAAGTGGCACTTATTAGGAGGTGTGGCCTTGTTGGATGGGGCGTGGCCTTGTTAGAGGAAGTGTATCATTGAATAGGCAGGCATTGAGGACTCCTAGAGTTCAAGCTCCACCCAGTGCGGAAGAGACATTCTTTCCTGCTGCCTTTGGATCAAGATTCTCAACTCCTTCTCCAGTAGGCACGCTGCCATGCTTCCTGTCATGATGTTAATGAAATGAACCTCTGAAACTGTAAGCCAACCCCAGTGAAATGTTTGGCTTTATAAGAGTTGCTCTTCCAGAGGTCCTAAGTTCAATTTCCAGCAACCACATGGCGGCTCACAACCATCTGTAATGGGGATCTGATGCCCCCTTGTGGTGTCTGAAGACAGCGATAGTATACATAAAATAAATAAATAAATACATAAAATAAATAAATCTTAAAAAAAATGTTTTAAAAAAACAGGAGTTGCTTTGGTCATGGTGTCTCTTCACAGCAGTAAAACCCTAAGACACTGGCATTAGAGCCTATTTTGAGATTCCAGTGTATACTGAAGACCAGCAGAGTCATCCAGCCTCATGGATGGAACAACTCCTGGATTTTTGGACCTTCCATTGGTAGACAGCCATTGTTGGGTTAGCTGGACCGCTGCCTGTAAGCCACTCCAATAAATCATATATATATCAATAAATAATTTAACATATTCATTAATCAATATAAATATTTAAGTTCTCTTCCTCTAGAGAATCCAGAGTAATACACATAATAAATAAATAAATAAATAATTTTAAAACCTTTGAAGCAGCTGTTTTTTTAGTAGATTTAGACAACTTGTGAGCATTTTAGATTCTGTAGGATTGTTGCTTTTACATGCTAGAGTGAGCAGTGCCAACAGCCTTTTCCCATAAATGTGCTATATCCAAAGAACGCCCAGATGTTGTTCATCTCCCTCCCAAAGAAAAGAAGTTGAAAAAAAGAGTTGGGTTGGGGATATAGCTCTGCAACAGATGCCTTGCCTCATATGACTTCAGCTCTGGGTTTGATCCCTGGAACTACACAAAGGTCCCTAGAAGACTTCCGAGGAGAACTTGTAGATTGCCTATAAAGAAATGAAAATCTGGTGGTTTCACAGCAAGGTGGAAGGTCCTAGAAGGCTAAGCATCAATATTTTGTCAGGGAAAATGTATTTCCTTTTGAGAGTTTGTCTTTCCTAGTCATACAGTTCTCTTATTTCCCACAATTCCTTTTTGGTTACTTTGTTTTGTGATGAAGTCTTGCTACGTTGTCTTGGCTGGCTTGCAACTTTCTGTGCAAACTATGTCTGGCTTCTATTACTTTTTAAAAGGGGGGGGGGTCGGGCAGTGGTGGCGCACGCCTTTAATCTCAGCACTTGTGAGGCAGAGGCAGGCAGATTTCTGAGTTCGAGGCCTGGTCTACAGAGTGAGTTCCAGGACAGCTAGGGCTACACAGAGAAACCCTGTCTCAAAAATACCGAGGAGGGGGGAACCTGCTTGCACAACACATAGGTAAAATTGGAATGATGCAGAGATTAGAATGGCCCCCTGCAGAAGAATTCATGAAACCTTGCATATTGTTATAAACATGAAGAAGAATCTAAAGGAACAGAAATTGCTCTGAAAGTGTAAGAGCGCCAGGTATGATGGCACATACCTGTAATCTCAGATCTGGGAAGGGACAGGAAGATTACTGGTAAGTGCATGGCCGGCCTGAGGTGGCTTAGTGATCAAGTGTGCTTCCAGTTCCTCCAGAGGATCTGCCAGGAAGCTCACAGTAGCCTGTAACTAGTCAGAGGACCCGACGCCCTCTACTGGCCTCGGACAATACCTGTTCACATGTGTCTCTCACCTGCTCCCACACAAATATAAGAGCTTAGTGTAGACAAGAAATAGATCAATAAAATCACTTTAAAAGTTACACTGTGCGGGGCTGGAGAGATGGCTCAGTGGTTAAGAGCACAGATCCTCTTCCAGAGGTCCCGAGTTCAACAACCACATGGTGGCTCACAACCATCTGTAATGAGATCTGATGCCCTCTTCTGGTGTGTATAAAGGCAGCTACAGTGTACACCTATACATAAAATAAATAAATCCTTAAAAATATTATGGGCTGGAGATATGGCTCAGTGGTTAAGAGCACTGGTGGCTCTTCCAAAGGTCCTGAGTTCAATTCCCAGCAACCACAGGGTGACTCACGACCTTCTGTAACGGAATCCGATGCCCTCTTCTGGTGTGTATGAAGACAGCGACAGGACAGTGTATTCATATACATAAAATACATAAATTAAAAAAAAACTACACTATGGAAAATACTAGGCACACACCACACACACACACAAAACAAACATACAAACAAAACCTGTCTGGCAAAACCAAAAACTAAACCAAACCAAAATAAACAACAACAAAAAACCCTTGGTCCTTCGTCATATGGTAAAATCATACACTGGTTCAGTACCTACGCAGTGAAAACCTGGCTTACTTTAAATTAGGAAGCATTATGTGCAAAACACACAGCATTTCCCCTTCAAGGACTTTAGTGAGATAGCTCATTAGAATTTTTTTTCCAAGATGGGGTTTCTCTGTGCAGCCTTGATTATCCTGGAGCTCACTCTGTAGACCAGGCTGGCCTCAAACTCCCAGAGATTCACCTGCCTCTGCCTCCTGACTGCTGAGATTAAAGGCATAAGCCACCAATGACTAGCTATGACATTACTTTCAATTTGATTACTAGAATTTTAATGACTGGGAAAGTAAGGAACGGAAAGAGAAAGAAAGGGAATTTATAGGAGCTGGTTGTGGGTGACAGAAAGGTGAACCAAGAGTTCTAGGCCAACCTAGGCCCCATAGTGAGTTCCAGGCTATCCTGGTCTACAGAGTGAGTCACTATGTCAAAACAGATAAGCCAATGAGATGGTTCAGTGTATAAAGACATTAGCCACACAAGCCTATTCAATTGCATTTGACCTCCAGAATCCATGTAAAGGTGAAAGAGGAGTACCAACTCCACAAAGTTAAGTTTTCCTCTGACCATGCATGTAACAATGTACATATGCACACACACACACACACACACACACACACACACACACACGCAAGCACATACATGCAAGCACATACACATACCCATACACATACACACATATGCATGCATATGCTCACATGCATGCACACCTGCACACATAGTGTATACACACACCTGCCCTTGCACCTGCACACGTGCATACACATATGCATGCACACAATAATAATGGCTTTTTTATGTTATGAATGTTTTGCCTATCTGTACCACATGTGTGCCTGGTGCCCATGGAGGCCAGAAGAGGATGTCAGATCCCTTGAAACTGGAGTTACAGACAGCTGCAAGCCGCCATGTGGGTGCTGGGTATCAAACCCAGGTCCCCTTGAAAAGCAGCCTGTGCTGTTAACCACTGAGTCAACTCTCCATCCCACAGTTAGAGTTGAAAGAAAGAAAAGGGGGGGGGGAACCATGGGGAGAAAGTAGTACCTAAAGCTAAATCAAATAGCTTATAAGGGTAAAGACAGCCCATCTGATTTGGGCATAGAGATCATAAAGAGTCAAACAGAGAAACCCTGTCTCGAAAAACAAATGGTCCTGTTAATCCACTTCGGTGTGGGCCAGGAAAATTCCAATTCAAGCTATCTGTAAGGAACAGATCAGTCAGTAGAGGGCGGTGTGACAAAGGCCTACTTGGGAAGGGTGGGGTAAACCTGCATCTGACTTGATTCTGGCCAGGAATATGATCCCTTATCATTATGACTGCTGGTGGGAAACGCTAAATTAAAACCCCCTGGAAGCAAGCATGAAGGTATGTTTATAATCTTGAACAGGATAAAGACTTCAGAGAAAAACACAAAATCCAGAAGTCATAGGGAAAGAATTCACATGTAACCGAATGTAATTATAATGGTGACTCATAATGGAATCTGAATGTGGTGGTTTGACTTCATATATACAAATGTACAACCCAGTGAAGTACTTTGGGTTTTGTTTTCTTTTTGGTTTGGTTGGTTGGTTTTTGATTTTTCTAGACAGGTGTATAGCCTTGGCTGTCCTGGAACTCACTATGTAGACCAGGATGGCCTTGAACTTAGAGATCCACCTTCCTTTACCTCCCAAGCACTGGCATTAAAGGAGTGCACCGCCCAGCAGCCCGTCAGCCAGTCAAGTTTTATACACGAAAATGTGCGGCTGGTGTGTATCAATTGCATCACAATTGAGCTGTGAGAATTGCCGCTTTGGGTTTTGGTTATTTGCTTTAAATTTACTCTGTGAGCGAGTGTGTGTGTGTGTGTGTGTGTGTGTGTGTACATGCCACCAGCATTAGAATGAAAGTCAGTTGTCCTCTGACAACTTCCAGGAATTGGTTATCTTCCTCCACAACCTGGATGCTGAAGACTAAACTTAGTTCACCAAACCTTGACAGCAAATGGGTTTAGTTACTGAGCCATCTGACCTGCATTTTCCCCCCAAAGATTTGTTTATTTCTTACTTTATCTGTGTGTGTTTTGCCTGCATGAACTGTGCACTATGTGTGTGCAGTCCCTATGGAGCCTAGAAGAGGACATCATTGGTTCCCCTGAAACTAGAGTGACCAATAGTTGTGAGCTGCCATGTGGGTGCTGGGAATTGAACCCAGGTCCCCTGCAAGAGCAGCCAGTGCTCTCTCCAGTCACCTACTAGGTAATTTAAAGTCATTCACTAGCCAAACTCCTAGATCAGTGATTCTCACCTTTCCTATGGCTGTAATACTTTCATCCTGTTCCTCATGTTATATTGACCCCCAACCATAAAATTATCTTGTTGCTTCTTCATAACTGTTCTTTTGCTACTGTTACAAATCATAATGTAAATATCTATGTTTTCTGATGGTCTTAGGCAACTCCCAAAGGAGTGGAGACTCACAGGTTGAGAATCACTATCCTAGACACATGCTACAGAATAAGGACAATATTAGCCTGACTCTGGGTGAAGCAAGGCAGCCTTTACACATGGGACTCTGGGAGCAGCGTGCGGCTCATTGATTTAGGTACATCAGTAAGTGTCACCTGTTTACAAGTTGGTCTAAAATAAAGTGAGGTTTGAACAAAAGGATTTTCCACACCTGTCACCTAGGTGGTGCGCATCCTACATCTAGGCACTCACACATACACATGAAGTAAAATTAAAAAGAGGTTTCTTGCCGGGCTGTAGTGGCACATGCCTTTTAATCCTAGCACTTGGGAGGCAGAGGCAGGTGGATTCAAGACCAGCCTGGCCTACAAGAGTGAATTCCAGGACAGCCAGGGCTACACAGAGAAACCCTAAACACACACACACACACACACACACACACACACACACACACACAAAAGAGGAAAAAGAAGCTTCTTATTTTCTTATATAAACATTAAATTTGAGCTGCAGGCGAGTAAGAAATAGCAAATACCACCAGGTGCGGTGGCAGGTCTTTAATCCCAGCACTTGGAGGTGAAGGCAGGTGAATCTGGTCTTCATAGGAGTTCCCGGATATCCAGGGTTACATGGTTAAGACCTTGAGTAAACATTGAAAAGAATTAGTAAGTACCATGGGGCCAGAGAAATGGCTCAGAGGGCGAAGGTGCTTGCCATGTAAGCCCGACAACCTGAATTCAATCCTGGGATCCCCCAAAACCTGTCTTCCTAACACTCCATGCCCCACAATTAAATAAATAAAAACAAACCAATAATTAAAAAAAAAAAGAGTAAAAGCCCCAAAGCCTTTCCTTATCCCCACGCTTTTCTGCTGATAGACAAGGTCTAGCTCTGTAGCTCAGACTAGCCTGGACCTCACTAGGTCTTGAAGTTGAGAATGCCGGCATCACAGGCGTGAACCATGGAGGAACCATGGAGATCTGCAAGCAAAAGCTACCCCATTCATTTCCTGTCACAGATTTGTCTTCCCCAGTACCCCACCCGTGGGAGCCTGAAACTGTTTTTCTTAGTTCTGTTTTTTTCTCTACAAACACTTTTGTTGTTTCTGATTCCTATCGTATTTATTACTAGCGGTAGTGTGTATGCATGTGGGTGTCCATATGTCACAGGAGCACGTGGAGGCCAGAAGACAACCTTTCAGAGTTGTTTCTCCCCTTCCACCATTGGATCCAGAGATGGAACTTAGGTCACCAGGGTTTCATGTGGCAAGACCTTTTACCCACTGAGCCTACCTTGCTGGGCCTACAAATTTGTTCTTCTGTGGGGAGGTGGGGAAGGAGTACTGGGGAGAGATCCTAGAACCTTGTGTAGCCGGTAAGTGTCGTAACATGACACCGTACCCTGGCCTCACTATTCTCTTTAAATGCAGTAGCTAGTGTTGTAAGACTGTTGTAAGCGCTTTGAGTTGCGCTTTTTTTGCCTGTGTGATTTTCCAAGACAATCATTAATGAACTTATTTCTTCCTGTCAATCTGCCTTTTTGCTTATTTGCTAGCCAAGTCTCACTACATAGCCCAGGCTAGACTTAAACTCACTATGCAGTCCAGGCTGGCATCAAACTTGAAACAGCTCTAACCTCAGCCTCCCAAGTGCCGAGATTGCAAGCATGAGTTACCACACTCAGCTTTGATCTATCTTTTTACTGCAGAGTTCCAGTGGAAAATCTGTGATACCTTCTCTACAAGGTCTAGACTAGGAACTGGTGTGCTGGACCTTATGCTATACTAGACCAGCCAAAGCAAGTCAAATGAATAACCTAATTCAATGAGGGGGGGGATGGGGAGATGGTGGGGAGAGGGAAAAAGGCATGCCTTCTTAGTAGCAGGAACTACAGTCATGTTGCAGAGGGTAAATGGAGTAATTGATCACTGTTCACAGGGCACTGCCAATCAATCAAGGCTGGGCAGTGTTCAGTGATGACTACATTTTAGCAGAGTGACAGGATAACAATTGCTTCTGGGTTCCCAGACTTGTCTTTGTTGTCCTCAGTCAGTCGGGCCACCTTCAACCTTTGTCCTGAACCCCATCTGGGTTGATTTTGAAGGTTGCTTGAAACCTACTGGGACTCACCCCAAGCCTTGCTCTGAGTGTCCAATGTACAAGAGTCCAGGATTCACCTCCAAGGCTTGCCTGTGGTGCCCTACACGCAGAAAGCTAAGCCACAGTCAATCAGCTGCCCCAGCACCTCCAGAATCAGAGAAAAATGAATCATATAGAAAGCACATAGAATAGAGTATGCTATTCATCATGCCATCAATAGAATGTGTGGCTTGAGCCACAGTAAAGAAAACTAATTCATGGGTTGCCTCCGTCAGGTGATGTGCTGATGATCCCTATGCCAGAGCCTTCCTGGATCCCAATAAAGACCAGAATCTTCTCGTTCTTAGCTCTGGCATCCTGAGCAGTTGCTTCATCTTGCTAAGCCTGCACACACCATAGTGACTGGGATGCTCTGTTCCCAGGCTGACTCTCTCATTTGACAGTGATCTCCTTTAGAGAAGGGATGCAGCTGATTATTTTGATCTGAAATGATCAGCACAAGGCAGGAAGGTAGATTGGGGAGGAATATGCAGGCAGGGAAAGGGATAAGGCAGAGGGACTGCAACAGTCTACTGCTATTTTGGTTTTTGAGATATTTGCAAGCAAGTGTTTGGGTGACTCTCTAATCTCAAGGGACCGTGTCATAGTCAAGGTCACATGATATGGCTTTCACAGACCTTTTGCATTAGTCTACTCTAATCCCTAGCATGGTTCACTTGCTAAGACCATTAATGTTAAAGATAAAGCTGTGAATTGCGCTATATGAACCAAGTCTTTCTGATGTGGACCCCCAAATCCATATGTTACAGTCCTGTGCTGGATGTAGTGGCATGCACCTCTAACCCAGCCCGGGAAGTGGAGACAGAAGGAATGAGAGTCTGAGGCCAGCTCAGACAACATAGTGAGCCATCAGAGAAGAAAAGAGCTAGCAAGAGTAAATTCTGACTTCCAAGGTGGTGGCATTAGGAGGCGAACTGCAGAGGGACAACTAGGTAGACTAAAAGGGTGAAGCCCTCACAATGGTAGGGGTCCCCTCGCAAAGCAAGTTTGAGGCTGGATATGGTGGTGCAGGCTTGTAATACCAGCACTGGGGAGCCCAACAGTGGTGGTGCACACCTTTATCCCAACACTCTGGAGACAGAGGTAGGTGGATCTCTGAGTTCGAGGCCAGCCTGGTCTACAGAGTGAGTTCCAGGACAGCCAGGGCTACACAGAGGAACCCTGACCTCAAAAAAGGCTAATAATAATAATAATAATAATAATAATAATAATAATATCAGCACTTAGGAGGTACAGTTAGGAAGATGACCATAGTTTGAGGTCAACCTCTTATACTTAACTACATCGTAACTTTCAAGCCACTTTAGGGTTGGTTTTGGGGGGTTTTGGGGGCGGTTGTTGTTTGGTTGGTTGGTTTTGGTTTTGGTTTTTTGTTTTTTGTTTGTTTTGTTTTGTTTTTTTTTTTTTTTTTTGAGACAGGGTTTCTCTGTGTAGCCCTGGCTGTCCTAGAACTCACTCTGTTGACCAGGCTGGCCTCGAACTCAGAAATCCGCCTGCCTCTGCCTCCCAAGTGCTGGGATGACAGGCATGTGCCACCACCGCCTGGCAGGGTTTTATTTTAATATGCAACAAGCTCTAGTCTCAAAAATAAATAGTCCTCAGAGAGCTTCCCTCTCCATTCCTACAAGCTGAGCACAGAACTACAAGTGCTATCTTTGTGGAAGAGGTATTCTTTTTGGGGAGGTGTCCGACTGTGTCTTTAATTTTATTTTTTGGATTTATATTACTTTTAGTTATATGTCTATGCATATGAATGTGGGTGCCCAGGGAGGCCAGATGCCCTGTTGCTGGAGTTATAGGTGGCCACCTAACATGGGTGCTGAAAATTGAACTCTGGTCTTTGGAAGAACAACAGTTGCTCTTAACCACTGACTCATCGCTCCAGGCTGCTTTCCTATGGTTTATAAGCTACACAATCTGTGCTGATGGGTCTTCATGGTCAACCTGTCTGGGTTGAGCGTCACTAGGGGATTTGTAAAGCATACCTCTGGGTGTATCCGTACACCCCTGGGTACATCTGTGAGGGCTTTATCTGAGACCATTAGACCGTGAAGGCTCTAACCTAATGAATAGCTTCAATGACTCCCAATATGATGGAATTACCGAAAAGTCATCAAAAGTAGGAGCTAGCTGGAAGAAGCCCACAAACTAACTACACGAGGCTGTACCTTGGTCTGACCCATGGAGTACCCCCCTTTCTGTCACAATGAAACCACATCTCAGAAACTCTGAGCCACCTCTGCAGTCCTGGTTCCTTCCCTTTTAAGTTTTCTCTCTGAAAAGCTGTGAGAAAAATGACACAGGCTCAGTCTGAGGCATTTTGTTACATTTGCCTAAGTAGGCGAAGGTCACTCTCTGAGCTGCCCGTTAGTAAAATTAGGGTTTAGTCATCTTTAATCCCAGTACTCAGGAAACAAGTGAGACCCAGGACAGCCAAGGCTAAGTAGAGAGACCCCCACCTCAAAAATAGATAATAGATAAATTGATTGGTTGGTAGGTAAAATTAGGGTTTTAAATATCGTATTGTCAGCAGGGGCAGAAACAGATTTTTATGTGGCGGGATCTGTAGCTTGGAAGATGAAGGGGGGATGTACATCTCAGTTGTTAGCATAATTGCCCAGCCTGCCTGGAACCCTAGTACCACATAAACCAGATGTGGAGGCACAGAGCCTTCAATTGTAGCACTCAGGAGGCAGAGGCAGTGTTATAGGGCAAAGGTTTCTCCATTTTGTTTCAGCAGAAGCCGTCTTTGGTTTCTGCCTCCTGCCTTGCAAAGTCCCATGGGAAAGCACCCAACCCTGTTCTAGAAAGACACCCATAGTGGAAATGTCTCAAATAACTTCTTGTTCTTGGTTCTTCCCCCTGAAACTGCCAACCAGGATATAGTTTTTTTTGTGTTCCTTGTCTTTAAGAGATCCCTGTAATATGTATTCTGGGCAGCTCTGTGAGAAGCAGCTCTCTCCAGGCGGTCACTAGCCTCTCGAACTTTGGTCATGTTGAGTGGTCTTTGGGTCTCTACCTCACAATAGGAGGATCATAAGTTCTAGACCATGCTGTGGAGATGGTTTAGTGATTTTTACTGTTTTTAGTATTTGCCTGTGCTGAGGACCTGAGTTCAAATCTCCAGCACCCACATGAAAGCTACAGTGAAATAAAAGGTGGAGTCGGGAGAGTCCCCTGAACCTCACAGACCAGCTAATCCGGTGTACTTGGTGGAAAAACCAAGACTCTATTTTAAAGAAGACAGAGAGATGGCTCTGAGGTTAAGAGCACTGGCTGCTTCTCCAGAGGACCTGACTTCAATTCCTAGTACCTACATGTCGGTTCATAACATATGAACTATCAAGTACATACAACATGCTTGCACATGCACGCGCACACACACACCAGAGCTGAAGAGAAGGCCAAATGTTCATGGAGTAAAAGCACTTGACACAAAAGTCTTGTGACCTGAGTTTGATCCTTGTAACTGACAAAGTTGACCTATGACCTCCACCTGTGAGCTCCCACACATAGATCATACATACAGTAATAAGTTTTTTTGGTTTTGTTTTTTTTGAAGACAGGGTTTCTTTAACTGTCTGGCTGTCCTAGAACTCACTCTGTAGACCAGGCTGGCCTTGAACTCAGAAATCCTCGTGCCTCGGCCTCCCAAATGCTGGGATTAAAGAAAGGAGTGTGCCACCATTGCCTGGTTCAGTAATAAGTTTTTAAAAATGTGGAAAGAGAGGACACCCAAGGTTGTGCTTTGATATCTACATTCTCCATGCACGCTCTGGCATACACACACCCATAGTCATACACATATTGTGGTTTGAATGAGAATGGTCCCAGAGGCTCAGATATTTAAATACTTAGTGGAACACTTTGGGAAAGACAAGGTGTAGCCTTGTTGGAAGAGGGCTGGGTTTTGAGGTTCCAAAAGCCCTAGCCGTTTCCCAGTTAGCATCTTTCTCAGGATGTGGGTTCTTAGCTACTGCTCCAGAGCTATGTCTGCTGCTCTGCTTCCTCCATGATGGCCACGGACTCTAACCCTCTGAAACCATAAGCTCCAAATTAAATGCTTGCTTTTATAAGTTGCCCTGGCCATATTGTCTTACCATGGCAATAGGAAAGAACTAAGACATGAATGTACGCACACATATATGTGCACATGCACACGTACATGTAGAGTGGAATATTAAAAAATTAGAAGGCACATTCCTGTCCTTGTACCTCTAACTCTCTGCCCCAGTGGCCTGGCTGACCATGCACTGGAGATTCATGGAGATTCACTGGCCTGGAGCTCCTGAAATGTCTCCACCCAGCTCGCTAAGTTCCCAGTGGCAGGTCACTACCAGGCCAATCCCGTGCTTCAAATCCCCCCATTTGTGGGCTTTGGGGTGCACATCTGGCAAACCCACACTTGGTCGCTGTACCTTTCTTTTTTGAACCCAGATGAGCCACTGCATGAAGGAAAATGCAACACAAACTTAGTTTAGAAACAATGGTAACTCAATCTCTAGGTGCAACAACTAAAACCTAATCTTGTAAGCCTTATTAAAATCTGGTCCCTCAGCTGGGCAGTAATGGCGCACGCCTTTAATCCCAGCACTTGGGAGGCGGAGGCAGAGGCAGGTGGATTTCTGAGTTCGAGGCCAGCTTGGTCCATAGAGTGAGACCAAAACAAAAACAAACAAACAAAAAAAAATCTGATCCCTCCGGTGGTGAATCCTTGTGAATCTGCCATGATACTAGGAAACTCTAGCAGCTACATCTTACCCCTCTGCTGTCCCAGTTCCAAAAGGAAGTAACTCTCTCCTGCTTCTTCTCTTCCTCCATCCAACCTGGAAGTCAGTGATTGGCTCCGCGCGCGCGCGCGCGCACGCGCGCGCGCGCGCACACACACACACACACACACACACACACACACACACACGTTCCAGGTCATTCTTAAATAAACAATGAGTTTGAAGAAAGCTTAATGTACATGATCGATTGCCACCCCACCCCAAAGAAGTCTGAAGTCTTCAAATCCTATTCTTTGTCCTAAATTCCACCACTTATTGAAGGCCACACCTATGCTGAGCATCAGGAACCAACACCCTTGATGGTGACAATGTTGTGTCAACAATCAGAGTTCCTGGATCAGTGTGTGCCCCCGTGTGATTTACAGTGCTTGATGTCCTCCCCCGAGGAAGGAAGCCCGCTCTTCCTTTAAACATTTATTCAACACTTGCTGGCTCTTGTCTCCTGAGTTTGGCACTAAGCTTTCTGCATGCCCAGCATTCCTTAAACAAGAGCCTTTGCTGTCAGAGCTGGGTGTGGTTTGCAGGAAGTACTCTTACTCTTGCTTGGAAGGATGAAGGCATGGCAGAACCACCCTTAAGCCATCTTTTCTTCTAAGCTCCTAGTAAGCCTGAGTTCCAGGCACCCCATGACCTGTCCCCATGGGCCTCCCGGACACTGCTGCCTATGTTTGGCTGGCTGCCCAGACCTCCCCAGCTCTCTCCTTTCTCGGCCTTCTTCTAGGTTTCTCCAGGTCATGCTTTGGATTTTCGGCTCTGGGTCCAGAATCTTAGCATTTCCTGTTTCCCCTAGCTGTATTTCTAGGGGGAAAGTATACTAGGGATTACTGCTGATAGGAGACAGATCTATGAAAAACCTGAATTACCCACTGCAGCCCCAAAGTGAAGAGCAAATCCATTTCCTTCCTTTGTTTTCCTAAAATGTAACCTTGAACAAGTCCTCTTACCTCTTAAGATGCTTTTCAGGGGCTGGAGAGATGGATGGCTCAGCGGTTAAGAGTGGTTAAGGTCCTGAGTTCAAATCCCAGCAACCACATGGTGGCTCACAACCATCCATAATGAGATCTGATGCCCTCTTCTGGGGTGTCTGAAGACTGCTACAGTGTACTTACATACATATAATAAATAAATAAATCTTTAAAAAAAAATAATTCTTTTTAAAAAAGATGCTTTTCAAACATGATAGGCTCTAATCTGGATCACGCAGCAAATTTATGATGTTTATTTTCATAATTAGGATCTTTCATCTCAGGACAAATCAAAGGTTCATTAAAAAGTCATCCTCCTTAGGCATGGGGGTGTATGCCTGGGCTCGCTCCTAGAAGAAGGTCGGGCAGAAACTCTAAGGGGAAACCACAGAGGCATCCTCTCTGATTCCCCCTTGACCGCGCACAAGTCTTTCATAGGCTGCGAGACTAGGGCACGGGGTGAGTAGAGGTCAGGGTGAGCAAGTGAGAGGCTGGTGCACAGATTTTAGGAGCCAGTCCACAGCAGCACCTGTCCTCCACTCCTGACCAGGCCCGGGACACTATTCTCGGCTATTGTATGGTATGACCAAAGAGGGAAGACCATCAAAGAGGAAGGAAGCGCTCTAGCAGGAGTCTGTCTGCCTCTGTGACCAAAGGAAGTGGGCAGAGCTTTCACTTTCCATTCGACATAGACTTGATGGGAATCTGAATCCTAAAAGACCCAAAGGAAAACTATAATCTGGACAGAAAGAGATGTGGGATTTGGACTCCATCCTTTCCTAGTACAGGGCAAGACCACTCACACTCCCAGCCACTTGCTTTTGGGTTCTCCAAGCCCCTCCCCCCTTTTTTATTTAAATCATACTCCAAAAGACCCTAATGTCAGAGCTGGGTCTCTCCACTAAAATTCTAAGATTCCAGTTGCTTATCCGTGGACGATGCCCACTTGAAACTGTCCATGCCTCTTGGCAGCAGGAGGTCCAGAGAGAGGTCCCGTTGCTCCAGTTCCGAGTGCACAGGCCGGTAACCCAGCAACTGCAAAGCACCAGCGCACAGTTCCTGGACCCGGTGAATCTTGGCAAAGGGCAGCGAGTGGCGCCAGGCCTGGGATACACTGAGCGCATCTCTGGATGTGGTCTTGAAGGCTTCACGGCCTGCGCCTGGCCCTGGGCCATGGGTGATGTTGTGGATCCAAGTCTGGAGCTGCGGCGTGAGACCCAGGCCGGTGAAGGCATAGAGTTCACGGATTACCGTGAGCGGGTCCCGGGCCAGATCTTCGTAGCGCACCAGGCGGTAGCGATCTTGCAAGAAGGGCGGCGGCTTGTGCAATGCTGCCTCTGCGATGCGCACATGGCTGCGGCACACCTCGCTGACCACGCGCAGCCGGGGATCTGCCTCCACCCACGTGCCGTTGGTACCCAGGACGATGCCATTGTCCCGTGCCAGCGCCTTGGCAGTCTGCTCTCGGGAGCGCAGCACCGCCCGCGGGTCGCGCACTAGGTGCACGATGCGCAGGTTGAGCGCAGGGTCGCTGAGCAGCGGGTAGAGCACCTGCAGGTTAAAGAAGCGCACCTCCTTGAGCACTATGTGACTGTAGGAGCTGCAGGCTTCCTGAGCCAGGCTGAAGGGCCGGGTTGCGCACAGAGGTTTACACACTTCCTCGTTGCTGATGTTGCCGCGAGCGAAGGCGTCGCAGACCGGAGGTGAGCACAACGCGCGGCTCACCGCCCACTGGAAGAGATCCGAGATGTTGCGGCGCCAGGGCAGGTAGGCATCGAACACGTCCATATCGCATAGAAACACTGAACGGACCAGGTCGCGCACGGCCATGTGGAGCGCGGGGGCACTGCCCTGCGACAACGCATCCCACACGTGCCAAGCTGGCTCCATCAGGTAGAAGACATCGGGGTGTTGGTTGAAGATCTGGCCCACGAAAGACGAGCCCGAGCGCCATGAGGACAGCACCAGCACGTGCACATGCCCCCTACGGTCTGCTGGGGACGATGGCATTTGCCGGGAGACCAGGAAGACCAGGATGCCAGTCTGTACTATCAGGAGAGAAAGCACAACAGTGCTGGAGACGCGGGGTAGCCGCATGCCTCTGACTACAGCCTATAGAAAAAGGAGGGGCAGGGTTAGGAACTGTGGCCTGAACTTATGCCCAGGCCCAACTTCTGCCCGGTGCAAGCTGCACTCTACATGTATCTGTAGAAGGACCCCAAACTTCTGCTCCTCCTGCCTCTGGCTCTTAGGGGTCAGTATTTCAGGTATGTGTTACCACACCTGGTTTAGCAAATACTATTTTTCAAACAAAGTTCCTGCCCTTTGCTTACGAATCCCTCTTCGTCACTCACTGCTAGATGATTGGCAATGTCTGAGCTGCCAGGCTTTTCAGGGTCCTGCCTCTTTACTTCCTGCTCTGTGATCTTAGGACCAGGCAATCTCACTGAACCTCTATTTACTCATCTGTTAAAGGGGGATAATACAAGCATCTGGCTTCCAGGATTTGTGGGGGACGACTGAAGGAAGCTTAGGGAAAGGAGAGTGTGGTAACTCCCGTGGTCAAAGACTGGAACTTCCTACAGTACAGTGTGCTTCCATGTTGTATGATTTTTTTATTATTATTAACAAGCAGCACAATTTTGTTATTAAAAAATAAACAGGGCCTGGTGAGCTGGCTCAGCAGGTAAAGGCACTTGCTGCCAAGCCTGATGAGCTGAGCTTAAACTCCTGAAATACACATGGTGGAGGGACAGAGCCCATTCCCAAAAATTGTCCTTGTCCTTTAACCTCTATATATGTATACACCCACATCCACACTTCCCCATACACACAACGAATGGGGTTGGGGGACCGGGGACGTTTATCTTAGTAACTTGCATCTCAGGCGCAGCATGACAGGACTTTGCACACCAGGAACCTTAGCACATGGTAATCGAGGCAGGAGGATCAAAAGTTCAGCCATCCTCAGCTACACAGCAAGTGCTGAGGCAAGTCTGTCCGTTACTTTCTCTTAGTCAAGAAAAGAAGCAAGCACAAAGGTTGGAGACATAACTCAGTGGTAGAGCTCTTCCCTGTCCTGCCCAGGGGCCCAGGTTCAACACACACACACACACACACACACACACACACACACACACACCCCACAGAGAGAGAGAGAGAGACAGAGAGAGACAGAGAGAGACAGAGACAAGGAGAGAAATAAAATAGACAATCTCATTGCCATCACCTCTGAGGAGAAAGTGCTGACGCTAGGACGGACTCTAGGCCGAGGGCGTTCTCTGGAAGCCATGAGTTTCAGAAGGGCCCCGTGAAGTGGGAGGAGGCAGCGTGGAGGTAGAGAAGCAGAGAGACAGAGCAGAGGTGTGCCCATGGTGGACTGCTGGCCCTTCCCCCGTTGAGAGTACTCACTGCTGTCTAGGGCCCGGAGAGCTGCCTGTGTTGCTCACAAATCCATGGGAGGTACCTCGAGCCTGAGAACACAAGAGGAAAAACAGTCAGAGCCCCAGAAGGGAGATAGCCCCGCTCACAGAAAGCTCTCCACGACAGGGCCGAGCCTTGCCATTGGCAGTTTTCCAAATGAGAAGGAATGACTAGGCTTTCCTGGTGGAAGAGAGAGAAGGGGGGCTTTGAGCCCCCAAACTGCCATGTGGGACCAATAAAGCCTGGAGCATGTGATTTGAACTTTCCAAGCTTCTAAGACCTTCTGTAGCTCTTTGGCCTCAAATTTACTATGTGTTGAGAATGACCTTGACTGTGTGACCTTTTGATCCTCCTTCCAAATGTGATAGCAGACATGCATCCCCATGCCTGGTGTATGAGGTATGGGGGGGAGTAGAGGGGGGATCAAACCCCAGGTTCCATGCATGCTACACACAAACTCTCTTCGCCAAACCCCATCCCCATGGCTTCGAACACTATCCTCTTGCCTCAGCCTCCCAAGTGCTAGGATTACAGGCACCTGTAACCACGACCAGCTGTAAAGACATTTAACATCTCAGGGTTCCTGTGGGGGATGAGGAGGAGAGAGGGCTCGGCATGGAAGGTCTCTGGGAAAATGAGCCATCCAGAGGTCGAGTATATATCTTCTAAGATAGATTTGCCTCTAATGTCTGAGGTCCTAGTTTAAATCTATGTACCTTTTGCTTCTGCAAATGATGCCAGGCTTCCTTTCTTTGAAAGGGAGAAAGTAGAAGATTTCTCCTTGTTTCTGTAGCATTTCCCACGCATCCACACCTCACCTGCTTCCCCGTGAATATCGCCAAAATATTACGCAGAAAAGCTAAGGTCTAAATTGGGAACCCATTCCTCCTCAGTGCCTTCCTCTCACCAGGTCTTGGGGGTGGGCAGAGAATACTTGAAAGCTGTCTTTCCTGCTGACTCTGGGGTCTTCCTGGATCACACACCCAGCCCTAGAAAACCCAGAAGACAGAGAATTACCCTTCCGTCTGCTCTGCACGAATCACCAGATTTACCAACAAGCACTGGTTGCTGTATGTTCAGCCACTGATTTAACTTAACTGCCCCTGCAGTAGACTTTATGATCTCTGAGACTTAGTTGAAGGATTCAAGGCTTAGAGGGGAGAGGCAGGCAGCACCCTAACTCAGGACTCTGGATTGTAAGTTCCTGGAGCTTCTGATGGCAGTCTGAAGGTCTATCCTGTTTCTGATCATTCTCTTGCTTTCTCCCAAACCAAAGGAAGCTGCCTGGCCAGGACTTTGTCTTGACCCAAGCCAAGATGTTTGTCAGCTGTGTTCTAGGAAATCCAGAGCTCTACTTACGTGACTCATGTACTAGAGGCAGTGTCATTGGACCCTGCTACTGAAATTCAAGAATGAGGAAGAACTTCAAATAGCCACCCGGGGTCTCTCAGAGACCAGGTTCGACCTGGGCCTGTCTCCTAGGGACTCCATTGTTCCCACACAGGTTAAGTGATATGTGTTTCTATCTTCATGGTGAAGTTTTATCTTCTCAACGTTCCTAGAAGGTGGAGATAATTCTCCCTATCAGTTTTCACTGAGGCAAGTAGAGTTCAGACACAGAAATACCTAGTTAGCAAAAACAAGCAAAGGACTGTAGCTTAGACTGTGCAGTATTGGCCTGGTGCTGATGGTGGCTGGTAGAGTAAGTGAGCTCAATGCCCAGCAGCCTCTCCTATACTTGAATAAAAACAAAATGAAACAAAAATAAGTCTTGGGCTTTATTTATTATTATTATTATTATTATGTGCTTGCTGAGCAAGCATGAGAACCTAAATTCTCATCTCCAGAACCCTCATAAAAGTCAGTGTACTGGCACATTCTGAACCACAACAATGGGGAGTATACACAGACAGATCCCTGGGGCTTGCTGGACAGCTACTCTAGCCAGCAAGGAGGCTCCCAGTTCTCAAAACAAAACAAAACAAAAAAAACAAAAAAAACCCCTTGGAACCCTGGTTTGATTCCCCTGCCCCTATAAACCAAGCAAGGTGGCAGATACTCCCAACCCTTACCAGCTCTTAACTGATGCAAAGAGTATAACCAAGATCACCCACCCTCTCCTATACAGAGTTAGAGGCCGGCCTGGTAGGCATTAGACCCTGTATCAAGCAAGCAAACAAATAACATTGGACCATCTGTCCACTCAGAGGTAGTGTTGAACTCAGGGGACAACCAGCTAGAGTCTGTTCTGGCCCTTGGCCATTTTACACATATATACTTTTTTTTCCTTAAATGCCTGTTATAACTTGTGTTTAAATCAGTATTAAAAATGTACAAGATGGGCTGGAGAGATGGCACAGTGGTTAAGAGCGCCAACTGCTCTTCCAAAGGTCGTGAATTCAAATCCCAGCCATCACATGATGGCTCTCAACCATCCATAATGAGATCTGATGCCCTCTTCTGGTGTGTCTGAAGACAGCTACAGTATACTTACATGATAAATAAATAAATCTAAGTACATATGTATGTACTTACATATGATAAATAAATCTTTTTTTTGTTTGTTTGTTTGTTTTTTTTTTCCGAGACAGGGTTTCTCTGTGTAGCCCTGGCTGTCCTGGAACTCACTTTGTAGACCAGGCTGGCCTAGAACTCAGAAATCCTCCTGCCTCTGCCTCCCAAGTGCTGGGATTAAAGGCGTGCGCCACCACTGCCTGGCTGATAAATAAATCTTTAAAATATGTACAAGATATGATTTTAAAAGGTGGTTGATAGCTACAACACACAATGTACTTAAGAGGGTGCTTTTTATCTTTGATAATAAAACTAATAAAAGCTGCACCAACTCATGCTGGTAATCTTGGCACTTGGGAAGATGAGGCAGGAGGATTGATTTTGAGGCCATCTGGGCTACATGAGATCTGGTCTCAATAAAGCAAACCAAAACCCAAATAAAATCTATAATAAAACTGTTTTCTTTGGGATTAGAGCCTCTTAGCAGTTAAAGTTGCAATAAAGGGGGGCTAGAGATAAAATAGAAGGAATGAGGGAATCAGAATGGAAGGAAGAACTTGGAAAACCAGAACCTCAGGGCAGAGGGTCTAATGCAGAAGAGCCCCTCACCGTGGAGTTGACAGTCTAGTTGCGGACATTAGGACTCCCCTAATAGGGTTTGGCGAGATAGAGATGATTTCAATGTTAAGAGGACTTGCTGCTCTTGCAAGGTCCTTGGCCATGCAAGGGCCGGGGTTTGGTTCCTAGGCCCCACATTCACAGCTTACAACCATCCATAATTCTAGTTCCAAGGGATCTGGCTCCCTCTTCTGGCCTCTACGGGTACCAGACATGTGTACAGTGCACATACACGAGTTCACGCAAAACACCCATACACATAAAATAACAATAAGTCAGTCTAAAAAAAATTAACAAAGCAGGGAGAATGGATTCAACTGTGGATGATCAAAAGACCAGTGAATTGCCCAGACACCCAAACTTGGAAGGGTCACGTCTGCTTCTTTCCTGGATTCTGGTCTAATCCACCCCTCTGCTTCTGCCAAACCATCTTGGACGGTGCCTCAGGACTATGCTGCTAATTCCCACCCAGGATCTTGTACTTCGGGGTTCATCAGAAGAGCTTCCGGACCCCACAGCCCGAACTGTCCCTTGGCTCTGTAGTCCCCAACCCTGTCTTCACATAGAATAATTTCAGCTTCCTCTGATGTAACCAACTACCCATATCTCTCAAGGCAGGTCACTCTGCCTATGCCGTACTCCATTTCTACAGACAGTATGAGGGTTGGAATTGTGGTTTTGGATTTTTCTCAAGTGTCAGTTCTCAGGGATCTGGTATGGGGCTTGGCATTGCAGGAGCAGTCCGACGTATACGTGTATGTACTAGGCACGTGTTCTTTACAAACAGCCTCTAAGCCAGGTACAGTGGTGCACATACCTGTAATCCCGTTATTGGAGAGGTGGAGGCAGGAAGATCAGGAGTTCAAGACTAGCCTGAGCTAAATAAAATCATCTCAAAAAAATAATAAAAACAAAACCACCACCACAAAAACCAACCAGACAAATAAACAACCTGTAGGTTTTCCATGAGGAAGCACTGCTCATTCATTCAAAAGCACCCAGGTTTTTGTAACAGGGCCCTAGACCTTTGCAGGCCCTAAGACCTTAGCACACCTGACTCCATGATGGAAGTACCATTCAGGTTGTAAAACTCAGCATACAGATAGCACCACCTGCCAAAACTAAAACAAAGGCCTAATCATCAAAGTCCGTAGTTCTGGGAAAGTCTCTAAGTGTGCTAACGTTTTTTTGGCCTCTGTAGTTCTGCTTCTGACTAACTGTTCTTGTTAACTGAAGTGTGACAACCCAGGACACAATTTTTGTGCTTAAAAGCTCACCCTGAGAAATTCTCGCGGTTACACTGGGATCCCAAGCACCCAATGTAGTCGCTGGCTGGCTGGTAAAGACTTTCTATTGGCTTAAACCTATGTCTGAACAATCTTCTCTGGTGAATAATACCCCACAACATTTCTAGAGACCAGCAAGATGCCAGAGACCAGCCTCCTGAAGCAAGGAAGAGAACTCCAAGGAGATGTGCAGCTTGAGATGGTCCAGGGCTCCCTTTGATCAACCACTGCCTAACACCTCAGAGGGGTCTGTTACCTCCACCCCGAGGTATCAAGGGTAACCTAAGTCTGGTTAAGGCGACCTCAATTTGGACACGAATAACAGGTATGTGTTTTTTGTTTGTTTTTTCCGTGTGTGTGTGTGTGTGTGTGTGTGTGTGTGTGTGCGCACGCTGGCTTCTGTGTGTTCTGTCAGTTTTATTTCCCTGTATTGTCCAGTGGCTTTCTCTGGTGTGAGACCCTCCCCCAACCCATCTTAAGACCTTTGCCCACTCTCCTTGGGGACCCAAAGCCTTTTGGCTCTGCCGGATCACCCAGAGAAACGCCTCCCAAATCTCTGCCTGTCCCACTTCAGGAGCAGGCGAGCTTGCTTCTTTTGTCGCTTGACTCTTGTTCACTGTCAAGGTTGGCCCCTGTGTGGAGGCAGGGAGGAGCAAGGCCCTCACTGGGGGCCCCCTGCCACCTAAGCAAAATGCACAGAGGGAGGGAGAAATAGTTCCCCAATGAGCCTTCCCTGTCCTTCACTTCATAGCTGCTCTAAGCAACCCTGGGGGAAGGGGGGAAAGTTTCCCTGGGCTGAGCCCGAAGGAAAAGAGAACATTCCATTTCTTTCTCTTTCATGATTTATGTCACCCTTTAATCCCTGGGTGACCGATGTCAGACAACACAGCCTGGACAGAACAGAGTTTTCCCTTCTGTCCAACGCTGATCAGGGAGGGAGACTTTAATTTTTTTTCTGCGAGGTCCTTTTTAAAAGGGATTAAAGACAGCTGCTTTAATCTTGGGGTTCAGATTTTCTTTGTCATCCAGTCAGCCCCAGAAAATTTTTAAAAGTTAGAAAAATTGAAAGGCATAAATAGGACTCAGTTGTTTGAGGTAGCTGGAAGGTGCTTAAAACATCAGAGATCAGCAGCCAGGCTTGGCCTTTGAAGACCGAGTCTATGCCCAAACGATGGCTTCTCCCAAGAGCAGCACAAGCCCAAAGATAGGTAGGGTGGCAAGCTAGAGAGAGCAAAATGGCTGGCGGGGAACGGAGCCAGAGGGATTGAGCTTTCGGTGAGACAGCTCCTGGTTACACTCGGGTGGAAACACAAGGCTGACCCCCTGTGAGAATCTGCTTGTGGACAACCAGATCTTGGGGTTCAGAATTTAGCATTTGTATACACAGCACCAGACCAGTGCCTAGCAACTGAAAGTCACTTCGTCTACTCTGATGATGAGAGGCAGTTAGACTTCAGACATAAAGTAAAATTGTGGTGTTTTACCCTCTGCCAGAAGAATATCTCCTAGCTGAAAGTTCTGCCTTCAACTGAAAGAATACAATTAGACTATCTGTCAGACTGACAACAAACAACCCCCGGGGAGTGTGGGCAGAAACCAACTCCCCAGGACTAGCCCAGCATCAAGCTCCTGCAATTGCTCAACTAACTAGTTCATCTGTGTCCCTTCAGATTAAGTGATACCCAATGATCCTGGAAACAAAAGGGGAAATTGCCGTCCATATTGCCCGGCATAAAGAGGCAGGCATCCTGGCACCCTGCCAGTCACCATGGAAGGCCTCTTATACCGACGAAGGAACCTGGAACCTCTGATTCTCAGGAGTCTGATTCTTCCAGGGAAACAGTTGTATACCCTCTTGGACCTGTAAAATGTGTTCTTCAGCTGCCCCTTGGCAGAGGTGAGTCAACCTATCTTTGCTTTTAAATAAACAGATCCAGTGTGAGATTGCAGCAGGCAATAGACCTGGACCAGGTTGCCCTAGGATTTAAAGACACTAAATGCAGACTTCCTACCCTTCCATCAGAGATTTCCTGGAAAAATAGATTATAAAAGGGCCACTAAAGGGATTGCAGCTAGAATTACAGGTGTTGGACTACAAAATGTCAGCTAAGAAAAGCTAATTTTGTAGAAGGCTACTTATCTTGGCTACCAGATAAAGAGAGAGGTAGTGGAGGAGCCTGTCTTGGAGTAAGATTGCTGCATTCCTTCAGATCCCAACTCCAAAGACCAAGAGGCAGGTTCAAGAGTTCCTAGGTGCGGCTAGATATTGTTGCCTCTGGATACCAGTTTGTGGAAATAGCAAGGCCTCTGTGCAACAGCACAAAGTGGTGCACTGAGCCCCTCATCTGACCTGGGACTAAATGAAATGGACTTGAGGCTTTAAAAACAGCTCTGGCTTTGGCTCCAGCCCCGGAATTTCCAGATGTCTCAAAATCTTTTCATCTGTTTATCCACAAAAGACAAAAGGGGTCTTAGCCCAAAGTTTGGGGGCATAAAAATGTCCTGTGACATACCTGTCCAAATGATTTAATCCTGTGGGTAGCCAGAGGATGGCTCACCAGTCTAAGATCTGTGAGGATTAGTTACATGAAAGAAAGCTAACAAGTTAACGTTGGGTCAAGATTTTTTTGTTTGTTTGTTCTTTGAGACAGATTTCTTTTGTGTAGCCCTGGCTATCCTGGAACTCTCTCTGCAGACCAGAGGGCCTCAAACTCACAGAGACCCGCCTGCCTCTGCCTCTGCCTCCCAAGAGCTGGGATTATAGTTCTAGGGATGTCTCTGAATGTACTAAGCTTGCTTTTTGGCTTCTGTAGTTCTACTCCTGGCTAACTGTTCTTGTTAACTGAAGTATGTCAACCCAGGACATGGTTTTTGTACTTAAACGCTCACCCTGAGAATGGATTGGGGTTATACTGGGATCCTGAACACCTAGAGTTTAGTTGTCAGCCAGATAACAAAAGCTTTCTATTGGCTTAAACCCATGCCCAAGCAGTCTTAGCTGGTGAAGATTCATCAGCAATTTGGAAGCAGTTGATCCAGTGCTCCTGGGTTGCTGAGAGGGCGAGTAGTCCAAGATCGGCCCATCTACATACATACCTTTCCAACTCCTGGCCTCATCTACAAGTAGTTTAAGAACGGAATGCCCTGGGGGGCTGGAGAGATGGCTCAACAGTTAAGAGCACTGACTGTTCTTCCAGAGGCCCTGAGTTCAATTCCCAGCAACCACATGCTGGCTCATAACCATCTGTAATGGGATCCAACGCCCTATTCTAGTGTCTGAAGAGAGTGACAGTGCACTCATATACAGGAAATAAATAAATCTTTAAAAAGAAAAAAAGAAAAAAAAAAGAATGGAATGCCTGGGCTGTAGAGATGGCTCAAGTGTCAAGATCACTTGTTGCGCTTGCAGAGGACCTGGGTTCAATTCCCAGCATCCACTTGGAGGCTCACAACCATCCATGATTACAGTTCAGGGGGATCTGACTCCCCCCCCCCACCTCTGCTGGAACCAGGCACAGACATACATGCAGGCAAAACATCATATACATAAAATAAAATAAGTAAACCTAAAAAATAAAAATAAAAAAAGGAACAGAACACCTGTCAATCTCCGAGAGAGAGAGAGAGAGAGAGAGAGAGAGAGAGAGAGAGAGAGAGAGAGAGAGAGAGAGAGAGAGAGAGAGGGAAACTGCCAAGAGAACTGACCAGAGAAATAATGAAGGCCCCAAGCAAGCTGACAGCATCATCTAAACAGCTGGAGCTAGAGGTGCAGATTCTCCACTGGAGAAAGCATTATATTTCTGCCTAAACCAGTACAAGTTGAGTTTCTGTGACAACCAGGAGTTCCGGTTAGATAGTGGGTGCTGGCGGGTACACAGAGCTTCTGGGTGCTGGTCATACTATTTTTTCCATATGAAAGCTAAATACAGGAATGTACCAATGATAGTTCATCAGTCTGGTGTGGTGGGGCACACCTGTGATCCCAGCACTTGGGAAGCGGAAGCAGGAAGGCCAGAAGCAGGAAGTACCAGTCTGGGCTTCATAGGGAGTTCCAGGCCATCCTGGGCTAAGTAAACCATGTCTCAAACAAAACAAAACACCATCAGGCCAGCATGGCAGTACATCCCTGCTGAACCCAGCACTTGGGAAGCAGAGGCAGGAGGATCACCAGAAGTTTTGAAACCAGTTTGTCCTATGTTTAGTTGGAATTATCTCGGAGAGAATGCAGGCCCATCTGGATACTTCTCCACTGTGTATTCTTTGCTGTCTTCTGAGGTGCTGTATTTCAATAAGACAATTGTTGAAAGGACACATGAGAGCCAGGCGTGGTCACTCATTCCTGTAATCTCAGCCCTCAAGAGGCTGAGGTAAGAGTACTGCTGTGCTGGGCAGTGGTGGCGCATGCCTTTAATCCCAGCACTTGGGAGGCTACACAGAGAAACCCTGTCTCGAAAAAACAAAACAAAACAAAACAAAACAGTACTGCTGCAAGTCTGAGGCCAGCCTGGGCTAAAAGATGAGTTTCAGGGCAGTCGGCGTATTGGGATAAGATCAAATGAGTACATGACATAAATAAATGTTTACTGAATTGAAATCAGACACCCTACCATTCAAGTCTAATTAATTAGGAGTAATTATTTAGGCTCCCCCTCCCGATTTCTTTCAGCGGTGTCCCCTAGACAGCTTTTGCTATTTCATGGCCTGGGGCGGCTGTTTTCTGCCTGGTTTGTAGATGGGAAACCCGAGATACAAGGTAAGGGGTGTCTGCCATCGCAGGCGCTGAGCTGGAGTCCAGGAACTTCCAGCCAAGTTCCACTGGACAGCTGCTTCTGTCACCAGTCTGTCCCAGCCCTGGCATGGAATCTAAGAGAGTGACACATGATACTGGCAGGCTCAGATTTCTCTCAGTTTGGTGTCAGCTGGAGGCCATCCCTGCTTAGGAATCCCAGTGGCTGGGCACATCGGATTCTAGGTGAGGAGATCAGGAAACATCCCACCTCAAAGATGTCCAGTGACGCAAAACTGCTGTGATAGAGACGGCATGCTCCTCAGGGAGAAGGATGGATGGGAAAGGGAACACAGGAGAAAAGGAAACTGAGCCGGGCAGTGGTGGCTCACGCCTTTAATCCCAGCAGAGGCAAGTGGATTTCTGAGTTCGAGGCCAGCCTGGTCCACAGAGTGAGTTCCAGGACAGCCAGGGCTACACAGAGAAACCCTGTCTTGGAAAAACAAAAGAGAGAGAGAAAGAGAGAGAGAGAGAGAGAGAGAAAGACAAAGAGAGAGAACTGAGAGAGGGAAGAACTAGACTTGTGATGATCAAGAGGCAGGGCAGTGGATGGGCATGGGTGGCACATACCTTACATCCTACAGAGACAGTCTCTGTGAGTTCGAGGTCAACCTGGTCTACATATCGAGCTTCAAGACAGCCAGGACAAGGTAGAGAGACTCTGCATCAAAATAGATAGATGATAGATAGATAGATGATAGATAGATAGATAGATAGATGCTAGATAGACGCTAGATAGACAATAGATAGATAGATAGATAGATAGATGATAGATAGATAGATGATAGATAGATAGATAGATAGATGCTAGATAGATAGATGATAGATAGATAGATAGATGATAGATAGATGATAGATAGATAGATAGATAGATGATAGATAGATAGATGATAGATAGATGATAGATAGATAGATAGATGATAGATAGATAGATGATAGATAGATGATAGATAGATAGATAGATAGATAGATAGATAGATAGATAGATAGATAGATAGATAGATAGTTCAATTCCAGGCAACCACATGGTGACTCACAACCATCTGTAATGAGGTCTGGTGCCCTTGTCTGGTGTGTCTGAAGACAGCAATGGTGGTGTACTCATATGTATATATAAATCTTTTTGTTTGTTTGTTTGTTTAAAGAGGAGTTCCTGTGAACAGGTAAAATTAAGAAGACCTCCCCCGTCCCCTCCAGAGAAGATACACAAATGACTGACAAGTACATCCTAATCACCAGGGAAGTGCAAATCACCCAGTAGGGCAGCTGCTAAGGTAAAGGGGCAGTAGAAGCCCAGCAGGATGGCTCAGTGGGTAGGGTGCTTGCTGCTCAGCCTGACAACCTGAGTTTGATTCCTGGGATCTCTATAGAAGAGAACCAACCTCTTCTTTTATATATATAAAAATTGATTTTTATTTTATGTTCATTGGTGTTTTGCCTTCATATATGTCTGTGTGAGAGTGTCAGAAGTCCTGGAACTGGAGTTAGAGACAGTGTGAGAGGCCATGTAGGTGCTGGGAATTGAACTCTGGGTTCTCTGGAAAAGCAGTCAATGTTCTTAACTGCTAAACCGCCTCTCCAGCCCCAGGGCCCAGCTTCTAATGGTTGTGCTCTGACACCTGAACATAAATGTATTTTTTTTTAAAGAGGGGCCTGGGCATGGTGGTACATGTATTTAATCCCAGCACTCAGAGGCAGAGGAGGTGGAGCTCTATGAGTTTGAGGCCAGCCTGGTCTACATACCTGATTTCAGGCTAGCCAAGGCTACACAGTGAGACCATGTCAACCCCCCCCCCAAAAAAAAACCCACAAAATTTGAAAACAAGATAGTGCAAGCTAGGGATACAGTAGAGTGATTAAGTAGCTTGTAGTACTAAGCCAGATGGGGGAGAGAAAAAAGAAAGGGGGAGGCAGAGAGGGAGGGAGGGAGGGAGGGAGGGAGGGAGGGAGGGAGAGGGACTGGGAGGATTTTTAGGACTTTTTTTGAGACAGGGTCTCATGTAGCCAGGCTGGCTAGAAACTTGCTGCGTAGCCAAGGCTGACTATGAGCTCATGGTCCATTCCCCTAGTTCTGATATTACAAGCCTGAGCCAGAAGTTTTAAAATTACAGGTGTTACTGGAAATATTAGAAATCGGGCCCTTATCCAGTGCTGACGAGAATGGAAAATGGCGCCGTGCAAGAGTCTGGCAGTTCCTCAGAGGGCTGAATGGAGTCAGCACGTGATGCAGTTCTTTCCATCCAGACTATAGACCCAATAATAGTGAAAACATATGTCCTCTGAAAACCTGCTCAGGAACTTTCATAGCAGCGTCGTGTGTAATAAACTCAAAGCAGAAACGCCTCAAATATCTATCAATTGACAAGCAAAATGATTGTATACCTCACAACAGAAAATTCTCTGTCAGGGGCCAAGGAGATGACTCAGCAGGTGTGCGCCCTGGCTGTGTAACCCTGACAACCTGAGTTCCATCCCCAGAATCCACTGTGGAGGGAGAGAGGTCCCTCCCTAAAGTTGTCCTTTGACTTCCATATGTGGGTCATGGCGTGCATGAGCCTCCATTTGAACACATCACACACGTATGCACATGCCCACATATGCATACTATCATTAATAATAAATAGCAATTGATAATAATGATAATAATAAGTAAGGAAAATTCCCTGGCAATCAAAAGATGATGAAAGGTGGATCAGGAGTCAGGGCTAGCCTGGACTACATGTGACCCTGTCTAAAATCATCATCTATTGGGAAATGAATTAAAATCAGCCTGGAAAGTCAGGGATAGTGGCACAGGCTATATTCCTAGTAGTTTTAGAGGTTGAGGCAAGAGGATCACAAATTCAAGGAGAGACCTCAAAGTTTAGGTTATAGATCCATGATAGAGCTCTTGCATGTAAATACCCCTTGGTTCAATCCCAATTACTGAATAGTTCCTCAAGACCCCACAGTTCACAGTCACTCTGAGGCATTTCTGAGCACATACCCAAACATACAACCCCAAACATGCAACCCCAAACACACACACACACACACACACACACACACACACACACACACACACACACCACACGCTCGCACACACTGCTTTCCTTAGTTCTGAGCTTCTGAGTTCTGTTGTGGAGAAACAGTTTTCTGGAGCTGGGAATGTTGCTCAGTGGTTTTAGAACAGTTGGCTAGCAGGACTCTAGGTTTCATTCCCAGCAGATGTGGAGAAAAAAGATTGGGTTTTGATTTTGGGTTTTGATTTTTTTTCCTATTCTTACATCACAATCACCCCTGAAGACCTCCGCGATCCCCAGAGTGGTGGGGAACCACAATCACCCCTGAAGACCACGCGATCCCCAGAGTGTGGGGAACCACAATCACCCCTGAAGACCACGCGATCCCCAGAGTGTGGGGAACTCTATGACCATACAAGCAACCAATCCTGCAGCAGCTGTGCCTCTTCTAAGTCAATTCAATTCAAGCTTCCTTTAAGTCAACTCAGTTCTGACTCAACGCTTCCTAGCTATGACAATTCCAGGACCACGTTCCCAAGACCCTTCTTCCTTCTTTAGGTGTTAGTTAACAAGCCCTAGCTTGCTTGATTGGCCCACCAGCTAGAGATTGGAGTTCCCATGACACCTTCCTGGAATTCAGTTAATTTATTTGACTGGCTCACAGAACTCAGGGGAAGATTTATCTTCATCATTTTCTTACAAAGGATACATATAAAAACATACATCTAGGGTGGGAAAGGAGGAGTAGCCTGGCCCTCTCCAGGTGCACAGACCTTAATCTCTCTGAACTCTGCCCTTTTGCACTTTTATAAACACTCTCCTGTATGTCTTATGCTACACTGTGTGGAGAAACCCAGCTAAGCCTGTCAGTCTAGATTCTTCTGTGCAGCATTCCTTCCTCCAGGGCATGGGGTATGGCATAAGACCCCCTCATGATACCCTGTCTACTTTAGACAAGGTAGTCAGACAACTTCTGGACAACCAGCAGCTACAAGGCCCACTCAGGGAAAGGTCAGGGGGCGGGGAAGGTGAGTTTGAGTTTCTATGACCTGACTTGGGGGAAGAAGAGAAATTCTAGTTTATAAGATTTGTATGATCTGCCTTAGAGAGGGTGTTCTGAGTCAGGAATTGTTAATGAAAACAAAATATCTTAGGCAGTGGTGGTACACACCTAAGCACTCAGGAGGCAGAGGCAGGCAGTTCTGAGTTCGAGGCCAGCTCGGTCTACAGAGCAAGTTCCAGGTAGCCAGGACTACACAGAGAAACCATGTCTAAAAAAAATTAAAAAAAAGAACTGACCCTAGTTCTAAGGAATCCGATGCCTCTTTTAACCTCCTGGCTCCTTCATGTACTTAGTGCCTATAGATACACTCAGGAATACATGTATACACATGAAATAAATATCTTTAAGAATTATTAAAAATTGGGGACTGGAGAGATGATGGCTCAGCAGGTAAGAGCACCGACTGCTCTTCCGAAGGTCATGAGTTCAAGTTCCAGCACCCACATAGTGGCTTGCAACCATCCGTAAAGAGATCTGACGCCCTCTCCTGGTGTCTGAAGACAGCTACAGTGTACTTACACATAAATAAATAATTCTTTAAAAAAAATAATTATTAAAAATCATAGAATCATACAGAAGGATCCTGAACTATGAAACTCCTTCCCCATAGCAACACACAAGACATCATGTAGGGGGTGTACATTTAACATATCCCCACGCTTCTGTGGCAGAGCACTTATAGAGAGCCTCTAGAATGTTCTCTGATTTATTGTATTAATTTATTTTATTAATATTTATTTATTTGTTCATTTACTTAGAGACAGTGTCACACTCTGTAGCACCGTCTGCTCTGAAATGCGCTATGCAGTAGTGCTGTCTTCAAACTCAGATCATCATGCTGTGTCTCTGAGATTAAAAACCCATGCCATGCACAACCCTCTGTGGTGAGAATTCTGGAAATTTGGGTTCCTTAAAAAAACACAGAAATACTGTAAGAATATGTTTTTGTTTTACTATCATGAGTGGGTTGTGGGGCTACTTCACAGCTGACTATTGTTTGCCTCATGCTCTGTTATTGTGTGATGTTTGGAATTCTGAGAACTTTTCAGAGGGTATATGAATGCTAGAGCTCCACTAGGTGGGGGTTGGTGGTCGTTCAGGGTGGGTTGGTTGTGGTTTGTTAGTAGTCATGCTCAAAGCAGATAGTCGTGCCCAAAGTAGAAACAAAAAGAAATTAGATTCAAAGATCTCTCTCTCTCTCTCTCTCCCCCCTCTCTCTCTCTCTCTCTCTGTCTCTCTGTCTCTCTCTTCTATCTAGTGATAGTGAGTGAAACTGGGGGTGGGGGATACAGGGTGGGGCAAAGAAGCACCCCACAAAGTAGTAAAGACCAGCTACAAGCAAAGAACTAAGAAAGAAATTGGATTCGAGGATCTCTCTCTTTCTCTCCTATCTAGTGATTCAAGCTGAAATGGGGGGGGAGGAAGGGTGGGAAAAAGAACCCCCAAAGTAGCAAAAGACCAGCTACTGCCCTCCTGCCCTCCGCTTAACTTTTTAATGGCTTTATATTCAAAAGAGCAAAGTACTCTCCCAAGTCAATGACATCATTAAAAAAGGATTAGTTGAGAAGAAAGGAACTCGAAAAAGTCAATCAGTGTCTTAGGACATATTCTGATTTGACAAAACACAAAATAAAGCTAAATGATTGATAGAAGCTATCTTAGAGATAATGGGGGGAATTTCAATATGGACTTGTCTTAGGTGATGCAGAATGCTGTCGGTACCATCCAGTATACTCCTGTTTGTGCAAATCCACATGGCCTGTGTCCTCCCATGAGGCTAGAAGCTGGACCCTGTTGCATCGGAGGGACCAGGTTACTTCATCTCTCTGTGCCTGTTAAATCAAATGGAGGAAATAGTATCCCTAACTTATGGGCTTGGTCTCAAGACTGGGATGCTCCTATTTCTAAAGCCCTTAAAATAACACCAAGCATGCGATCTGGGTCATAATTATATTATTCTATGAACCTAAGAGAAATTCCACGCATAAGAAAACCCGCAGCACAGCAGTCCGGACAGATTGTGATGACCCTCTGACGCTAACAAAAGGCAGCAAGCACAGGCAGAGACAGCATACGTGGCAACAACACAGAAGACAAGAAGAAATAACGGCTGGAAGTCTGGCTCTGGAAGTCAGAGCAGGTTCATATCCTGTGTCAGGCCGGTCACTAAACCACTCCGGGCCAGATTCTTTGGTAAAATGAGACTATAAGGAGTCACCCCACCTTCTCGTCCCTGTAGCTCTTTCTGCACCCAGGGCTTCCAGTCAACCCAGCCCCATTGCTGGTCAAGCCTCAATTCCCTCATCTTTAAAGAGACAGCATTTGATTTATTTAGCCAAGGGCACGGTAGCACACTCCTGTAAGCCCAGCACTTTTGAGTTTGAGGCCAGGCTACAGTGACTTCAAGGACTGTAAAGAGTAATCAGGCCTCAAATCCCAGAAACCTTAAGCCCTCCTTCCTTTTTTAAAGATTTATTTATTATTATATGTAAGTACACTGTAGTTGTCTTCAGACACCCCAGAAGAGGGCATCAGATCTCATTACAGATGGTTGTGAGCCACCATGTGGTTGCTGGGATTTGAACTCTGGACTTTGGGAAAAGCAGTCAGTGCTCTTAACCCGCTGCGCCATCTCATCAGCCTCTGCCCTCCTTCCAAAGTGTGGGAGAAATTGAATTTGTTTCCCCTTTCTGCCCCGTATTTGGATGGGAAAGAAAGGAGCGTTTTGGGGTACACACATACTAGGGGCCAGGAGAACCCATTGCTATGTCCAAGGCTTAACAGCCCAGAAGCCAAGTCACCAGACCCAAATTCTAGATCTGGTTCCAAACTAATTTTTCCTTAAGCATTCTGTGACAAAGCTCTAGAGCAAGCTTAAAGTGACGCCCCAGTAGATGGGAGAGGGAAAGGTGGGGTGAAGCCCCTGGTGGACCGACCATTTCCAAGAACCCTGCGAACAGTAACTTGTCTCTGTGACACATCATACACAATTCACTCTTGCCACCAACCCTGACTAAGCTGTCAGCCCGATGAGCTACATCTCAAGTTCAGCCCAAATTCCTCCTTGAAATGGAACATCCCACCTGGAGACCTGATTACTCATCTACCCGAAAGCTTAGAGTTTGCTCATGAACTGGCCCTGGCGCCGCCGGGAGGAGGACCAGGCTCTCCCCAGACTCAACAAAGGCTCCTAGGACTGGTGCCTTCCGAGTTCCACCCCACAAGCAGTCCTTCTTCTTCCCTGGGAATTCACGGGGACTGACTTAGTTCCAACGATACCACAGCGAAGAAGGGACATTCGGTGACATGGGCCCGGGAATCTAGCGCGCACTGATGGGGTACTAACATATAGGAAACACTTGGAGAAAACCAGTTAGGAATCCCAGAGGGGGATGGAATCAGAAGCGCAGTAAGAACGAGAAGTTGGGGTGCAGAAGTCCTAAGGTTATCACGGAGACCCGGGTCCCCCACCCTGGAACAGACATACACACCCCGCGCTCCCCCGCCCGGCCCCGCTCTACCTGTGAAGCCGGTTGCGCTTCTGCGCTGCTCAGTGCTGCCCACCCGGGGCGCATACAATGAGGCGCTCAGTCAGTGGTGGCTCTTTGCTTGAGGCTGCGGGCGGGAGCCAGGGCGGGATCCGAGCAAGGAGGCAGCCAGTTGGCCTGGGGCTTCCCAGGCGCGACCTTGTCGGGCCACGCCTAGGGGACGGGGTGGGGGGTGGTGGGCGGAGGGCAGGATGAGGGAGTACACAGGTGGGTCCCAGGAACACTGTCCGCCCCCACCCCCCGGCGGGGTGGGGAGGGGAGGATGGATCCTCAAGCCTGCTGGCAGAGCCACCCGCTCGGCCCCACTAATGGACCGAAAAATCTGTCCCTAGGGGAGAAGCTTCTCAGAGGACAAAAGGCCCTTGTGCAGGAAATTGAATCTTTATCTTGCCCCCTCCTCTGAGGGTGGCATCTTTGCAACTATCCAAACAGACACCTAGATGCCAGGGGGACCCGGATGCCTCCTGAGCTACACCGGAGTGGGGAGGGGCCGAGAGGACAGGTAGCTTTTGCAGCAGGAGTAGCAGCTGCCATCCCCTTCGGGTACACGCCTCTCTACCCAGAGGTGTGGGCTTGTTAACAGGTCCAGATAAATACAAGACACATTTTAACAATAAAGTAGATTTCTCTTCTTGCAAGTAATAGGGCAGAGCCCAAGCATATGCAGAAGCCGGGGCTTTGTGAGAGATTTGTAAATCTGTGGTGGGGTCCAAGTTCCTTCTATCAGTGCAGCCTTTCCGGGGTGCGGCTTGGCAAGACAAAATTAGGATCCTTAACCCTGGCCATGAGCTTTCTGAGCTAGTGACTTCTTTCTGGATCTATCTTAAGGAAATAAAGCAACAATGAAGATTTTATACATAACTTTCAAAGAAGTGGTATTTACCACAAGGGGAGAAAAAGCTACAATGAGCACACACACACACACACACACACACACACACACACACAAGATTTAAAAAAAAAAAACTGCGTTCTAAGAGAATGCCAGCTATTAACTTCTGGGTAAAGCAATTAGATGGCTGTTACTTTCTTTCAAAATTTAAAGTCATTACACAATAGAATACTACTCAGCAATTAAAAACAATGAATTCATGAAATTCTTAGGCAAATGGGGAACAGGGGGACGGAAGAGGGCTTATGGGACTTTCAGGGAGGGGGGAACTGGGAAAGGGAAAACATTTGGAATGTAAATAAAGAATATAGAAAATAAAAAAAACAAAAAACAAAATTTAAAGTCAGAGCTGGGTGGTGGTGGCACATGCCTTTAATTCCAGCACTAGGGAAGTGGAAGTGGGTCTCTGAGTTCGAGGCCTGCCTGGTGGTCTACAGAGTGAGTGCCAGGACAGCCAGGGCTATACAGAGTCTTGAAAAATAAAACAAAAATTTAAAGTCCGGTTTGGCAGATCGTTCCTATAATTCTACCAATTGAGAAACTGAGACAGAAGGATTACCTGAAGTGTAAGACCACCCTGGGTTACATACCAAGAACCTGTTCCCATAAAAATAAATAAGTTTAACTGAGGCTTGTGAGATTTTCACATTTTCTTCAGGAGACACTTTTAGAATTTACCTGGCCAAGAATGTACAATACTTACTTTGAAATGCATGAATGTGAAGAAGTGGAAGGGAGGGGGAAAGAAATGAACAAAGAGTGGGGGGAGAGAAAGCTCTGCTCACCCAGGCCTCACCTCATCCAAACAGAATCTGACCCGATCACGTGACAGAACCAGCCCCACCCCCACCCCAGGATGACTCTGAGTTACAGCTGAGCTGCAACCCTGTATATTTCCCACTATATTCTCTGTTCTGTGCCATGTAGGCCTAGAACTAACCACCCAACATCTGATCTGAAAATAACCTGATATTCACCAAACACAGTTGTAATTTTCCAGCCCGAGGCTCCCACTTGCCATACGGATTCCAATGAAAAGCCCCCCTTTACTAGGGGACTTTTGCCAAAGACCTAACAAAAGCTCCAACATCTTTAGGCAGGGTACTGGCAGAGCCATGGCTGTTGAAGAGTCAGTCAGAACCACATGGAAGCTCTTGCCTCCTTATTCTTTCCCCATCCACGGCCCCTGCCTTTCAGAAGTCACGGGAAACTTTCTTTCAGAATATTTTAATTAGAAAGTTACAAAACATCATTGAGTTCTCTATACAAATCTTGCACAGGATAATTTAATATAATGCAAAGTAGCCTGTATCTTTGGTCATCCTTCTGTATCTTATCCTTTTTCCATACAATATATTTCTGATCATGCCCCCAACCCCATTTCCTTATTTTATTGAGATAGGGTCTCAAGTGTCCCAGGCTGGGCTCTTAAGGATGATCCTGAATTTCTGCTCCTGCCTCTACCCGCAATGTGCTGGGGTTATAGGCTTGCACCACCATAAAGGTTTATATGTAGCTGGAGATGGAACTGAGGGTTCCAAGTGTGCCAGGCAGGCGCTCTTCCAACTGAGCCACATCCCTAGCTCTCTTATAACCTTTATGAAATTGAAATCAGAGACCATTTTTCATGTAAATCTTCAGGGGAAAAAAAACACTCAGGCACACAATCAGCTGTATTAAGTCAGAGAAACTAGTACTAGAGAGTTTTTCTCTTTGAATACTTCAAAATAGCTTTGTTTTCAAAATTCTTACTTTGCTCAGTCTGACAGAAGGGTATCTCCGAGGTAAATTGAGGCACGTAATATGGAGTGTTTGTGGTCAGACATGGAGGCATGGACGGTAGGTATGTCCTTCCCGGGCTAATGATGTGGCAGAGTTCTTTAAGAGAGCACAAGTGTTCAGGGCAGGAATGGGGCCAAATAAGTTTTCTATGCAAAGTAGACGTCACTGCAGATACCTCTATAGACTACAGGGCTATCTGGCTGGGCTCCTCTCTCTGTTAACGGACAGGCTGGATTAGATGCTCTGCTCAGCCTCTTTCCTCACTCTCCTCAGGCCCTCCTTCCCCAAAGCCTCCCCTCTGGTAAGCACTCCTTTCCTTAATCAAAGGAACTGGAACAACTCAGTTTTCAGCTCAGCCTCCAACTAAGCCCTGCGGTTGTCAGGCAGTGGAAGCCAACGCCAGCCAACAACAACCCCTCTGTCACCCACATCCTCTCAGAAAGGGGGAAGTCCATCAAGGAGCAGGAGTGGCCAGGCTGTTGGGTGAGGGCCAGGGAGAAAGAACCTGTTGTTAGAAGCCAGGCCGTCCTCCACTGGTGCTGGGGGCAGGGGGACAGACTGAAGGAAGCAGCACTTCTGACTCCAGCCCAGTCACAGCAGGGCGGGAACAGAGGGCTGTTCAGCTGAGCTGATGACAGGCCCCCATCTATTAGCCTGAGGGCAGGTGTCTGGTCCTCCTGCCCTTGAGTTGCCCACCAGCATGCACATGTTTCTGAGAATCTTGTATTTAGGTCCTGCCCTGCCCCCTTCCGGTCTCCAGTTAAAGGTTTCAGTTCTGGAAATCAAAGTTCTGATAGGGCACTGTGTAGATGCCTAGGAATAGAAAGTATTGGGGACTTGCATGTTTCTTGTGAGGGCCCTGAGGAGGCTAAAAAGCCTGTGAGCTTATGATAGCAGGGAGGGGTGCACAGGGCATCCCAGTTCAAAAGAGGTAAACTCCTCGCTTGACCAGAGGCGGGGCTCTTTCAAAGATGTATGAGCTCACTGCAATTTTCTCCTGAAATTCAAGGTCAAAGCAAAGCAAAACCAGAAACAAAACAAAACAAAAATCACAACCTCCCGTAACCCTGAGACTTTTCCACAAACTAGTGTTTGTGGGTTCCCTCGGTGCTTTGAAGGTGTGGGCTTTGGGCAGCACAACACTGGAAAACCCATTCTTTGTCTCCGAAGTGAAACAGGCAGGCCTGAAAGTGTCCGGAGGGTTCAGAAGACAGGAATGAGGTAGCCATGGCCCCTCGGGTCTCCTGATGGGATCTTCTCAGGATAAGTGCTCTTTCCCTATCTCTCCCTGGGGCGCAGCAACAGGGATCGAGGTCACTACTTGGTTCTGAAACACGAAGATTTTGATTCTTTCAAACACCCAGAGGAAGATGAGCAGGATGGTGACGTACTGGGTCCAGGCGAACTTTATCATCTCCCAGAACCCTGGCTGGTAAGTACAAAGTGTTAGGGAGACAACAGCTACATGTAAGAAACTGACCCTAAAGCTCAGACCAGAGGGAAATAGAAAGAATATTTCAAATACTCTTCAGATAACACGGATGACCAGAGATTATTAAGCTATAAATATGGATAATTCTGACTCAGAAGAATTGTTTAGAAAGAAGTAGGCAGAGGAAATTGACTTTTCTTTGCTGTGGAACAGCAGTCATTTGTGTGGGGCTATCGAGCTGCAGCAATTTCCTATCTTGCGAGGCCCACATCTGTTCCTACTTGGGGTAGCTAAGGAAGCTCTCCTTTCTTAGTGGAAATGAGCTGCCAGGGACTGGCTAACAGAAAGGATATGAAATGACTTCCACGGGATAGCGGATGACAGCATCGATCACAAAAGGAGCTTCGGCGGCCCTGCCCACCAGCCAGACAGGGTTGGGGTCACTGAGGACAGTGGTAACTGTAACACAAGCATTGATCATTAGTCCAAAGCGAAGTGTTGTAAGACGTCTCTGAATACGGATCCCAAAGTGTTTCTTTTCTGAGATTTATGTTTATTTTTTTGCTTTTTGAGA